>JARHVA010000061.1:5027500-5390000 GCA_037957365.1 Torreya grandis
ATAACTCCAAAATTAAGTGAGATTACATAACCAGGTGTAGATCTTCTATCATCAACTGAACCAACCCAATCAAAATTTGTGTAGCCAACTAGCTCAAAATTTTTAGTGGAAAAATAATATATGCCAAAATTTTGTGTACCACTCACATACCATAGGATTATTTATACAACATACCAATGAGACTCATGCAGATCATGTGTGAATTGAGAGCTAAGACTCAAAACATACATAATGTCAGGTCTTGTTATACGTACATGAGGCTCCCAACCAAATTTCTGTACAAAGTAATACCCACTTTGAAACTTGCATCTTCCTTGGTTAATTTCTGACCAAGTACTACGGGACTTGCAACTATAGTGCATTTCATCATTCTAAACTTTTTCAATAAATTAGCTACATACTTTTTATGAAAAATGAATATACCTCTTGCTTGTTGCACTTTCACACTAATAAAATAATGCATGAGTCCTAGATCTGATATTCAAATTCCTATTTCATTTCTACCTGAAACTTCTCCATGAGAGTTTTATTGTTACATGTATAAATAATATCGTCAACATAAAGACAAAAAATGATAATATCATTACCAATATGTTAGACATACATGGTTGGCTCTGAATGGCTTTTGTCGAATCTCTTCTTCAAGAAATAACTATCAATCCTTGCATACTAGGCATGAGGAGCTTGCTTCAACCCATAGAGTGATTTCTTAAACTTGTAAACCAATTGTTATTTACCTAGAATTTCATAACCCAGGGTTTGTTCCACATAGAATTCCTCATCTATATAACCATTAAGGAAGATTAATTTTACATCCATCTGATATACTGGCAACTTGTATTGTGTAATAACAGCCAAAAAAATCTTGATTGTATCAAGTCTTGTAAGTGGAATGAAAGTTTTTGAATAATATACTCTAGGTGTTTGTCTAAATCCCTTGGAAACTATTATTGCCTCATGTCTTTTCATAGAACCATCAACATGTTATTTCACCTTATAAATCCATTTGTCACCAATCACCTATTTGTCTTTTGGAAGTTGTCCTAATTCTCATGTATTATTTTTATCAATTGCATACATTCCATCATTCATAACATGAATCCATACTATTTATTTCATTGTTTCTTCATATATAGAGGGTTCAATTTAAATTGTACTAAGCAAATCAAAATTAGCAATTGGATTCACATTACTCCTCTGATGAATTTCATTTAAAATTCATACCTTTTTTAAAGAGTTTAGACTTGATGCTAGAATTAAAATATCACCTGAAGGTGTGCTAGTAGATGAACATCATGAACCCAAGATTGGAGAGCTCAAACTTGAGATACTATTGGGGCTTGAACTTCCACTTGAGCTTGTGGGGCGAGGAGGAACACTTTCATATTCTATGTCCATTATTACTGGTGTTTTTTGTTGTGCACCTTTTTTCCATTGTCATTCTCCGCCTTCATCAAAAACCACATCCCAACTAACAATCCATTTCTTTATGTCAGGATTATAGAATATGTATCCTTTAGTTGCATCATAATATCCCACAAAGATACAATGTTGGGATTTTTCATCCAACTTCTTCCACTTCTGAACTGGAATATGAACATATGCAAGACAACCAAATACACGCAAATGAGCCATTGAAGGCTTGCGACGACTCTAAGCTTCCTTTAGAGTGGTGTTATGAATTGATTTTGTGGGCTTTGACTCAAGATGTATACTATTATTTCCATTGCTTCTCCCTAATAACAACTTGGATTTTTTTTACTACAACATACTTCATGCCATTTCCATAATGGTACAGTTCTTTCTTTCTACAATATAATTTTGCTGGTGGGTATAGGTTGTAGTAAGTTATCTCTTGTTGCCATTTTTGTTACAAAAATTAGAAAACTCTTTAGAAGTGAATTCTCCCCCTCTATTTTTCTGAGTATTTTGAGATAATATCTTCTTTGCTTTTTAGCCATAACTTTAAAATTTTTGAAGCATTCAAAAGCTTCAAATTTCTTCTTTAAAAAATAAATCCATGTGTGGTGAGAAAAATCATCAGTGAAAGTAAACAATAAATATTGTTACCCAAATATTCCTCTTGCATAGAACCACAAATGTCAGCTTTCACAAGCTTTAGAGGATATTTTGCTCTCTAAAATTTCTTTACCAAAAAACTATCTCGATGCTACTTGAGAAGTGTACACCCTAAATAAACTTCTTCTTTTGCCTAAATTATTGCAAGTCCTCCCACCATATTCTTCTTGTGAAGTAAATTTAATCCTTTAAAACTTAGATGACCATAATGTTGATGTCATAACCACAAATCATCTATGGTTGCTTTTAAGGCATGCATAGTAGAAAAATGCAATGTGAGAGAAAATAACCTATTCTCTGTCATAGGAACATTTTATACAAGATGATAATTAGTTGATTTATCAAATATTTTGTAGCAATTCTCTTCAAACACAATTTTATAATTTTTTGCTACAAGCTACCTAATACTTAAAAGGTTATGTTGTAATTTGGGCACATGAAAAGTATCATTAATATATTAATTAGTTTCTCCTTGCTTAGTTTTTATAGTAAGGGCACCTTTTCCCATCACATCAACCTATTTATCATCACCAAATTTTACTTAACTTCTTATAGATACATCTCATTTGAGAAAGATATTAGATTTACCTGTCATATGATTATAGCAGCTACTATCCAAGAACCACACATCTTTTTTATTTTATTTCACCAAATTACATGCAAAGATGGTGGAGTGCTTGGGATCTTCAAAAGACTCTTCAGTATAGTTAGCTCTTGACTTGTTCAAGCCATATTTTTCTTTCTATACTCAGATTCATAATGTCCATAACATTCACAGTATTTGCACTATATGCTTCTTCGATCCACAAAACTCTTGCCTCTTCCTCTTCCTCTACCACATCTTCTATTATTAGAAGGATCCCCTTGGGATTTATTTATTTCATAAAAAGGAGTTGTATATTTATCTTCAACATTCACTATTGACTAGAAATCTTAAACTAAACTCTCCATAGAATATTGGAAAGCTTGCACTAAACTCTCTGTAAAATGTTGCATACGCTCCTTGTGAGATTGTAAACATGGTGAGATTTTTGATTTTTTTAATGACTATCACCACTGGATCAAATTTAGGAAGAAGAGATTTCCACATCTTCTCTATAATTTTTTGTTTTGTAGTTGCTTCCCCCTATGTTATAAGCTAATTCATAACACCTTGAGTCCTAGTAATAAAATATTGAATACACTCAGCTTCTTTCATCTTTAAATTTTCAAAATTTCTTATTAAGGTTTTAAGTCATACCAATCTAACTTTTTCAAAACATTGGTATGCGATTTCCAAAGCCTCCCATGCATCATTTGATTTTATCATACCATCAATATGGTGGAAAATTGATGTATCCAATGAAAATTGGATAGCAAATAGTGCTTGATTGTCCTTTTTATATCTTCTTTCAACTAAGTTTTTTGGTTTGTTGTTAACGTATTTAGAGTATTCTGATTTGCAGGTTCTATGTATCCCACTTCAAATAATTCCCAAAGATCTTGGGACAATAGTAAGGTCTTCATCTTAATACTCCACTAAATATAGTTGTCTCCTGTAAATAACAAAAGCTGGAATGGAAAGTTATTATTATTTGTCATTTTGGAGATAACTGATAAGTTGAAATTACTACCTACACAATTAAATTTCTACAACCTACTTTAGTACCAATTGAAATGATATAAATGAAAGCTCTAAAACTATACTAAAAGCTATTAAATGATATAGACTAAATATAATTCTAAGATGGTTAGGGAAATATTATAATATATTATTTTTGCTAAAAAATGAGTGAGCAAAAAATACTCAAAATATATACCTTTATATTCAATAATTTAATCGATGTTCATTATCTTGATATATAGAAAAAAGGATTATTTTAATAATGAGTTTAACAAGTACTTTAATAATGAGTTTAACAAATAGTTTTAAAATAATAAATCATATGTAGTCTAAATGAATGGAGTAAATAGTAGTCTATAGATAAATAAATAAAAATAAACTATCATGAAAATCAAGCAATCGAACATGCTAACTAAGAATTGATCATGCATGCAATTCAAATATCTCCTTCACAGGTTTTAGAAAAAAAGTAGTGGAAGAAATTCCAAGTTCACTCCTTATACTCTATGTCTTGGCTACAAAATGTAAGAAGTGACAACACCATAGAGGAAATTTTTGAATGTTATTCAAGATTTAAAATCATCCTTTAAAATATAGATCTGAATCAAACATTAGCTTTGAGGAATTTTATAAATTAGGCAACTTTTCATTGGGACTATCAACGTAGAAATTGAAAGCCTAGATCAATAGAGTCATATTTGAGGATTGTTATAATGAATTTGTAGAGCCTTAAAGTAAAATATGAAGGATAATTTAATTGATGAAATTATCATTTGCATGAGGAAAATGATTAAAAATGGCTATATTTTTATTTTGAAAATGGTTAATAATCTACAACCATTGAGCTTATTTATATATAATGGTGCAATCTAAATCTAGGAGTCTTACTAATATCATAATTGAGAATCACCTTGATTGGTTAGATTAAAATAAAAAATATCTTGAGCTTGATATCTATGAATTCAAATAAAAACTAATGCCTTACAAAATTATGTGATTCGTAGTTGAAAATTCAATGATAGAAGTGTTATTCAATTAAAAAAAAATCAATGATAGGTGGCAGTTTTGAGAAGCTTTGATAAAGTAAGGTGATCTTAATGTGTTGGATTTGTAATAGAAAAGAAGTAGTGCTATCTTATGAAGACTAAATGGTGGAACCCATGCATGTATATATAAAATCCTTTATGAAATCAAAATAAATAAGGAAAAAAATATACAAAGGCCCAAAATCCCCTATAGTCATTAATCTGCTTGAAATCTAACGGTGTGAGATGAATACTCAAATGGACCCAAAACATCCTCAAGATAATATCAAGTAGGAATTTCTTGTTGAAAAGTGATGTTGAAGAGCCAGTTCGACTGTGGCTATGTTGTAGTTCACTCAGTTCTATTTTTGGACTATTAGTGTAGATTTAATTTGCATGAACAATTTTTGTGAAGCTAAATTTAAATAGTTAGTTAATTTTTAGTTAATATATATTTTTTATAAAAATAAAGATTTATACAAGCTAGAGTTAGCTTTAGTTGATATTACATGCAAATTTTTATTTAAAATATTTTATTTTCTGATTAGAAAAGCATGTTCACATGCAATTCTATTAATACATTGTAATTGATCTTTATTTTCAAGGAGAAGGAGAATTATTCGAATAATTTGAAGAAGTATTTATTATTTCTTATGTGTTATGAATATTTCATATATTTAGCTATGATTTAATTTTATATATTTAAAATTCTACATCTGGTATCAGAGCAGGTTTTTTCTTTTGGGTTAAAGATTTAGTGGTTGGAATTTTGCCAAAAGTTTATCATGTCAAATTCTAACTCTTTGCCCATTAAATTTTTTTATGGAAATGAGTATGATTATCGGTGAATCAAAATGATGACTTTTTTGATAGGAAAATATTTGTGATAAATTATTGAATCAGGGCATGCAGAGCCAGCTGATTGGAATGCCCTTACAGCCACAGATAAAACAACTAAGAAAGAGGCTAAGAAAAAGAATTCTCAAGCCTTATTTCATATTCAAAAATCTCTAAATAAGAGCCTATTTTTAAGAATTATAAGAGAAAAGATAGCCAAGGATGCTTGGAAGACTATAAAATAAGCTTACCAAAAGGTAGTGATCAAGATAAAGTTTTCAAGTTGTAGACATTGAAGAGAGAATTTGAGAATTTGAAGATGCAAGAAGCTAAAATTATGAGTACCTATTGTGTTAGAGTAAAATATGTGGTTAATAAGATGGCTACACTTGGTAAAATTTTGAACAATGAAGTTATGATCAAAAAGGTGTTGAGCATTCTCACACCAAGGTGGAACCATGTTACCATAATCATAGAAGAGAGCAAGGATTTGTCTACCCTTCAATTTGATCATCTAGTTGGTATCTTTGATGTCTCATGAAGAATGATTGAGAGATTCATTTGGAAAAATGATGAGAAAGACTTTTCCTCTAAATTACAAATCCTAAGGAATGAAGATGCCAATAGTAGCATCAAAAGTAATCATGGCCAAGGTAGAGGTCAAAATCAAAATTACTCAAGATGAAATAGAGGCAGAGGTGGTTTTTGAGAGAGTGGTGGTTTTAGAGGAAGAGGTAGAGGCTGATTTGATAAAATAAATATCCAATGTTATCAATGTAATATGTATGACTACTTTAATTATGAGTGTAGATTAAAAGAAGGTAATAATGATAAAAACATTCATTATGCTCAATAAGGTGATGAGAATCCTCCAGATAATTTATTTATATCTTATGACAAAGCTGAAAATGTTTCTAAAGATGTTTGGTATTTAGATTTGGGATGTTTTAACCACATGTGAGGGAATGAAAAGATTTTTTCTATAATGGATGAAATTTTTAAATCCAAGATCAAGCTTGGTGATGAAAAATCATTAGAGGCTGCTGCAAAAGGAGCTATGGAAGTCCATACAAAATAAGGTATGAAAAGTGTTAAGGACATTTATTACAATCCACAATTAAAGCGTAATTTATTGAGTGTTGGGCAATTGTGTGAGAAGAATTATAAAGTTGTATTTGAAAATTAGAAATGTATAATTTATGATGAGAATTAAGGCAATAGTGTAATTACAGTTGTGCCTATGACAAGGAATAGAATGTTCCCATTGAATTTTGGTGAACATAATAGTAGCCTTTCCAAATGGCATAGGAGGACAAGAGTTGGTTGTGGAATCTTAGGTATGGGAATTTGAGTTTTCATAGTTTGAGGATTCTAACATCAAATGCATTAGTTTCTAGTTTACCTAAGGTTGAAGAGCACAAGGAAATTTGTGAAGGTTGTGCTAAAGGAAAGCATGCAAGGGAAAAAATTTCAAATGGAAATGCATGGAGGGCCCATCATCCACTTCAGTTAGTTCATTTAGACATTTGTGGTCCTATGCAGATAAAGAGTTTGGGTAAGTCATAATATTTTATCACTTTTATTGATGATTACTCATGAAAATGTTGGATTTATTTTTTGAAGACCAAGGGTGAAGCCCTTGATAAATTAAAGAGGTTTAAAGCCCTTGTAGAAAATGAAAAAGGGTGTGAAATCAAATTCTTGAGGCCTGATTATGGAGGATAAGTTTGTTCAATTCTTTTTCAAGGTTATTGTGATATGTATGACATTAGAAGACAACTCACCATTACCTACACACCTCAATAAAATGGTGTAGCTAAAAGGAAGAATCGTATAGTGGTGGAGATGGCATAGAGCATGCTACAAACAAAGGAATTAAGCAATTCTTTTTGGGGAGATGCAGTTACTATAGTAGCATATATTCTCAATCAAAGTCCCACTAGTGGACTTGACAGGATGACTCCATATGAAGCCTGGTATGAGAAAAAGCCAAATGTTAATCATTTAAAAGTTTTTAGTTGTTTAGCATATGTTCATGTTCCTCATCAAAAGAGACAAAAGTTAGATCCCAAAAGTGAGTCATGTATTTTTGTTGGATATAGTGAGGAAATTAAGGCTTACAAGCTATATAATCCTCTCACTAATAGGCTTATTGTGTCAAGAGATGTGATTTTTGATGAAGGGGGAGTTTATGGTCATCAAAAAGGCCATATGGAGAAGTCAAAATTTGTTTTAAATGATGTTATTATGGATGATATTGATCATGGGCAACCCACTAATATTTATATTCCAAGTGTTACAAATCCACCAAATAGCCCCTCATCTGGTTGTTCAATTCCAAGTGTAAGTCTAGATTCAAGTCCTAGTTCTATAAGAAATGTGAGAAGATTGAGTGACATCTATCAAAGGAGTTCAAATCAAGCACATGAAGAAAATCCAAGAGGTGAGGCACTAAATTTTTCTTTACTTACCAAGGCTGATTTTAAACCATCATGTTTTGAAGATGCATGTACTAATAAGGTTTGGATGCAAGCAATGAAAGAAGAGATGGATTTTATTCAAATGAACAACACTTGGGAGATTAAAAAGCTTCCACATGACAAGAAAAATATTGGCACCAAATGGGTCTACAAGACTAAGTGTAACAGTGATGGAAGTGTTGAAAGGCATAAGGCAATATTAGTTGCTAAAGGATTCACACAAAAGTATGGCATTGATTATGAAGAGACATTTATAAAATTATAAAGATAAGAGACCATTAGAATGTTTATTTCATTAGCATCTCAAAAAAATTGGAGCATCCATCATATGGATGTGAAAAGTGCCTTCTTGAATGGGTACTTAGAAGAGGAAGTATGTGTGGATCAGCCATAAGGTTTTGAAGTACAAGGAAAAGAAAATCATGTCTACAAGTTGAAGAAGGATTTGTATGGCCTCAAGTAAGCACCAAGAGTGTGGTATGATAGGATTGATGGATATTTTTAGGAGAATGGTTTTAAAATAAGTAAGAGTGAACCTACCCTTTACTATAAACAAGAAGGTAATGATATTCTTATTGTAAGTTTGTATGTTGATGACTTGTTGTCTATGAGTAGTAGTTGTAAGATGAAGGATGAATTCAAATTTGTTATAATGAATGAATTTGAGATGAAAGATTTAGGCCTCATGAAATATTTTTTAGGAATGGAGGTTTATCAAAGTGAGAATAAAATATTCATTTGTCAAACAACAAAGTATGCCAAAGATATGTTGAATAAATTTGATATGGTTGATTGTAAACTAGTCTCCACTCTAGTTGTTCATGGAGTTGTGTTGTGTAGAGATGATGATACTAAAATATTTAATGAGATAGCTTATAGGATCATTGTTGGAAGCTTGATGTTTCTAACTCACACAAGACCTAGTATTGCTTATCTAGTTTCACTTGTTTTAAGGTACATGATAGAGCCATCAATAATACATATGAAGGCATCCAAGAGAATTTTGAGGTATGTGAGAGGCACTCTAGATTTTGATATTAATTACTACACTTATAAAAAGTTCAATTTTGTTGGTTTTAGTGATTTTGATTGGGAAGGTAGTTTGGATGACGAAAAGTCAACATCTAACAATTATTTTTCTTTTGGTTCTAGTTTGATTACTTTGAGCTCAAATAAGCAAAGTATAGTTATCCTTATATAGAAGCAGAGTATGTTGCATCCACTTCAACAAGTACACATGTATTATGGCTCAAAAAACTTATTTAAAAAATTGGAGAGATACAAATTTAGCCCACATTGATTTTTTGTGACAACATTAGTGCCATTAAATTGGCCAAAAATCTAGTCCATCATAGCGGGACAAAACATTTTGATTTACAGCATCATTTTATCCAAGATTTAGTGCAGAAGAATGTAGTAGAAACACTAAAGAATAATTAGCATATATCTTCACTAAGGTAGTTGGAAAGGATTAGTTTTTGATACTCAAAGATTAGATTGTGAGCCCTCTCAGCATCAAGGGGGAGTATGCTAAAAAGTGATGTTGAAGAGCCAGTTCCACTATGGCTATGTTGTAATTCACTTAGTTCTATTTTTGGACTATTAATGTAGATTTAGTTTGCATGAGAAATTTTTGTGGAGCTATATTTAAACAATTAGTTAATTTTTACTTAATATATTTTTAAAAAAATAAAGCTTTAGAAAATCTAGAGTTAGCTTTAGTAGATATTACATGCAAATTTTTATTTAGAATATTTTTTTATTAATTACAAAAGCATGTTCACATGCAATTTTATTAATACATTGTAATTGATCTTTATTTTCAAGGAGAAGGAGAATGATTCGAATAATCTGAATAAGAAGTATTTTTTATTTTTACAATTCTTATTTATTTTGTGTTATGAATATTAAATATATTTAGCTATGATTTAATTTTATATATTTAAAATTCTACAAGTCTCTAGTTGTTATATCTACTACATTATCTCCAGCCATCAAATTTATTTTGAATAAAAGGGTTGAAATATAAAGGCATTTGAATGAAAGGGCCTACTCAAAAAGTTTAAAACTTTAAAATCCCTTCCATCTATTAGATTGATTTCAAATTTTTAGAATGTAAATGAAAAATTAAATCTAAAATTTCATCTTAGATCTATATTTTTTTTATCATGATCCAATGACATGGGATAATATTAAAAGGAATGTTGACATCACATATTAGAATTGCCTCCAACCATTGGATCTACCACAAGAATCTACAGTCATCGAATCAAATCAAAATGATCATAGTCAATAGTTCACATAGGTAATGATATTGGAAATCAATGAATCTTAAGAAGTTATGACATAAAAGATGAATGAAAATGATGAACCCACGTTACAATAGAAAACTCGAGGCATCAAATTGGTGTGAATTTTACATTTTTAATGTAGTCTAAAGATGGCTAAAAAATTCAAAAAATTCTCATGCAATGAAAAAGTAGAGGTTTTGAATAGGGAAAAAAATTCTTGGCTTCAAGGATGTTGCCATGAAACCTTGTAAAGGGCAATTCCCCTTAACCCCACTAGGGGTTCCAACCCCTAGATCCCAAATTCTAAATAATTGAGCCAAAAATAAGAAGTGGTGGAAGGTTTTTTCCAAATAAATCTATGATTTTCTTAACTCTTATGCCTAATAGATGGATACTGAGATTTTGAGATCAAAATTTTTCAAGTAATCTACCCTTTAAAGCCACCAAAAATGTTAAAATAATTGTACCCAGTTCAATTTTTAATTAGTCTAAGCCTCTTATAGAAAATAGTCTAACCCATGCTTTTTGATTATAAATGTGAATGGGTTATATTTAAATTCAAATTATGGGCTTACCCCATTATTTAAATATTTGTGCTGATGTATTAAAAATGAGAATTTATGGTGGTTTAAATGGCTTAATTTATTTTAAAATCAAGAACTCATTCTTAAATAAAGTTTATCTCATGCTCTTAAAAGTCTATGAAATCAAAATAGGAGGTTGCAGGAGTAAGGAAAATGATCCCACAATGATTTAAATATTTAAAATAAATCTTGTTTTATTTTAAAATACATATTCAAGTGGCTAAAATTTAATGAAGTTGCATGCCAAGTACATAGAAAGGCAGGGTAAAACATGGGCAAATCTAAAATGGATTTCTTAAGGCATTATAAGGGATTTTTTGTGAAATTTACATTCAATTATCCTCAACTTGAGTATGGAAAAATGATTATTGAATGCCTTTTTCCTCTCTTTTCTTCTCTCTTCTATTCTATATATTTAAATTTGCTCATTTTAGACAAAGATGATTTTATTGGACTTTTAGTCTATTGAATTTTCAAAGTTTATAATTGAAACCTTGTATTTTTGTTTTGTATAAATATCTAGAACCCTCTTTTGAAGTGTAATGTGATTGTGCATAATCTATGAAAATCAAAAGATTTGTGGCTCTTTATTTTTAGTTATTATTTTGTCACTACAACTTTTTTGTGTATTTCTATTTGGATTCATTTGTGTAATTTGTGTTCATTTTCTTTCTAAAAATTAAATTTCACTATGTTCATATACATAGGGAATCCTCCACTTTCTTATTATGGTGAATCACCTCCATTTAATTTATTTTTCTCTCCCTTTTTCCCTTTCAATTTTTATTTTTATTGGTAGATTAGCATTAGAGTAGGAAATAAAACCATCTATCTCTAGATGTTATCTAGAAGGAGCAATCATACACTAAGAAAAGAGTCCATGTTTTAGCTATTTTTTGGTTACAATAAAATGAACAAAATATACCATTAACATATTGAGATCATATATTTTCCTTCATGTGTCTCCATGTAAATATATGAAACTGATGAATTAATTTCATACTAGTATTTTTTTTGTATATGATGAGTGTGTCTAAAAGGTGGCAAGTCATGCATATTAATCTAAATTAATTTTGCATAGTTAGGCACAGAAGTGTTACACCTTACAAGCACAATACTCAATCAATAAAATAAGACCCATGATAGATCTTCTCATTTGCAAGCCTCTATGTGAATCTTCAAGAATGAAAAAATGATTACATAGTGGGTGTACAATGTTTTCCATCAATATGAGAGTTTCTATAAGGTGACTATTCATGCATGAAGAAAATAAATTGTGTTTTCATAGTCAAATAATGTAGACACATAAATTTACAAAAAACCCTTATTATTAGTGTCTTATTCCCACTTTATCATATTTTACATAATTGTATATTTTTCTTATTTCTTGGTCCATCTAAATCCCACTCAGGTGCCTATTTATCCTTGAGCCTAAAACTTATTATCTAATACTTATCAAAAACTATATCCATCAGAATCATTGGGCTAGACATCTACTATTATCATACTCTACCTATATAATGGAGTTTAATTAATTTACAGGTTAGCCATGGAATCTATACATATCTATCTAGGTTAAAGACATGCCCTACATGTGTCTATCCATTTAAATTTTGTAGGCACTTCTACCTATTGCCATTGATTATGCTCCTTTAACCTTGCCCCTTGTTAATTTTAAAGTTACTAACATGCATAACGTGTCCTAGATTAGCCTGTATATACAAGGTCATATAAATCCATTTGAAGAGAGAAAAAATGGAATCATGCATAGAGATCAAATATTATCAAATTTCAAGCCTAATTCCAAGAATAAAATATATTACGTCCTTATTCAAGTTTATATTCAATGAGTTACATCTTACACACTTGTGATAGAGTTATTATTTGTTTCTCATCATTCCCGTTATGAGTTGATATTATTTGTTTCTCATCATTCCCATTATGTCAAAAAAGGTTATTATATTTAATATATGTATTTTTGTCACTTAGAGATAAGATGAGTTTTAAAAATCTCACTCAATCTATTTCTAACCACACACTCACATAATTAGGTGGAGATCTAATTTCGAGTGTGCAGGACACATAATTTGCAACTATTGAGTATGATGCCAATGCTAGAACTTGATAGTTGATGTAAGAATTATAGATATTTGATGTTAGAATTATATTCATTAGTGTTTTATTAGTTTAATAAATTTATTTAATTCAGTTACAACTTAGACTTGTTATTTTTTCAAATTTGGACACTTTTTAAGAACTTCCTAAAAAATAACTAGAAGTTCCAATTAGAGTGGAGTTTATTGAATGTGTATTTAATAGAAATTTAATCCTTATCCACTCATCCCTAAGATGTGGGACATACCTTTTATATCTAATTTAATTGATAATAAAGTCATTTTAGTTAATTTACTATTTTATAGGGATTTGGGGTGCCTATCTTGTCTAATGCACGTGTTGATTGCTTGATAAGAAAGGCATCTTACATGTTGACCATATCTTATAAATAAGTCAAACTTGTTCTCTTGAGTCTATATAATGTTATATAAGAGTTTATTTTTATTTAAATTAATTATTAAGTATGGTAATAATTTAGCATTCACTTGTCATGCAAGTTATTTGTAATTGGTTAATTCTAGCCCTATCTGCTAATAAATAATGGTAAAATAATGTGGCACCATAGTTCTTCTCAAAAAATCTTTTTTCATGTGTTTTAGATTAGATTTTATTTTAGGTATTCAAAAAGGAAAACCAACAAGAATTTTTATTCTAATTTGAAGATATTTAGTGCAATTTTTGTCAACAATCATACTTATAACACTACTAGATTAACAACTATGAATTATGGGACTGATTGGTTGATATATGGCTTTAACTTAAAATTAAATAAAATCTGATTTGTATTCCTTCCATATAATTAGGGTAAATATATATGGTGAACCCTGAATCTTTTGATCATTCAATCTAAGGTTTTATTCATTCCTTTAAGGATTGTTGATTTCATTCAATTTCATTTTCTTGTCCATAGGGTTGATGTAACTTTTTCTGCTCAATGTTTAATTATCATCATGATTTACATTAGAAACATTATTGAGAGTAAGTATTTCTTGGATGTTAAATTACATAATATTACAATTTATATAGATAAAAAATTAACAAACACATTTTTAAATCTTTCAAATAAAAAATTCTTACAAACCCTAAATCATTTATGAAATGATACATATAACTTGTGAATCATGAATACATATTTTTTTCATGTAGACACCCATAGGGTTAGTAATTGTGCTCATACTTCTCATATGATTTCTAATGAATGCTTGAATCCTAATCCCATATAAGAGACTATGCCTACAATCATAATCAATGGTATGAATCAACATTTAAATGAACATATCAAGATTACAACCATTCCTTTGCATGACATAGTCATTATGATGTATGTTATTGGTAGTTTGTTATAACAACTCCACATGGATTGTATTAAAATAATGCAATTTTTTTTTTAATTACTAAATACTCAACATACATTATTTTTATAGATTACACGGTGTTATTTAACAAACTATGCCAAGCTTATTAAACTATCACAAATTTAGAAAAATAACAATTCCAAATTCTAACATTGAATGCAATATGACATAACTTAACATAACAACAAGGAAATTAATTATATTAGAATCCGAACATGGTTGGTACAATAATACAACTATTGATGTTGAAGTATAACAAAATAATAAGTAGTCTTCAAGTAAGTACTATATTGGGGCAGGAGATCATCATCTGAGCACTTTTCCACACCAACCACAAACCATCGATCCCTTGCACAATCCTCTATTAGGGAATGACCCTCCCTTCATAGATAGGTAGATAATAATGGTTCAGAAATCTAAAAAGATATGCCATTACCCATGTGCTGTAATATTTCTACTACATGATGTGTATCATAAAGAAAATACATTCTAACATGAATTCACACAAACATGCAAATCAAACATATGAAATGAAAATTTATATCTAACATTACTTTGACCAAATTTTTTAAATAACATATGATCTCATGGATCAGTCAATTTCATGTACACCACTTGATCAAATTATCTTCATCTTTCATTCATGATGCCAACTATGCTAGTTAAGTCCATCTCACTACTCCATAAATTTTGTATCTTTAATATGATAATGAATCCCCTTTTCCCCATTTATATAAGAAAATCTCATTAATTATTTTATATATTTAACACTCAATTTTTAAAAGGACCAATTAATAATAGAAATATTAATCTCTTTATTTTCTAAAATTCACTTTTATGTAGTTAATTTAGCTAGAAAAGTTATGACTTATTTAGACATTGGGAAATATAGATGCTTTTATAAAAATATACCCAAGTTCAACCAAAATATGGAAATGTGAGGAAATAAAAAAGATTTACCACCAAGTTCGATCTATAGAAAAGAGGAAACATAGTTTTCTTCAAACATTTATTGTTCCTTTCCCTAATGGAGAATATGGAGTGTCAACTATTTTCTCATCAAATACTATTCATCCAACATTGTTTTACAAAAAATGCTAAGTTTGTATACTTAAAATCATGTCTAAGCTAGTATGGATTATAAGCTAAATCTATATATAAATATAGGACCTGCATATTTATTATATGCAACTAAAGACAAATTTAATACATAGAAATTCTATCATCTACTTCTTATTATGTAGGCTTAAATACCAATATGTTATTATACAAGCATCGACTCAATGGTTATACAATATTTATTTCATTTCTATTCCCAAGCCGTGTAATTACATAATTTGGTTCACATATATTCATGCATGTTTGTAAAATAAGGGAAGAATTTCATTTTATAAATACTTATCTAAATCTATATATATATATATATATATATATATATATATATATATATATATATATATATATATAATTTTTTTATACTATTACAATTCAATCTCTCAATTTATCAGTTCAACCAACATTCAACATGCTATTAAATAAGAGTCTTAAAATAGATCCTACCTTTCAATTTTGATGTATATTCATTTTGCCAATCATTTCTCCCTCCAAAGTGTCATCTTACTTCTCCTATATCTCCTCTTTCTTCAATTCACTTCTCCTTTCTTTCATAAATTCATTGTCTATTTCCTTAGTGTCATTGAAAATCCACCTTTTGTCATTGTCATTTCTTTCTTCTCAAATCGTTGTATGTCTCCTCTTATCAAATTGTTGTCCTCCTTTTATTAATTTCTCCTCTTTCTATTCTCTTCATGAAAATTACCGCCCCCTCTATTTTAATATTTTCTTATTATTCTTTTGATTTAATTTTCCTCTTCATGTATAAGTCACCATTTTTAAAAAATAAACATCCTTTTACTTTTACCATGCATATTCTCTTTTACTTATAAAATCTTTACTTTTTAAAGATTTTACTTGCACGTATAGTTTGTCCTTTTTACCAAAATTAATTCAACTTATTTAAATTTCCTCAAACCACCACTTTACATTGAGTTTTACTTTTCTTTTAACATGCCTGGGTGGATGCTTACCATTTAGATTTTATAATCTTTTTTTTTTTGAGTTTCATTTAATCTATTAAACTATGAATGTTAATTATATTGGTTTTAAGGTTGATTTGTTTGATATATCTATTTTAAGTCATTCCTTTCATGATAAATTTTAGACTTTTAATTTTATATTAAAAAATCTATGCATTGGCCTATAATTAAATTTTCTTAATTTAATGTAATTATAGTAATTATCTCAATAAAAGATAAATTTATTAGTTATTAATTATTTCAAGATAACTCCTTTAACTAAATTTTAGAATATAAGGATTATTTATTTTTTAAATAAAACAAGTATTCTATGGTTAACTTTTTAACACGAATAAAAACTCTTATACGAAAAGACACCAAATAAAGACAATGCCATGCATCAAATATCATTCAGACTTATAATTATGTTAGGCAACCAGATTTGTGTCAGTATAAACTACATGATCATATAACAATATTATATGCATAAATCTATGTACTATAATCACACAACTAGATCATCATAAGCATCAATTGAAAATATGAGCATAAAAAGTATATAAACACTCATTAACTAAATTGATCAAAAGAGTTAAACAATTTATTTTATTATGGTGTGTATGTTGGGTTATTAGCAGTTCCTCTGTCATCCTTTAATCATCCCATCTATGCCATCCTCTTTGATTATGTTTTCCTTCCATCATGCTATGAGGGTAGAATCAATCCTGCATCCACCTCATGACAAGTAAGTAGTTAATATGGGTCATCATATATATCAACTAATGATTCATAACTAATAAATATATATCTATAATATATATAAATAATAAAGTATAATTGTCGCATAATCAATATATTATGTAAATTAATCAGCATATCATTGTTCCATAACCAATATATGTTATATAGCTCAAATCAAAGCACTAATAATTAAATAATAACTATAATAGTCCACAAATTCAAAGGTTAATATACTTAGGGTGAAATCAAAATGTAACATCCTTTCCCCCTAAAACTAGTCATCATCTTGATGACACTTATTCAAACAATAATTTAGAATAATTAATAGAGTTTAATAGAATAAAACATAGTATCAAGTATCAAATCATTTAAATAAATGTAGAAAAAGCCTGAAGAACTCATCATAGTCCTCTCAAGTAGCACTATATTTAGAGTATTAGTCCCACAATACTTTGCACTATGACACTTCTCTATTATACAAATAATGTTTGTGAGTGTCAATTACTTTTATTAGTTATACCATGACCACCCTAGGATCCAAAAATTGTAAAGCATTTCAATCTAGAACATGCGAAGGATCAGCTATATACTTTTTAAGATAAGATACATGGAAAATATTATGTAATAGAGCTAGGGATGGTGGTAATGCAAGTGTATACGCTATAGGATTGACCACTTACAAAAATTCAAAGGGTCCCACATATCTTGGTGATAGTTTTGTTGACTTCTTAAATTTAATTGATCTCTTTTGTAGCTTAACCCATAAGAATACTTTAATATCACCTTCAAAAAATCATATATCTTTTTAAAACTAGCATAACTCTTTTATCTGTTATTGGTCTTGACTAATTTATGTCTAATTAATCTAACTTGATCTTCCATTTCTGAAAGCATCTCAAGTCCAAAGACTACCCTGTCCTCTAACCTATCCCAATCGATTGGTGTCTTGCACCTTCTTCCATATAGTACCTCAAAAGGTGTCATCTTCAAAGATGATTGGTAAGATTTATTGTATACAAACTCAATTAATAGAATATAATCTATCCATTTGTATTATTGATCCATAAAATATATATGAAAAAGATCCTTTAACACCTAATTAGCTTACTCAATTTGACCATCAGTCTTTGGATGATATGCAGTGATAAAATTTAGTTTCATATACAAAGTTGAGTTTAGAGTTACCTAAAACCTAGAAGTCATCTTCGGATCATGATCCAAAATGATCTTCTTTAAGAATTGATGCAACTAATACACCTCCTTTACAAACCTCTTTGTAAGGGTAGGTGTATCATCTATCAAATTTCTTGATATAAAATGAGCCACCTTTGTTAGTTTGTCAACAACTACTAAGATCAAATCATGCATACTCCATGACATTGGTAATCCTTGGACAAAGTCCATATTAATCACATGCCACTTTCAATCTGGTATATAGTGCAGATATAACAATCCATCTAGGTGCATATGTTCATCTTTTACTCATTGACATTCCACACAATGTGATACATAATTAACTACATCTTTCTAGATTCCCTTCCAAAAATATAGAGGTCTAAGCCCTGCTTTGAGCTTGTATACTCCTGGATGAATTGAATATGGGGCATTATGTAGTTATTTTAGTACTATGCTATATAGATTCTTTCAATCTATCACATACATCCTTGTATTGTAACTCAAAATACCATCACTCTTGGAACTAAATCCTTTATACTAAGGATTTTGAGCATTATTAGATAATGTTTTTCTAACCTGATCATAGAATTCATCTCTTGGTGAGAATTCAATCATGTGATCCCTAAAATTAATCTTGATATTAGCCATAGATGCTATGTGCCTTCTTTGACTCAAAGCATCATCTACTTTGTTCTCTGTACCTTTGATGTAATTGATATCAAATTCATAGTCAGACAAAATATCTAACTAATATCTTTGATGAGCATTCAAATTTGGTTGGGTGAAAATGTATGAGTCCCAAGTTATCAGTCTTAAGTTCAAATAGTTTTTCCAACAAATAATTTCTCAAAACTTACAAAGCATAAATAATTACTACAATTTCAAGATCATGAGGGGTGTACTTCACCTAATAAGCTTTCAACTTCCTTGATTCAAAATTCACCACTGTACTATCTTGTATAAGGACTAAAAACTAACCATTGGAATTAGGAACTCTCAAAACTAGTGCTAAAATAAGCCTTATTTTTAATTCTTAAAAATCTACTTCATATTTATCTAACCAGTCAAATCTTTGGTTCTTCCATTTTAAGGAGGTAATTGGATTAACTATCCTAAAAAATTATAATGAACTTCCTATAATAGCCTAATAATCCCATAAAACTTCTTACCTTGTGCACATTTCTTGGTATCGACAACTCCATAATGGCTCTTAGCTTAGCTATATCAATAAAAATACAATCTACATAAATAATATATCCTAGATATTACACTCTCTCTTGGAAGAATGCACACTTAGATAACTTCTCATACAAGTTGTGGTTTCATAGCCATTATAGAACCAGTTCCAAATGTTGAAGGTTCCTCTCTTCATTCTTAGAATATATAAGAATGTCATCCAAAAAGGCTAAAACAAAGTGATCTAGATAATCTATGAACATACTATTCATGAGATTCATGAATGTTGTTGGTGCATTACTTAACCTAAAGGTTAACACTGTGAACTCATAATATCTGTAATGAGTTCTGAAAGATATTTTTGAATGTCCTCATCCTAAATCCTCAAATGATGATATCCCACTCTAAGATCAATATTAGAAAAGATTGTTACTTCCTGCATTTAATTAAAAGGATCATCTATATGAGATAGTAGATACGTGTTTTTAATAGTTTCCTTGTTTAACATCCTATAATCAATGCAAAGTTAAAGAGTACCATCCTTCTTTTTGATAAAGACAACTGGTGCATCCCATGGTGACACACTAGGCCTAATCAACCCTTTTAACAATAATGCCTAAAGTTAAGACTTCAATTCAGCCAACTTAGTGGTTGTCATTCTATATGGTGCCTTAGACTATAGTTCTAATCTAGGTATGATGTCAATGGAGAAATCAAAATCATGTTTGGGTGGCAATCCTGGTAATTCTTATGGAAACACATCATGAAAATATCTAAAAAATGGGTAATCCTAATGAGATGGTTCCTTACATTACTCCATTTCATTTATCTTGATGATGAATGTTTGGCATCCTTTTCTTTGATCCCCGCTGAGTTACAGTGCAAAAATATGCATAAGTCTCACCTCTTTCTTCTCACTTTAAATTTGTATCTAGTTTTTAAAATAATCCACATACTCAACCTTATTTAAGTAGCAGTCAACCTTGGCCTTATGCTTAGCAATCTATTTGACTCCTAAGATCACATCATATGAACCTAGTGGTGTTACATACAAATCCACTTCAATTATGAATTAGAGCAACCTAATCTCTGCTTCAACTAGACACTTATCGACCATGATTTTTGAGTCATTCTCATACTATACTGACCATGCATTTTCCATAAATCTAGCTCTTCTAAGAAACTTACTAAGCATTCTAGGAGATATAAAACACATAGTAGCCCCTACATCTATCAAAATAGAAATTGGATGTTCAAACAAAATACCTAACAACTCTATGGGTGATGCTTAAAATTTGGCTTGTTGGTTACTAATTGTTGCATGAATATGGTGCTAAGAATTGACCTACTAAAAATTAGAACCTTTGTTCTTTGACTTTCCTTGAGTGTATTCATGAGCATAATGGTCTCTTTCACAATTAAAATAGCATCTAGGTGGACCTTTCTTGTCAGCTTGTGGGTTTCTCTTAAAATTGTCTTTAAAACCATTGCCTAGTTTCTTGTTGCCAAATTTGTTATTATATTTGGCATTTTTATTATTGAAATAACCCTTGGAGTCTCTACTCCTCTATCTCTAGTTCTTATTTTTGAAATTTGGCTTAGAATTTCCAAAACTTTTCTTAAAATTTTCCCTGACTTGTGTAAGAGACTTCAATGTCTACTCTTGCTTTATTACCTTCTCAAAGACTAGGTCCATGGTAGAACACCATGATCTAATGTTTTAATCCTATGATAAACTTCCTAATATCAAAACTTTCATCTTCTTGGTACTACAGTACATACTTTAAAAGTTTAGTGAATTGATCCCAATACTCATTCATTAATAAATCCCTCTATTTTAAATTATATAAATCGATGAGCTTTTGATCAAAATAAAGTTATGGAAGCCATCATGACTTTAACAATGTCACAAATTGATTTCAAGTAGTGGTAGTTGAATTTAAGTTCATTTCTATTTTCTTGTTGGCCCACAACATAATTGCCTCACCAACCAACTAGTATTCTCCCCAAATTGATTTGATTACTTCAGAGTAGTTTCAAATCTCAAAATATTTCTCCATCTGTATCAACCACACTTCAACTCCATCACCTAGAATAGTTCAATCAAACTTAGATAGACTCACCTTTTTCATGTCCCTAAACAACTCTGAAGCTACTTGAGCTCTTGCATCCTACTAGTTTTCTTGCATAGAGGGATGCTCAATAGGTTATGCCTAATTTTCTTTCTCACTATGGCTATGAACTTTCTATTCCAAGGTTATGATCTAGTCCCTGGTATCATTCATGGCTATGAGATTCTAATCCAACTTTGCTAAATATTCAATGATAATTAAGTTAGGATCATTTGGAGGGTTATTGTCATTGACATTCAAAGGTCCCTTACCCAATTCTCCTATTTTCACCATTCTTATTTCTCTGTGAACAAAAGAATATAAAAGTTTTAATAGACTCATTAAGTCCTAGAGTTTGAGCCTAAACTCTAATACCACCTGTAACAACCCCACATGGATTATACTATAATAATGTAGTATTATTTTTTAATTACTAAATACTCAACATACATTATTTCTACAGATTACATAGTGTTATTTACAAAATTATTTCAAACATATTAAACTATCACAAACTTAGAATAATAACAGTTCCAAATTCTAAAACTAAAAGCATGATAACATAACATAACAACAAGGAAAGTAATTACATTAAAATCTAATCACAACTAGTAGAACAATATAACTATTATTGTTGAAGTATAGAAAAAAAATAATATTATATTTTCAATAAGCATTTATCCTTATACACCCTAAATAGATACTAAGCTCTATAGAGCTCAAGTCAAATCAACTTGTGTATCTCTGATAATCTCAAGTGTAGTCTCCAAGTAAGTACTATAGTGGGGAGGGAGAGCATCATCTGAGCACTTTTTTATACCAATCATGAACCATCAATCCCCACATAATCTCCTATTAGATTATGGCCCTTCCTTCATAGATAGGTAGATAGTAATGGTGTGAGAGTCTAGAGAGACATGTCAATACCAATGTGCTATAATATTTCTACTACATGATGTGTATCATAAAGAAAATATGTTTTAACATGATATCACACAAACATACAAATCAAACATATTAAATGATAATGTATATCTAACATTACATTGGCCAAAGTTTTTAAATAACATATGATCTCACAAATTAGTCAATTTTAAGTACATCATTTGATCAAATTATCTTCATCTTGTATTCATGACGCCAACTTAGTAAAGTTCATCTCACTACTTATTTTACATTATCAATGCAAGACTAGTTATAACATAATATATAAACCAATGATTAAAATCAATTATTTCTTTTAATAAACATGCAAACTTGCCAAGTATAGGAAAAATAATCATAATAACACATTTAGTCCATTAAATGTAATAAATCAATTTCACACTTTAAGATATTTCAATATAATGAATATATCCTATTTCTATTCAAAAATCACACCATCAAAGCGTGAATCATATCATATTCATAAATACCTAAACATCACAAGAAAACATTAAATTTCTAATCACAAGCATATACATGCATACATACATACATACATTGTGTGTGTGTGTGTGTGTGTGTGTACAAGAAAACATTGAATTTATAATCACACACACACACACACACACACACACACACACACACACACACACACACACACACACACACACACACATATTCTCAATAAAACATACATCTTGGTACCATTTTGTAATTGGTTATTTTTAACTTGAGACAAATTGTTTACAACCATACTTAATAATAGTCTATAGTTTTTGTAATAGGGTTTATTATTCCATAAATTTTATATCTCTAATATGATAATGGATCTCCTTTTTCCTATTTATATAATAAAACCTCATTAATTATTTTCTATATTAAACACTCAGTTTTAAAAAGCACTAGTTAATAATAGATATATTAATCTCATCATTTTCTGAAATTTACTAGCATGCTATTAAATAAGATTCTTAAAATAGATCCTACCTTTCAATTTTTTTGTATATTCCTTTTTCCAATCATTTCTCCCTTTAGAGCATCATCATACTTCTCATATATCTCCTCTTTCTTCAATTCACTACTCCCTTCTTTCATAAATTTGTTGTCTATTTCCTTAGCGTCGCTAAAAATCCACTTCTGGTCACTATCCTTTCTTTCTTCTCAAATCATTGTATGTCTCCTCTTGTCAAATCATTAACCTCTTATTAATTTCTCCTCTTTCTATTCTCTTCATGCAAATTGATGCCCCCTCTATTTTAAGTTTTTCTTATTATTCTTTTAATTTGATTTTTCTTCTCATGCCTAAGTCATCATTTTTTAAAATTAAACTTCCTTTTACTTTTACCATGCATCTTCCCTTTTGAAAGATTTTGCTTGCATGTATAGTTCACCCTTTTTACCAAAATTAATTCAACTAATTTAAATTTCCTCAAACCACCACTTTACATTAAGTTTTACTTTTATTTTAACATGCCTAGGTGGATGCTTACCATATTATATATATATATATATATATATATATATATATATATATATATATATATATATATTGAGTTTCATTTAATCTCTTAAACTATGCATGTTAATTCTATTGGTTCTAAGGTTGAGTTGTTTGCTAGATCCACTTTAAGTAATTCCTTTAATGATAAATTTTAGACTTTTAATTTTCTATTCAAGACTCCATGCATTGGCCTATAATTAAATTTCCTTGATTTAATGTAATTCTAGTAATTATCTCAATAAAAGATAAATCCACTAACTAATAATTATTTCAAGATACCTCCTTTAACTAAATTCTATAATATAAAGATTATTTATTTTTAAAATAAAACAAGTATTCTACGATTAACTTTTTAACATTATTAAAAACTCTCATACGAAAAGACATCAACTAAAGATAATGACATTCATTGAATATCATTCAGACCTATAACTATGTTAGGCAACCAGATTTATGTCAACATCAACCTCATGATCATATAACAACATTATATGCATAAATCTATGTACTATAATCACACATAAAATTACACAATTAGATCACCATAAGCATTAATAAAAAATATGAGCATAGCAAAATTATATAAGCACTCATTATCTAAATTGACTAAAAGAGTTAAACAAGTTATTCTATTATGGTGTATGTGTTGGGTTACTAGTAGTTGCTCTATCATCCTTCAATCATCCCATCTATGTCATCCTCTCCGATGATGCTCTCTCACTATCATGCTCTGAGGATATAATCAATCTTGCATCCACCTCATGACAAGTAGGTAGTTAATCTAAGTTATCATATATGTCAACTAATGATGCACAGCTAACAAATATACATCCATAATGTACATAAATAAGAAAGTAAAACTATCACATAATCAATCCATTATGTAAAATAATCATCATATCACTATCATATAACTCAAATAAAATAAATAATAATCAAATAATAACTATAATAATCCTTGAATTCAAAGGTTAATATACTTAGGGTGAAATTAAGATGTAATTTTTGCAAACAAAAATACATATTTTATCCTTATAGTAAGAAATATTTAAAAATAGTGTGTGAGAATCAATCTAATGCCTAAAATCCCTATTTAGAAAGACATATTGGCCTTAAATTTTTCATATGACTTGATCAATCCAACATTAAAATTATTTTATGGTCATATTAACCCTCATGTCCTTCTTCATTCATCTTTAGCTTCTATAGGAAACTATGATAACCGTCTTTGGATGATGCTTAAGTTTTTTCTTATAAATTTGATATATGATTCGTTAACTTGGTTTTATTTTTTGGGTGGTGGTTCCTCAATTTCAATGGTACTTTAAAAAAAATAGATCAATAAATTATAAATAATGAAACAAAAATATGTTCAAAAGTATTTAACATTTTTGGGCTCTTTTCCTTTATTTTAGCATATATTTTTGTAGTTTCATGCCTAATAAAAAAATAGTTCCAATGATCTAGCGCATTGGCATATCATACAATAAAATGTTCTCATGCACTCACCCAAAGAATGTAGCTTAAAATTAGTTCCCATTGGTTTTGTCATGCAAAGGTGTATTCATTTACTTTTATAAGTTGGGGTACTTGAACAAGAACTTAGTTCTAAATTCATACTTAGTTATATGTCTAACTCTTAACCAATCATTCATTACTTAACCAAAGAAAAAGAAACTGGGCACAAATTGATAATAAATAATCACTCCATTACTCCATTATATTCATGAACATATAACACAAGTATTTCATCAAAACAAGCTTCCTTTCATTACATTCATATATCATATCCAATATTACAATGACTCAAGGATTACAATGATCAACAATAATACTAAGTAAAATAAAGGGGTATTTATACATGGTTTACTTGAAAATGTAGTTACAAAAACAATTACAAAAATATGACTTGCCGATGACCATTAAAAATAATGAGTCATGGCAAGTTGTATTTAATGAATTCCTAAGGACATGGGCCTAACTTCCCCTATATTCTCTCTATGATATATTTTCATCGTCATGTGCCTATCTTCCCACAGGCTGGTGTTGGATTCATGCTTGACTATTCTTCTTCAATGTTCATGTGAATCATTCCCTAACCATCTCCACTTTTCACTTATTTCCCAAGTTTGTCACTAATATATGTGTCTTAAGTTCTCGAGCTCTCTATATTTCATGCTTCTTTATTCCATGTGACTTACCTCTTTCATGCCATGGTCTTTCATATTGTGTCTCTCATGCACTTACACTTCCTTCTGTGCTACTTGTCTTCAAAAATTAATTAACTTATATTGATCTAAAATTTAGGGACTAACATCACCCCACACTAAGTTAATAGTCGATCCAAAACTATGCATTTTTTTTACGTCCCTCTACTAGTAAAATCTTAGGTCTTGTCTATTTAACGTACTCCTTCATTTCCTCCTAATGATTCAATGCATTATGGATTTTAGAAGTTATTTCCTCAACTGCTTCCTTATGCCTCTTAGTCTCCTTGGGTTACTCTATAAATCCACCCACTTGAATGGTTAAATGTTCAAGTGATGCAAAAACATCCTTATGAATTTATTTTAATGAAGAAACCTCTATCAAAACCTATCCTCAGAGCATTCAAAAATAGGTATTGAGATCCTAATGATGAATACTTATTTTATATTCTAGGGCCTCCACATCTTGAAATACTTTGGTGTGCTTGGATCTATCTTTTATTATTAACATGCTCTTGTCCAATTGTTGGCATTGAATTTCCTCACTTGAATCCTTTCTTTAAAAAAAATTCAAGTCATGTTGGTTTTAAAAAAACCCATTAAGGATGGGACCGTATCACCCACTCTATTCAAAAATCAGTTACCTAATTTGACAGCCTCAATGAATTACTTCATTTCCCAAGTTTACTCTTGCTGAGGATTGGGTTGTTCTTTACATTTTTTTAAAAATATCTCCACCACAGTTCCCAACTTATTAATAGCCTCTCTATCAAGAGGAACTCCATATTTAAGAGCTGAATCCTACTCCAAAATAGAATTACAAGGTGTTAGGGTCTTCACTCTACCCACCATCATTATTTCTAGTTGGAGCTTGAACTCTCCTAACTCCTCTTAGAGTTTTATATTTTTTTTTCACTCATTGAGATAAAGAGCAATGACCTCTTGATATTTCCTCCTGAGCTAGTTTACATCAAATTCATACAACACAATCTACCTCTTGCCACCTCATGAGTAAATTTTAAAAGTGTCACACTTGAATGAGATGTTGTGCACATATGGGGATCCACCCAAATTATATCAAGGATTATACCTCTCCCAGTGCCAAAATAATACTTTTATAAGGCAATTAAAATTGGTGCTCTTCGAGTTTGATTAGTTGAGTCCTCTTTGGGGAAATATTCCCACATATACAAGTATTTTTCCAGCATTCCCTTCTAATATTGGGTGTAAAGGGAAAGGATTGAATTAGTAGTTAGCGGTCTTTGTTGTGTTAATTCATAAATAGGTTCATTTCATTTAGAGGGATCATATTTAAGTGTTTATATAACCAGTTCCTCTTCTTAGTGACTTGGATTGACATCAAGATCACCCATGCCCAAAGCTATGTCTATGCCTTACACCTATTCACAAGTGGGACTACCAACATCCACTTGTGTGTCATCAAGAGTGTATTCTTTGTGTTATGCTAATGAGGGATATTTTTTTCCTATATCTCCAATGTGGCTTCTCATTCCTATTTTTCCTTAGGGGAAGGTCCCCTCTCTAGTGTTACTTCTAGATTTGATACTTTATGGTCAGGTTCCCTATCTTTAGGCATTAAAGTATCTTGTTTTGGAGGAACATATGTGTACATGGTGAAATTAGGGCCTTTTGGTTGACCTATAGGCATGTTATATCTTTGTGGTAAAGGTTTAATCCTTTGTCTTTTAGGTTGTTTAGGTTGTGCACTAGTGTTGGCATCATGCCCTAACCTCTTTTGATTTTAGTGCTTTTCAATCTTCGACAAGGTTGAAATGGTTTATTTTTTATCCTTGGCACTACATGATGTCCTCTTTCATGACTTTGAAATATAAAATAATAAGTGAATAGATTCCCCAACCAAAATTTGCTCAGCCTTGATGTCAATATTATCCAATTTTAGTTTCTCTTTATAGGTCTTCTTCCCTGGATATAAATACATTTGATGTAGAGTATGAGTCTCAACATCAGTGTTTTCAACATCAATATTTACAAAGCATGTGTTATATATTCTATTAAAGATGTTCATAAAATACCTAGTAGTAAAATCATATGATATCTTGAGCCACCTAGACAAATCATCTAAATGGTTCATTCAGATGCATGCTAAAGGAAAATGTTATTTTATTGAAAACCACACTTCATCTCCTAGCTATGAAAGCAAGTCCTTAGGAATGTGCCACTCATTCCAAAAATATTCCTTTGTTCCATCATACTATCCCTTCATCTTAGATTTGTGACTATGGGTAATAATGCTAAGGCATGTGAATGATTTAAACCTTTCAATCAGAGGCTTAATTTTTGGAGGGTAAGTCCACTTCAACTCATCACTAGTGTACTCTAGCACACTAATTTCATAAAATACCAATAATAAAAGAATTTTTCCCAAATAATTTTTTTGATTAGACAAGTGGTGGGCCTTCTTTACATTTACAACAATTTTATCTTCAAAATACCATGAATAATATGCTTGAACCCGAGGTTTATCTATTGGGATACATACAAGTGCACCATTTATATTTTTTCCATCTATCTACACCTACAACCTTGGTCATAACCAAGCATGCATCCACATGAAGGGAAATATCCTGAAGACTAGATATATACATTACATGGCCTTGCTTCTTTTACTCAAGTACCATCACAATATTCTTAATTTACTCTTGGTCTTCCAAATATACATTGAGGATAATACCTAAGCATTGTAGACCTGTAACTTTGCTAACTCTTTGGGTCATGATTCTCATCCTACACCCTATAATATAGAATTAATCTTCATGTACACATGAGTTAAGGAACCTGACAACCTCCACAAGTTTCCCAAAGTAAGGTAGATTGAACAACTAAAAAAATATAGCATCATTGAAGTTTTTAAAAATATTAAGATCACAAACAAACTCATTCTAGGTATTCTACTACTCAACCCTATAGTCACTCTAAAAATCCACTTCTTTCCCTAGTTAGAGGTGATTGTATTCAAAAACTTAGAAAGTCTGCACATTAAACTCCAACTTCTTTGCATGTAACACTACTTCAGGATATTACATTTCTTTGATCAAGACTAGGGTGGGGTGGTGTTTTTATTTTCATTTTCATTTTCACACCATATTAGATCCTCTAGTGTTTTTTCTCTCAGCTTACTATGGTAAAATTTCCTTGTGAGCCTTGGATTTATTGGGTACTTCATCTCTTATTAGAATTTACTATACTCCTACACCCTCAAAATTTTATTCCTTGTGAATCACAGGCAAGGGCTCACTTTGTTGGCACTTCTTTGGCTGCATCACCCTCTGAGGAGCTAGAAAGTTGAGGCATGGATGTCACATCTTATTAAATGAATACATGATTACTTATTTATCTCCCTTGGATCTCCTACTTTAATATCATCCAATGAAAGATGCTAACACCTACAACTTGTAATTCCTTTAAACATGCTTCTCTAATCACTATTCCACCAATTTATCTATTCACTACATTCACCTTAATTCATAATATTTGAATTGATCACTAAAATTCAACAAATGTTCCTCTAGTAGCTAGAAAGTGATATGTTTGGCTTTGTAAATTCATAAATTAGCAATAGTAAAGTGTTAAAACTATGATTTGTTAACCTTTTATAGATTTGAGGTGTAATCCACATTTACTTCCCCATAATCTCATCCATCATTTCACTCTTTTAATGCCTCTAATGGCATTAACATAATGTCAATTTTATAGTTTTGAATTATTTTAAAAATGCTCCCAGTGCGCGTGCATGCCCCCTGCTCCCTGCACATGCATGGAGACTTTGAATGCAGCGAGCATACAGGCGTGAGCATGTACTTCCAGCCTGGTCCAGGTGGCTGCAGATCTGGTGGCTGGTGTGGCTGAACCTTTACCAGTGAATGGGGATAGGATTCTGGTCATGGAAGGGGGTTCTTCTCCTATGATGGATTTAGTAAATGGCTCCCCTATTTCTGGGTCTGTCCCTGGGTCTAAGGGAAGAACCTATGCGGACGTGGCTGCTTTTGAAGCCAAAATTCATGATGTGAAATGCCAAGCTTCTGCTGGGAGACTTAGCAAATCACCTGTAAGTGTTTTAAAACCTGTCAGGGTTAATCTTGATCTTGATACTATTAAAGAAATCTTTGATCAGGCAGATTAATTTTCAAAGTTTGCAGCTATTTGTAGATTTTGTGGCTTTTGGCCATCTCATGCCGATTTACATGGCTGGATATCCCAGACATGGCTGCCACTAATTGATGGAAATGTTGAAATTTATCCTTGTGGTAAAGGTTTCTTTATAGCTTTATTTCACATTGCTGAGGACAGGAAGACTATTCTTTCCAACAGAAATTTCTTCTGGAAGGGTAAATACCCTCTCTTCACCAAACGGTGGCATATGGACTTCAATCCTGTAACAGAAACTTTCAACAAGATTCCTGTCTGGGTTCGGCTCCCTAATTTACCATTGCATCTATGGCATGATTCGGTGTTTAAAACCATCAGAAATGCTATAGGGGAATTTTTATTCGTGGACGCAGAAACCAAGAGATATTTTAGATCGACCTGTGCTTGCCTTATGGTTGAGGTGGATGTTTCTAAGGGCCTCCTTGAGGTGATTTGTCTGGATTCCCCTAGGGGATCTTGGACACAAATGTTAGATTTTGAAGGGCTACCTTTTTGATGTAGTAAGTGTCATCTGACGGGGCATGTTGCAGCCCGATGCACTACAAGGAAATCCAGACCCAGAAGATCTCCTTCTTGGTGGGTAGAAGCTGATCATGATCACTATATTGCTGAACAACCTGAGGAAGCTTCGACTGATTCTGAGAATGAGAATGAAAAGAGCATCTTATCTGTTTCGACGGATCAGGAGTCTCAGTTGGAGACGACTCCTGTTGAAGGTTTGGTGGAGATTGGATTATGTAATCTACCTGAACCGATTTCTGAGGAGGTGGTGGTTCCTCCACCTGTTTTGAAGGTTTCCCCTAGGAGTTAGTTGTTGGCTGGTTCTCCTAAGGTTTTGGCTGAGGTTTTGTCACCCTCTGGGCTTCATGATTCTTGGCCTCCTGTGGAATGGGTTGCTGAGGCAACTAAGGTAGAGGATGGCTGGACTACTATAAAGAGGAAAAAATCTAAGCCACTGGTCCCTCCTCTAGATATGAAACTTTGGTCTTGTAAAAAAAATAATAACTAACAGTTATTGTTTGTCTAGCTCTTGTAAGCTGTTTTCAGATTACTGGTTTTTCTAGTTTAGCTTTTGTAGGTTCCAGGTTATTTTGTTTCCTAGAAGTGCTTAAGGTTTATATCTTATCTGATGTAAAGGGTTTTGGGGCCCCTTCAAAACCTATTTTTACCTTAATCTAAAACATAATGTCAATTTGGCATACTTACCATTACACATGATTTTATCGCATTTAACAAATTTGTCCCATCCCATGATTTTATCAAAGTGCATGATGATTGTAAAGAATTTAAATTTTTTGATTTCCAAGGTAGGAAACTAATTTATTTATTTTGACTCCTCATTGTAGTTACATGTTGCAGCCTATGTATCTACATACCCTTATACTTTAACACTTATGTGCCCATTTTTTGCATGCATTCCCTTCCACCATTTCCTTTGCACTTTGTAGTTTTACTTCATTCACACTTCGTACCCCACACTAAAAGATGTTTTTGGTCCTCTAGGACATGACAAATAAAATAAGAAAGCACCAAGTGTTGATCTAAACCTAAGTAAGGGCACACAAACAATGTCAGCCTTATTGAAAAACAAACCAAAATCCTAAATGAAACTAATGGCATATGCCTTATTAAAAAAAAGGTAAACATCACTCATAATGGTAGGGGAGAAGTTGACTACCATTGAGATGTATTAGGTGGAATTGGACATCTAACCTCTTCAACTTAAATTCACCCATGGGATGAATACTATGAATAATAAGTGGACCATCCCAATGGATGCAAATTTTTATTGAATGGAACACAAATTTGGATTCATAAACCAACACATTCATACCTAGATAAAAATTCTTATTCCTTAAATGTCAAGCATGCCAGGTCTTTTATTTATGTTTCTGCACTCCTTGAGTCTAATGCACTAGAAAATGAGTTTCATCCAACTATGGTAAAGCAACTAGGTGCACTTTCAAATATTCATCATCCAATTGATGAATGAATGAAATACATAAAGAGGGTATAAATAACTTAACTGGGAGAATGGATTTGACATCAAAGACAATATTAATGAAGTTCTCTTGTTCAACCATTTCTATATGGTCTGTTATGCCCATAATACCACAAAAATGCAATCATCCCAGTGAGTGTGACTAATATTATAAATATTTGTCAATGTATGACCTAAGGTTTTATTAAACACTTTATTTGTACCATTATACTGAGCGTGATATGGTGCAGTCTTGTGGTGCATAATCATGAACTCAACCAAAAGGATGAAGATTGTCTCATAAGGAAATGAGTTCCATGATCACTATTCAAACTTAACAGACATCCATACCTTGTAATAATATTCTCCAAAATAAATATAATAGTATTGGCAATTGTAAAATCTTGGGTTGGCACTGTTTGAGCCCAATGAGTGAGGTAATTAGTGGTGGTAATGATATAGTGTGCTCCATTATGCATCCTTAATAGAGTAATGGGACAACAAATTCAACAACCCATTTCTCAAAGGGTTCATGAGCAAGTATTGGATGAAGGGTCATATCATCCCTTTGATTCAATTTACCCATGCAATGATAGATATCACATTGGCATGTATAAGCTTTGACATCCTTAAATAGAGTGGGCCATTATAACCCAACTAACAGAACCTTCTACATTGTATAATCACCAACATAATGAATTTAGGTGACACCTTCATGAACCTCTTGAATAAATTCAACACATTCATGCTGCATCATGCACTTACGTAATACTTCATCTCATCCAAGATCATAAAGATCACCCCAATGAACTATAAAGGAGAAGCACAAACAACTAATTGCTTTATCTATTGAGTGTTGAGGTGGGCTATTGTTGAACCTATATTAAGAAAAGTAGTGATATCCTTCAATTCCTCATGTATGCATGTGATTTTATAAATTTACAATCAGGTAAGTCATCCTTTATGGCATGTACTATTTCACTAATTTCATGCATGATAAGTGATTAGGTCCATAATTAGACTTACTCAATTTTACCATTACAAAAAAATTTAAATTCTTAAAACAACACAACTCATTAGCAAATGCGTCCATGCAACATCAACTTATAAACAAGGTATTTAAGTGTTTCATAGTCTATCAATAAAATTAATGGGGTGGCCAATAAATATTGACAATATTTTTGAAGCGTGTATATCATGGACAAGACTTTGCATTAAGTAGTCAATTAATTTCATTTAACTAGAGTGAACTTCTAACTAGAAAAGTAGATGGGATGATTAAGACTACCCTCAATAGGCTGAGCAAGGATAACACCTACTACCATATATGAAGCATCAACATGCACATGAAAGGGCTTCATTCATTCTAAAAACTAAAGAATGGGGGCAATGATTAGCTTATCCTTAAGATCTACAAATGCCTATTGGTGAGCATCCATCCATAAGAATTGGTCATTATATTTAAATATTTCCTCCAATGGAATTTTGATCTTATAATAAACCTAAATAAACTTTTTACAGTACACCATGTGTTATAGGAAGGTGCATACCTATTTCTAGTTGGTCATTGCTGGAAGGTAAACAATGATTACAATCTTAGCTGGATCCACCAAGAATCCATCATGATAAATAACATGACCTAATAAAATTCCAAATGGAATATAAAAAACACACTTATTCTTATTTAAATAAATTTCAATTTATTGGCAACACTCAAGCATTAGGTGAAGATTAACATAATGATCATGCACTAAACCATAGATCATCCAATCATCCAAGTACACTTGAAGGAACTTATGAATAAAATCCTCTACCATAATAGGTGAGAACAAGGTTAGAGCATTCTTCAAACCAAAGGGTAACACATTATAAGTGAATGAACCCCATTAAAATTCAAATGTGGTATTTTATTTATCTTCTTCTGTGATTTGGAACTAATGATATTCAGGAAAACCATCAGTGAAGATATAAATCTCACACCAAATAAATCCTAAAATTCTTCAATAAAAGGCATAAAAAAGGGTTAGTTATGTAATCAACATTGAGTACTCGATAGTATACACAAATATGAATGTGTTCATCCTTATTGATACTAATCAACATGGGACTCACCCATTCAAATTTATCAATAGGATTGATAACTCCAATGCACAATATACTATCAATATATTTTTTAGCCCGAGTTTATAGATTAAGATTCATTTTATAAGTTCTCTTTCTGACTAATCAAGCACCCTCAACTAACTTTATGTGCATATTACCCAATGAATAAGCATTAATTTCATCTCAGTGTAATTGTATGGAAAAATGTCTTGATACTCCTTTAATAGTTCAAAAACCTTGGTGATCTCAATATTAGACCATTAATTCCCCACAATGGCCATCTTGGGTGCATTCTCTATGCCAATATTACATTTAACCATTTAGCATGGCTCTCAATATGGTTTTTTGTCATTCCATATGGTATATTGGACATTATGTGCTTCATACTCAGTATGCAAAGCCAAGTGATCAATGGACAACTGTGTTGAGTCAGAACTAGTACCTTCATCAACTTGATACACAACCTTCTTTTTGCCTTTATATGTTAGTTCCCTCAATGCATGGTCTAATTAATAGTCAATAAGTGAAGAAGGTGAAGCGTTCATATCATATTCTTGGAAAATGGACAAACTATCCTCACACATTCCATGTATATGTCGTATGTGGTCTTCAACTAGTGTTGTATCACCCATAATAGTTTGATTCATTACTTATAGGGGTAGAAATAAATCCATGTGAGGATATTAGTAACATATCACCAAAATCATATTACTTCAAAGGGTACTATAATAATCCATGTCAAAACATAATTTTTGATGTATATACCATATTCTAGCCTAAATATGTAGAGTATCATAGACACATGAACCCATAAATAACCAAGCAAAGATGTCTCATTAATATTCCAAAAGTTTTTGAAGGCCTCAATATGAGCTTATGGAGAACTAAAACCATCATAAATTATAGTGTTTAAAACACGATTATCATGATGAAAATGATAGTGCATAATAGTGTGCACTCAATCCCAAGTGAGTAAATTATGACAGTGAGTTTCCCACCATTAAGCAGTTGTACCTTGAAAAACATGTATAAATGAGAGAATTCATTCATCTTCAAACACATATAAATATTTCAACTACTACACATACTCTTAGACTTCCATTTGACCATGAAACCTAGGTGCTTCATCTAACTACAAAAGTGGTCAATCCATCACATGTCCATAAAGAATGAAATCAAATTTATGGAATTTAAGTTGCTTACATAGAGAATCCTCTTGGTTACAAATGGTGACATAAATTCATCTAGTAAATTTGTACTCTTCATAATCCTAATGGTCATAAACATTTTTAGTAGTTTTAAAAATAGACTGTGCATCTACCCAACACAATATACCATATGGACTAGGATCAAGGTATTTAATTCCCTAAGCTATAACATTATATATATGATATATTATTGATGTCCTCATTAACGTTAACTATCTAAATAAAAGGAGGTCCTTAAGAATTATCTAATGGAATCACAACGTGATAATCATCATTTTCAAAATTGATTTAATTATTTGTTAAGCTCAAGTCATCATTGTTTGCATAACACCATGGACAACCCAAAAGAACCAAAAAGTCATCATCTTCAGCCAATTCAATTACTTCAAAAGTTATCCTTGAAAGTGACACCTAAAATTTCAATTGTGGAATCCTTAATAAATCCTATGGGAAGTTCATGAATCTTATTAGCCATGAATAATACATGAGGAAAGGGATATAAAGGAAAACTCATCATCTTTCTCCAAGTACATAGCTTAAGACTAGTTCCCATTGGTTTTTTCACATGAAGGTGTATTCATTTACTTTCCTAAGCTAGGATTCTTGAACAACTACTTAATTATACTCAGTTCTATGTCTAACTCTTAACTAATCATTTATTACTTAACCAAATAAAAATAAATTGGATGTAAACTAATAATAAATAATAATAACTCCATTATCATCATGAATAGATTACATAATTATTTCATAAACATAAGATTCCTTTCATTACATTAATATATCATATCCAGCATTATAATAACTCCAGGATTTCAGTGATCAACAATAATACTAATTAAAACAAGGGGTTATTTTTACATGGTTTATCCCAACCATGAAGTTAAATATGTAATTAAAAAAATATGACTCATCAATTACCATTAACAAAAACGTGTAGTGGAAAGTAGTTTAAATTAATTCTTAAGGACTCGGTCCTAACTACCCCTAAATTCTCTCTATCTTAGATCCTTTTCACTATGTGCCTATCTTCCTACAAGCTAGTTCTAGATTCATGCTTGACTATTCTTATTTGATGTTCATGCAAACCATTCCCTAACTGTCTTCACTTTCCACACCTTTCTTAAGTTTTTTTTTAATATCTAAGTCCTAAGTTCTCTGGTTCTCCATATTTCATGCTTATTTGTTCCACATGACCTGCCTGTTTTATGTCATGGTCTTTCATGTTGTGTCTCTCCTAAGCCTATGATTCTTTCCATGCTACTTGTCTTCAAAAATTACTTATCTAATATTGATCCAAAATTGAGGGGCCAACAAACATCTTAAGTAAGTTCCTAATGAAAAATGCAATATTACATATTTAGATTTAGTTTTCATATGTTCCCACTAATTAATCAACCATGTGATATTTGGAGATAACATATAATTATCAAGAGTTTTATTACACCTATCAAGAATTTTTTTGACATAAATTGTGAATCATTCACTTGTCTTGCACATAGAGCCATTGATCTATAGAAAGAAGAATTAGTCAAATCTTAAATACAAATATCAAATACTAAGGAATAAAACAAACCTAGTATTCATAATTCAACCAAGGTTTCATATATTTTCTAAAGTGAAGGAAAAAATAGCTCAAAATATGGACATTTTCACCACCAAGTCCACATGCTTTTTAAAAAATCAACATATCATACTAAATGACCAATTGGAAAAAAAACTTGATTAAATTTCCTACAAGGCACAACCAATTATCAAACCATAGGCCAAAATATTACAAATATAAATATTTTGGTCATATCATATGAAAAGAGTACATTCAAAAAATATATTCACTACTTTAAGAGACAAATTCTTGAGCTAATTGACTAAGGCAAAATCATGATTTCTCATCAAACTTCCCTAGGAAATGACACCTTCTAGAAATAAAATCAACTTCTTAAGTGTGCTTCAAAATCAACAAATTTAGATAATAATGAGAAATATCAATGCAATTAAAAATTCAATGATGATGATTATATATTTAAGGATCAAACATATTCTGGGTATATATATAACCCACACTACATGGACTGATGCATCACAAGGTGTATCTGGACTTCATTGCATACATGTTATGCCTTTTATTGTATTTTAATTTTTATTTACATTTTTTATTTCATATAATTTCAGTACATTTAGTCATCTACATGAGAGTTTTATCTAATCCTTAGAGTTCCACTATATATGACATATAAAAATTGACTCTTATTTCTTTAAATTAATTGTTGGCTCTAAACCTCATCATTTGTGGTGATCCTCTTATTTATGTAGTAGGTTTTCTTCATTTATTACATGACATTATTTTTGACACTTAGTCTTTCCTATCTATACATTGATGACTATGATTCTATACATCAATCGTATACATATATAAACATTTTCACTAGTCATCCAAATATTTGGAACTTCATCAATACATTATTTACCTTATTATGTCTATGAAATATAAAAATAAGAAAACATTCATAAAGGAAAAAAATGGGTAGTTGTCTTAGTCATAATACGTGTATCATGCATATATTATATATCTTAGAGAATTTTATAAATCTATGTTTCCACACATGCTTCTCATGGTATACTTTACTGCATAAGATGTGGGATATTCCTATTATATATGGTTTGGAATCATCTTATTCACTATTGATTATTATATGATGACATTTTTACTAGTCTTTTCTCTAGCTACTATATTGAGCCTCTTACATGGATCATGCACCTTCCATTTTTATTCACATAGAGTATATATATCCTGATTGTGTACATGAATGTCTACATACATTTATTTTATATCAATATTATTTTTGATGGGTATATTTTATATCACTAGACCTGGGATCAATATTTATCTATACATTACACCTTGGTATCATACTATCCATATTTTTATGACTATATCCCGAAACTTACCACAACTTTTAGTTTGACAAGATTTAAAACTGGTAAGTTTTCAATTATCTTTATCATAATAAACATATGGTTTATCAAATATGGACCCTTATACCAAGAATACAATTATGAATAATATTTTTATCAATATTCATAGATACATAAAATGGTGAAATATAATCATAAGGAGTATCATTATATTGGGAAAATACATGTTCATTTTATTCAACTATTTTTTTATTGTAAATCCATAATAGTCATATAATTAGTATTATTTATGGCTATGTTACTATATTATAGTTGACCGAGTAAGCAAGAAACTTGTAACAAAGAATAATTAGCCTTTATATCAGCCAAATATCTAACTATATTATAGGATCTAGAATTAGTGTTCTTTTGTGCATATTATATTTTCATAAAAGCATGTTTATATTTTCTATTATTGTATCCAAAATTCAAAGGACTTTTATTTTATGATTTATCAAATGAATTATATATAGTAGTATTTCCTTGATTTATAACTTTACCTTTATCTTTGGCTTGAGGCCTTTAAGGATGGAGGTTCGTTATTAGCAGGCTTTGATGTGTTGGGATTATCTTTAGGGGTAGCATTGTAATATGTATTTATTTTTTTAATTGCATAAGCATTAATAGTCTTGATTTCACCCAAAGGTCCCTCATAATAGCATATGTTTATGCTATCATCTAGATCAAAAGAGATACTATCTTCAACCTTATAGAGTCTTTAAATTTTTTGTGCAATAATCCAATTATCAAGATTGTGATCTAATTTATAGATATTTAAATAATGACTATTTAATTAACTTTTACATTTTTAATGCATTTACCATGTTATCTGATGTATAAGGTTGATCATTTAACCATATTTTAATGGTGACTAGTTCATTTCCCAAGATCTGGATGGCCTTCAAGATTTTTTCATTGTCATAAGTCAATCCAATAAAATATCTATCTTTAAGGCCAATAATTTTCAATTTGTTTTCATATTCAATACAAAAATTAATAGTTTTTTATATTTAGTTATATCTTTATCTTCCAAGTCCATTCTATATTAGAAGATAAGCATTATAGTTGTACAATCTTACCAATTCTTTGAGAGGTCTTACATCGGTGGGATTTTTTGTTTGTACAATCTTACCAATTCTTTGAGAGGTCTTACATCGGTGGGATTTTTTGTTTAAGTATCATAAATATTATTGTAAAACTATAAACAATTTCACCTAGATCTATAGAAATTGAGGCTAATTCATTTACCAACTCAAAATCATCTTTAGATTATTCAACTTTGTTTTCTATATCTTTCCATTTTGTGATAGCTTTAGGGCATAGACTAATAAGGGCTTGATATGCCTTTATTTCCAAGGTTTTTAAAAATAACAGAAGGAAAATATTCTTGTTATTGATTCTTAAAGTATCACAAATAATTTTCATTGAATTTTGATGGTCTTCCCATGATTCATCTAGATCTCCTAAAAACTTGGGAATATTAACTCCTTTTAAATAAGTAAGTTTTGTATGTTTGTTCCCTATATCAATTGGGTTTCCTCTTATACAAGGGTTTATATGTGCAATTTAAATATCTAAATTTTATTCATTATCAGTAACCTTATCATCATCCTTATTCAAGAGAATATTAGGCATTATATCTCTAATTTAGTTTCTACCACATTGTGCTTCCATCTTGAAAGATTAATCAAAAGTTTTTTGGTGGTTTATCAAATAGAAATATGATGCTTGGTTTGGATTGATAGATAAAATTTGTTCTATCTCTATATGCAATATATATCTAAATTATATCATCTTATTTTTTATATCTAAACAAATAAAGTATTTATATTTCAAAGGTTGCATATTATTCAAATTTAATGACCCTAATATTTTGCATATTTTTCAAGATGGTTATACCAACTAAAACAAACTAAGTCTAATGCAAGATCAAATTATTATTTTGTTGTATCAATATTAGGTTGAATAACTAGTGAATGTTCAACAATGGTCATAGATGAATTTGAATAATAGTTATGAATGGCTTAAAAAATTAAATGATTAGAATGAAAGTGCTTTCCCAACAGAGTCACCAATTTTTTTATGTTAAATTTTGTAACATTCAACCAATGAACACTTTCACCTATCAATAAGGTTAAAATGGAAATATACAAGTGTCATCATAAGGGCCTACTCAACTATAAATTATTAATTAGACATATATACATGTATTTTATGCTAATTCTAATGTTTTAAAGAGAAGTTATGACTTAATGATATCTATAAAATAAGTCAATTATTCGTTTGAGTCAATCAATCACAAAACATTTCTATCTCCATATTTTATCATTTCATTCATATACTCAAATATTTCATACTTATAGTCAAAATTATATAATTAACCCTATCTAATAGAGTAAACATATTGAAGAGGTAGACATCAAAAGGGCTAAACCAACTATTTTCAATATTGATAATAGTTTATCAAATTACTTGTTCATACTTTTAACTTTGCATCATTCATGTTTATTTTAATTCTTGAGCAATTAAATAAAAACATGGAAGAGAACTAAATCAAAAGAATAAAATGGTAAAATAAAATAAATATGAAATAACACTCTAGATTAAAGAGAACTACAATATGTATGAAAAAATGCATGCATGAAAACATATAACTAAACTAAATAAAAAGAACAATATAAATAATTATTATAAAAGTATCTAAAATAAAAAAATAATCAAAGATAAATAAAAGACTATAATACTATGAAAAATAAAATAAACAAGCTAAGATTATAGAAAAACATAAATATAAAGTATACAAATGTTTTAAAATTGAAGTCATATATATATATATATATATATATATATATATATATATATATATATATATATATATATATAAGAAGTCAAATGTTTAATTCATAATTGATTACAAATAAATACCATGACAAGAAATAGATAGCAATCTTATGACTAATCATCAATAATTTATCATACAAAGAATATGTATAAAATGTTCATTAATTTTGAATAAGTATAAAAGTGATTCAATGCATCAAAAGTATTAAAAATTTAATATTTTTAAATAATTTTTATTTGCATAAATGATAAAATTAGATATATCTGACTTTATGAAGTAGGTTACTTCATTATCATACAATATATTTTTTAATATTCTTGTAATCACACACATGATCTTAGAGATTCTTCATAGAATAGAAGCATGATATTAAACTCTAAAGAGAGAGATATTGTATCTATATAAATTCTTCCCAAATCATCTTCATTTGAGTCTTTTTTAAATCTTTCAATTAAAATTAGTTATACTTTAATTTTTAACTGATATTTTTAAAATAATATTAAAATGAATAAAATTATTTATAATTTCACTTTAAATTAATTAACTTTTATAACATTTAAGCTTCATAATAATAAGTCACTTTATAAAGTGAAATTCAAAAATAGACTTGATTAAATATTTGTAATAAGACCAAATAACATAAATGTTCTAATGAGTGGAGGTCCACTACACATCACTTATACTTAATTGATCACTAAAATAATTACCATGCAATCAACTTAGACATAAGATTAATCTTTAAGTAACCAAATACTCTACATGTTACCCTTTAACTAAAAATACGAAATATATTTTACACATTTTAATTGACTATTAAGTGAAATTCATAATATTTTATTTTCAATTTTCTATTTTCAAAAGTCTAATATTTATCATTTATTATCTCAAAATAAATGATAAAAACTCAAATAAGTCAATCAAAATTAGTCAAAACAACATCTTATCATTGAGTTTCTCAACAACAAAAAAATAATAAAAATTATCACCATACACTATAAAAATTACATATATTATGAATCTAATCAAAATTTAACAAGAAAGTAACAAAAATAAAACTATAATCTAAAATTATTTGAAAATCTTAGTAAGTAACCAAATCAAAATAAAATACAAATATCCAAAAACAACTAATTATCTTAAGCCTTATCAGATGAATTCAAGTCAATACAATTGACACCTATATCTATAATATACTCAATGTATTCCATTAGAGTAATAAGTATCTCAATACGTGCCAATCTCTTGATTTGTTGTCTACTTCCAACTTTGTCTTCTTAAAGATGTGTATTACCAAAAGTAGGATTGAAGGGTTACTCATGCATTTACGAGTACTAGAAGAAATATTACTAAGTATATCAGTAGCATTAGGATCTTCCAAATTTATCATTGCATTACTTTTTGTTAATGGATTAGTAATTATGATAGTTTCATCAGAGACATGATACATTTAATGAGAAGAGATAGTTTTTGAACCACATTCAAAGGGATGAGGTCGTCAATTAAATCTTTGAGTATAAAATAGTTGAGGGGCATACTTTTAAAAATATTTTAAAGGGGCCATTAGTATTAAAATATGATAAAAGTCAATTTCCACAGTTAAAACCTCGTATAAATGTAATAGTAGCCTTTCGAGCTCTAGAGGATTTCCATTGGTATGTACCACATGTATGTAGTGTATATTTTTGGTCATATCTTTCTCAATCATTATTTATATTAGAATTAAATTAACCTAAATTCAACATTACATTTTACCTTAATTTGAAAAGAAACAAAACTTATAAGGCACCATCAACTTGAGAATTCCAAATTTTCTTCAATGAAACATATTGTAATGAAAAATGATATGCAAAACCATGTTTGTTTTATGTTAAAATATTGAATAAACTCAAAAAAATTGAATCAATAATCATTATTTTTTTCATTTAGTTAACTATATCAACATTTAAAATATGAATGAATGCATAACAACCTTTTCAATGTGTAACTAAACACAAAAACTCTTATTACCATTATCAAATTTTGAGAAGACTTCTAAAAATACTATAATAAAAACAATTTTGATGTTTAAAATGTCAAAATTAAATTCTCAAGAAGTCATCACATACACAATTACGAATTCAAATGCAAGTGTATCTCGAATATTTTAATTGACCTATTATTGGAAATACATTGTGAAACAAGCAAATAACATTTTATCTCAATAAATTTCTCTAAACATAAAAATATTTAATGCTTTTAGATTGTAGTTACTATGCCCATATTGTAGTAATGACATCTTCATAATAGTATTTAGTTTTTCAAGGACTAAATTTACCTTAAAAATAATCACTCTTTCATAATAATCCTTAATACTAGTATTAGATAAATTACAAAAAATATTATGTGATGTAATGGAGAACTTACCAATAAAGCAAAATTTTGTATCTCAAAAATATATTGTACTCATATTATAATTTAGAACAAAAAATGAAATATATTTTGTTTCACACAACATTAGGATTTCAATATAATGAAGAGTTCTTAAAAATAACAATTTTTAGCATTCAAGTCTCAATATCATTTCATGTACATATGTGTTCATTTATCACACTCAAAATTTCCATTGTGCTAAAAAAATATCATTTGTTTATATTGATACATTAAATATTATATAAAAAAATAATCTCGAATAATATTGCTTTATTTTCTACCAAGCCATAAGCATTTACTATATAAACTATATCATCATTTTTTTTCAATTAAACAATCATAATTATTTATAATGACCTTAAATGTTTGAAAATAAAACTATTATTTATTATCAAACCCTTAGTCTAAGCAGAAAAAATTTAACTCTATCCCAAATTTATTTATTCTAAAATGATTTCAACCATTTTTAATTGAATTTAATCCAAGACTATACTAAAATTTACCAAAACCTTCTCAATATGAAAAAAAAAATCTTTCTTACTATGAAAACAAAAATGTAGGGTTTCATTTTAGAGTGAGAATAGTTCATAATGATATCATTTTGTTATATTACCAAGAAACTTGAAAGCATTTCTCATAGTCATGAACCTAATATATATTCCATTAATTATGCAATCTTAGGATGGAATCCATAATCACAATCAAAAGACAAGTTTTATGATTCAAACATATCCAAGACAAAAAATATCATTTTTTATTTCAAACTCTTGGAGCCTACCCAATAATAAACATATCAATATTAATTTTTACTAGAGACCTGAAGAAAATTTTATAGGTTGTTTCAATGCTAAGAGAAAGTTTTTCATGCAACAAAAATGAAACACAGTACATAAAAATTGAAGTTTAACATCAAAATCTCATCCATAACAAAATATTTTAAATTGAAAAACCATAAAAAACTTAATATATTCATTTTTGCAAATATCTCCATCTTGACAATAAAAATCATACCATGAATTAGGGTCTTGAATACTTGCATCCAAAATAAAGCATGCCTACAATTAAATAATGTCATCTATTTTTTCATTTGGAACTACAAAGTCATTAATAAAGTCCTTGTGACTAAAATACTATCTTTCATGCAAATATATAAAGATTATTGTTAATACTAATTGACTACCAAATATCATTGAAGCTCGAAAATCATTTATCTCACCATGTAAGAATAAACCACTTGACGTAGTAAACTAATGTAATAATCGTTATTTAAGTTAAAAACAACATTTTATTCACTATTTTGTATTAAAACTCATAAAATACTTCAACTAATGAAAAAAATCCACCAAAAACAAAAAAAAAACAAAAAAATTAATAAAAAACAAGCAATATTTTTCACAAATATGTACCTCAATATTTTAAACTAGTTCAAAATAAATATCACAACTTATTTATTTTCATAACAACTCAAGACACTTTAAAATAATCACACAAAACCAAAATGTCATTGATATTATAACTAAATAATAAGATATAGTTCTAAACTAAAGCTTAACCACCTTATGAAAACATTGCAACCAAATATCTCATTACTCATGCATTTTAAGAACTTCCATGCAAACCAAAAAAAAAAAACCATCACTCCTAAAACTATTTAGATTCATTCTTTTCTCAAGTTGTGAAAGGATAAAATATTATACTTTGATAAGAAATAAAATGTTCACTTAAAATTTATATGCCTCAGAATCAATCAACACATATATTTTATGCTTTTAAAATCAAATTAACACAATTTTTCTATACTCTTGGATTCCTACATTATCATTTATATGATCTTAGAATAAAATTAACATAGTTTTTCTATACTCTTGGATTCCCACATTATCACAAAATAAAATGAATTATGAATGAAATTTAAGAACCCTCCATAAATGTAATTCCAAAAGGCTTTTTTTTCGGGAGGGTATTTCATTGAATGTGGTAATGTTTCATGTTTTTTTTCTCAAAAATGGAGGTAAGTGAAAAATTACTAGAATTTTATACAAAACCCTCCAAATTTATAATATTAAATTCAAATTTACAATATTAAATTCAACTACTTTAACTCAAAACAATTTAAACTATTAAAAATCACATTTGATAATGATATAAAAAATGCTTTAGCCAAATATGGTGACCATGTTTCCAATTTATTCAAACATGCTAACAAGAGGGACATCAATATGTTGGTAGGGTTCTATGAACTTAGACCCATTACGAGAGTGATTTTTTGAATTATTCTGAACCTATGGATGAAGGTCCTTAGAAACATTTTAAAACTTATAATTATACCATGGACCAAGGAAAACTTTCCAAATTAAGTATGCCACAAATTAAAATGCTCGTCATTATGTAGGAAGAAAACCAAAATAAGTCAAGTACACATTGATGAGCCATAATTGAAAATTAATAGTTGAAAATTAATTGGTATTTACTTCTTTATCAATGTGAAAATAAAAAAGGTTGAAGTTATGTAAGACTACGTTGAATGTGACCATTCACATGTTATATTATACTCAAATATTTTACAGCCTTATTATGCTTTTATTCAAATTCACATCGACAAGCCATAATTAAAATTTACTGGTTGAAACATAATTAGTATTTACTTCTTTATCATTGTGAAAACAAAAAATGTTGAAGTTATGTAAGACTACATTGAATGTGACCATTCACATGTTGTACTATACTCAAATCTTATGCAACCTTATTATGATTTTATTCAAATTATGCATCGTTGTTCAACCAATATTATATCATTTATCATTTTTGAAGCTATACAATATTGATTATGGTTTGAAATTTATGTCTTTTCTAAATTATGATACATTATACAAAATCAAAGATTACTACACTCTCATTTTTACTCCAAATGTAGAATGATATTCGAATGACAAAACAACTCTTTGCAATGTCATTTTGCACACAAAATAATATGATCTTTGCATTACATCACCATAAAAAAATCTCAACTATTAGTTATAATATAAATCAATCAAAATTTAAGTACTAAAAATAATCAAATGCATTAGATCATAACAAGCACAAGTAACTGTGTAAGTTATCCTCTGCGATATACGATGCAAGTTCAACAAGATACAACAGAGTGTGTTACAGATAATTTATCATAATTTGAAGTTTTTAGTGGGAGTATAATATTTATGATAAAAAATCTTCATATAGATTGTTTACATTATTATCTTATTTATTTCACATTGGCACTTGCTTTCTATTTTCATTGATATTCTTCTAGACATTTGTGTTATGTTTCTTCCAATATTTCACTGGTATTTTCAATTTTATTATTGATCCTTATTATTAGCACTTGCATTGGTTTCTCAATGATGATAGCATATTTATCAGTGCCTTCAGTCATAACATGTTTTGATTTTTTTAGGGAAGACATAGGTTTGATTGCAATCCTCCTCATATCATTCTTCTAGTCGCTAAGCCTTACTCATTTCTTTCTCATGTGCATCCACATGCCTTATTATCTTAATATCATATTCTTCTATATAAATATAAAAATAAAAAAATATTAATTTTTGATTTATTGATCATATTTTTTCCTACGGGGACATCATACCCATATTTTTATTTATCAGTCATTATTTTTCTTATGGGGTATCATGCCCATAATTGTTCCTTATTAACCATAGCATATTTACTAATGGAGGCATGGTACCCATGATTTGTATCTTGTATAATATTTTACTATGGTGGAATCATACCCAATCATGTTTCTTATTGGTATATCTTTCATATAGAGTCTAAAATACCCATTTCATTTGTGGGTCTACCTTTCTTAATCATATTCTAGATCTTGCATGTACCATGGTACTTTATAGGTCATCACTCATGGTACATTTATTGAAATATATTTCTACCATTGATTTTTATTACATTGGATGGAATATTGTCTTCCTCATTACATAATAATCACTATATTAGGATTTATTAACTTATGGGCCTCACCATATATTCATCTATATAATGTTATCATGACACTTTTCTATTATCTTATGATTGGGGATTATCCTACATGTGTGCCTTACATTATTAATTTTGATGGGTTATTGTGCGCTACACATCACTTTACATCTTTTCAAATTACATAATATTACTATACATGTGATTTATAATTTTAACCCATTAAAAAGGTAAGATTTCATTCTAAAAAAATTTAAAATTTAAAAATATTCAAAAATGCAAAAACATTACAAAATTAAACAAATCAAAAAACACTACTTTATGATGAGAAAAATAAAACCATCAATTAACTTGATGTATCTAGGATTTTCTATAATGCAATGGGATCATCTAAGGAGTAACCATTTGACTTATTGGTCCTACTTCTTTCACTAATTGTCAACCCAATATGTGTATTTGGAAAGATGTTAGTAATGTTTATATAACACTAGTTTTTTTTGGAGGTTGAGGTGCTAAGGTAGCATATAAAGAAACACACTTGCATAAATTAAAACTAACACACTTTCATGAAAATAAATAACAAGAGATTAAATAACTAGAAAGTAAATCTAATGCTATTTTAGAAGATCCCTCACACAGTGTTGAATTAACTTGTTGAAATGAGAAATGCTTATGTAGAAAAATAGAAAAACAATGATTTTTCATGTTCAATCAAATAAATAATGCAACAATCAATTCAGAATTGAATATAAACTAATATATATATATATGATATTTACCATAATCCTCTCAAGTGGGCCTGACCTCATCAAAATTGTGTCACAATCCCTTGTGATACAGTTATCAATTCAAATTACTTCAATTTCATTAACTAACCATTAACAATGTGAGTACTGATACAATGAAATTATAGATTAACCAAATAGGATTCAATCTCTTCTCAATAAATATTAAGGATTATTATCTATCTGCTAATTTCTAACTTATGCCTTGTTACTTCATCTTTAGATATAGATGGCATGTTTATTTTGATCATCTAATTAGAATAGAAATGAGAAACTTAATTCTGGTTGTTAACAAAATCAATGAAAACATCCTACACATGTTTTAATTTATCTTTAGATATAGAGGGCATGTTTATTCTGATCATCTAATTATAATAGAAATGATAAAATTCATTTTGGTTGTTCACAAAATCTATGAAAATAGCCTACACATGTTTTGTAATAGATATATAACTAACAATCAAATAATAAAATAAAAGAGAATGTTTAATGGTTTATTTCATGGATACAATAGTTTAGAGACATGGTCCAATAAAGGAGTGATGCCAATGCATTCTGATATTGATCTATCCCTTTTCTACATAATATGATCTACCTTGTTCCTTACACTTTCAAATAAATCCACCTCACATTGTCTATTAACCATTACAGTTTCATCTAGGTGTAACAATTGTTATGGGTTATAATTAACTGCTACAACTACTGATATGGGTTAGAATCATTTTCATGTCTATTGTTACAAGTTGAAATATATGCTTATGTTTTTGTTACAGGTTAGAATAAAATTTCTATCATTTTCATGGGTTGAAACAATTGTCTTTATAGTTGATATGGGTTGGAAAAATTGTATATGTAGTTTTTATAGGTTGGTCACCTAGTTGCTACATGTTGGCCTGTCTAATTGCTATGAGATAGCTACCCAATTAATATGGGTTAGCCCAAACTAATTTCTATGGGCTAGCAACCTAGTTTTTATAGGTTATCCTAGCTAGTTGTTATGGGTTGACTACCAAATTATCCAACCATGTTATTCCATTTCTATTGATACCTACTATGTTTCAAAACTTGTACTTAGGATGTATATGTAGTAAATCCAAAATAGTAATGATAATAAATACAATCTTATTCATAAAATAAATATTTTAATCACCAAAAACCAAAGTTATATAAAATATATTCATTTAGTACTATAAAGTAGAAAGGATTATAAAAGGTTACTTTGATATTACATGGATTATTAGAAATTATTAATTGATGGGGGTTTTGGAAGGTCTTTCAATGTTGATTTATTAGTTCATCGCCCCCCAACTAACTAGTTTCTCATCCCTGAGTAATTCAATTTTTAAATAAAACTAATCATGCATTGAAGACATGTTTGTTGAAAAATCAAAAGGTTTAGATGGACCTCATCAAAATTGTGTCACAATCCCTTGTGATACAGTTATCAGTTCAAATTACTTCAATTTCATTAACTAACCATTAACAATGTGAGTACTGATACAATGAAATTATAGATTAACCAAATAGGATTCAATCTCTTCTTAATAAATATTAAGGATTATTATCTATCTGCTAATTTCTAACTTATGCCTTGTTACTTCATCTTTAGATATAGAGGGCATGTTTATTTTGATCATCTAATTAGAATAAAAATGAGAAACTTAATTCTGGTTGTTAACAAAATCAATGAAAACATCCTACACATGTTTTAATTTATCTTTAGATATAGAGGGCATGTTTATTCTGATCATCTAATTATAATAGAAATGATAAAATTCATTTTGGTTGTTCACAAAATCTATGAAAATAGCCTACACATGTTTTGTAATAGATATATAACTAACAATCAAATAATAAAATAAAAGAGAATGTTTAATGGTTTATTTCATGGATACAATAGTTTAGAGACATGGTCCAATAAAGGAGTGATGCCAATGCATTCTGATATTGATCTATTCCTTTTCTACATAATATGATCTACCTTGTTCCTTACACTTTCAAATAAATCCACCTCACATTGTCTATTAACCATTACAGTTTCATCTAGGTGTAACAAGTGTTATGGGTTATAATTAACTGCTACAACTACTAATATGGGTTAGAATAATTTTCATGTCTATTGTTACAAGTTGAAATATATGCTTATGTTTTTGTTACAGGTTAGAATAAAATTTCTATCATTTTCATGGGTTGAAACAATTGTCTTTATAGTTGATATGGGTTGGAAAAATTGTATATGTAGTTTTTATAGGTTGGTCACCTAGCTGCTACATGTTGGCCTGTCTAATTGCTATGAGATAGCTACCCAATTAATATGGGTTAGCCCAAACTAATTTCTATGGGCTAGCAACCTAGTTTTTATAGGTTATCCTAGCTAGTTGTTATGGGTTGACTACCAAATTATCCAACCATGTTATTCCATTTCTATTGATACCTACTATGTTTCAAAACTTGTACTTAGGATGTATATGTAGTAAATCCAAAATAGTAATGATAATAAATACAATCTTATTCATAAAATAAATATTTTAATCACCAAAAACCAAAGTTATATAAAATATATTCATTTAGTACTATAAATTAGAAAGGATTATAAAAGGTTACTTTGATATTACATGGATTATTAGAAATTATTAATTGAAGGGGGTTTTGGAAGGTCTTTTAATGTTGATTTATTAGTTCATCGCCCCCCAACTAACTAGTTTCTCATCCTTGAGTAATTCAATTTTTAAATAAAACTAATCATGCATTGAAGACATGTTTGTTGAAAAATCAAAAGGTTTAGATGAACCTTATCCTTGCCTTAAGTATAACCCTTTATTTCTCTCCAAATTATCCATTCTTTTAATTCTTACAAACTTGTCTAGTTGTTCCTCCCTTGTCCAATCAAGGGTAAAAAGCCAGAATCATGGAGGCTAAAATCTAATAGCTAACCATTCAGTTCACTATCTCCTAGCTACCTAAATATAATTGTACACTATTTTAAGTGCTTCCCTTATATTATATTTGGATAAATGATCATTCCTTATCAATTATGAATTTAATTGATCCCACATTTTTGTGCATGATGTAATATATTCTCTACTAGATTAATTTGGATGTGTGAGATTCTAATTTTGGGCCTGAACCTAATTTATAAAAAAAATGATCTTGTCTTTAGGGCATCCCACTCATCAACTATCTCATTTGTCTTAGTGGGCTCCCCACTAATCATTAACTTGTCCTCTTTTTCATTTCCATGATATTCAGTCATGTCCTTGTCTCTCTTTTTTCATTGGAATAATATGAAGAAAAATATTTCAATAGTACATCATGTTATGCCTATTTTGGACACCTATCTATTTTTCTAAAAATTTGAAAGTAGTTATACATTTTTTGATACCGATGATTTAAGATCATAAAGTCTAAAACTATTTCTAGGAGTCTAAGTCATTTACTTTCATTTTAAATATGTATTTTTATGTTAAACATTGTTAATGGTTGTCTTATTTGATGAAATTTTTACTATAATGTTAACAAGTGGTTTCAAAATCATAAGTGGTGATTTATGAAAACACATTCAATAAAATCATAAGTGGTGATTTATGAAAACACACTCAATATTTATATGATTAAGATGTGCATAATGGTAGTTATTTGTAGTTTAACTTGGTCCTTTGAGTAGTGACACTTGCTTGTTTCACTTTGACTATTTCAATTATAAAGGATGCAATTTTATCCATTAATGTTGATATATATGAAGAGTGAATTATTTTTTATATTTTGCATGAACAGATTGATCAGTGAAATCTTGATAAGATGCATATTCAATTTCTCTTGTGTAAAGGTACATTTAATTTCATTGGCTTAATTTTTCAAAAATCATAAAGGTTAGTAGTTAGGATTGAGAATGATATATTATATTGATATCATTTCCATTTCATATACAAAATAGATGATTATTGTGTCCAAGATGATAAGGTTATCTATTTGACTTAAATCTATTATATATAACCAAAGTTTATTGATATGCCTAAGTTTTAGGTGAGTACCTAAAACTAAGTACTAAATCAAAAAGATTGAGTTGTTAAGTGATATAGTTATCATGACATAATTGACTAAGTGCTTGATTGGAGGGTTTATGGTAAATGAAAATGGATATATACTTTGAATGGATCATGGTTTGAAGTTGGGTTTTGAATCTAACTAGAGTATTATGATGCTACCACCAAATATGTTTTAAATAAGGTGATGTTAATGCATTGATGTGGATTTTGTGTGAAGATTTCTTATGGATTTGTTAGAAGCCAGGACATTTTATTGCATTGATTTTTAGGTACTTACATTGGTTTTGATGTGTCAACAAGATATCAGGAGGAGAGTTTTAGTGATTACTAATCTGGTGATACTGCATTTAGCTTGATTAAGAAACTAAATTAAGTGGTGACATAATTGACGACCAATTAAAATAGGGAACATAGTTATAAGTGGTTAATATGAATATTGCCATATACACATGGTAGTTATTTTTCATTTGTTAATCATTTGAAAGCTTACATGTGGAAGTGAATCTCTACAAATAGAGCAAGGTTTAGTGTAGGTTTTTTTCCACTTTAAATTTTATCTTCATGATTTTTAGTCAACTTGATTAGGGTTGTTAAGGTCATTAGGGGAATACACACTTAATGTGCTTTCTAATTTTGAGTTGATTTGGTACCTTTGTGGTGACCTAGTTTCTCACTATATAATGTACCTCCTTTATAATTTTTGGCTAATCAATCTATTGAACATAAATGAAGCTCACTTTTACTCTACATTCTTGCTCTCACCTATCCTAGTTTTTTCATGTAATATATGATGCTCAGTGATCCCAGAGCAATCTGACATGGTATCAAAGCTATGATCTGATGTCCATTTTTCCATTTTCAAAATCCTTGGTGAGATCTTTTACATGAATGTTTTCCTAGTAGTTTCTTGATTATTTAGTTTTCATAAGTTTTGTGGGATTTCATGTAAATATATGAATTATATATAGCTAGAGTCACCTATTAAAAAATAAATAGTTCCATCAGATGGAGAAGTCATCAAAACCCTAAGATCGACTATACACTTGACCTAGACCTGTGATAGTGATTTTTGACCATTTTTGGAGCGTTTTGAGGCATTTTTGGACATTACAAATATTTTCATACTATAAGGGTCTCAAATTAGGAAAAAAAATTCTAGGTTTTCAGATTTCTCAAATAGGTTCTTGGTAAATTTTGTGTAGGATATATCAAACTTGCATATCTGGGTGTTTTTCCAATTTGGTAGAGTTTTTCACCCCTACTAACACTTTTGTAAGATTTTACCCTTTAATAGACATTTGACCCCATGCTACATGTATGTTGGGTTCTAAACCCTTATCTACACACCTATTATGTTGTAACCCCCTGTCTTCACATCTTATAAGTTTCAAACCCCTTGATCACACCTCCATTAGGTCATGCCAACTTGTTTTCACTACCATCAGGTTCCATTGATCGTGCCAACACCTCCACTGGGTTCTACCAACCATGTCAACACTTCCATTGGGTTTCACCAACCATTACAACACATCCACAAAATTTTATTGACCATGGTAGCTACCTATTTTTCACATATTATACTCTCTTAGATGCATTATTGGTAGAGTTTGATGTCCCACTAGTTATTTCATACTTATGCACATATTTCTCAAGATGCATTATCGATTATGTCTAACATATATATAAGTGTGTTTGTATTTAAAACTTAAGTGGAGTTCACTTTGATAATTTTAATGGGGTGTTGTGCATTCTTCATCTTCTCTTCTATATATTCTCATTTTCTAAATTATGATGATTCTTCCACTTACTAGTCATTTAGATGAATTCTCAATTGTGTGCAATGTCCTCTTCATGAGCATGAATTATTATTATAACTAGGGGGTCATTTCAGTTTTTTTGTGTAATTGTGCACTTCTTTGGTATCTTCTCTTAGTCATGTCGACTTCACTTGAGAGACACTTGTGGGTAAATTTGATTCTACACCAGTGGTTATTCTTGGTAATATTAAAAATGCTTCTTGGGATGGTTATATGGAAAACATATTCACTAAAAATGGAAATAATTGTATTCCATATTTATATGGATATATTCCTTCTCCCATTAATCATGAGAAGTACATGAAGTGTGCCAACACTTGTGAGAAGGTTCATGGTACCTTGATTCTACATGTTTCATGGAATTTACATCACCATGTGAGCCTTGTTTTGTGCCCCAACAGTATTTAGAGCATATTTTAGGCTCTTTTCATATATCATACTAAGATTTATATCACTCTTCCTTGTCTACTTCATGTTGTCTCTTTAGAGACTATTTTACTCTCTCCTGTTCCTCCTATTTCTTGTGATAAAAAAATGAATGTCTATATATATCTCAAAATCAATGTATGCACATCACTATATATATATATATATATATATATATATATATATATATATATATATATACACATCACCAAAAATACAAAATATAGATCTAAAATCACAATATCAACTCTAGCTCTAGTCATCTCTAAGAGGAGTCTACTCAAAACTCTATCTTGTGCTTGGTGATAGTGGTGGTTGTTGTGGTGGCCCTATAACTCTATGTTGTAGGGGAGGTTATAAAATTAATCTAGAGGTATGGTTTGACCCATGACTCTAAGTATGCTCTCTAAAAATCAAATGCCTAATCCTTTCTATCACTACTATCTCATGGAGGCTCCTATAATACCTAGCCTCATCCTTCACTTGAGCCATATCTGCTAACACTCTAGATAACCCCTTATCAATAATAAATTGTCTCAATGTGTCCCACTCCTCATGAATCTTATGAACATATAATTAATATTATTAGTAATCTCCACTAGCCATGTTTATTTCGCTAATGGTTGTGACCAAGTCTATATCTCTCAGGGTGAGTTATCCATGTAAGGTTATCATTTGGGTAACCTACCCTCTCAAAGTAGTGATATTTATGTCTTTTTCAATAATTAGGCCTTGATTCCAAGTGGTCTCATCATGATTTATTGATAGGAGGCTTCATAAGTCCACTACATCCCCTTATGGTCTATATATCTTAGTGACTCTAACTACAATTTATCTCACCAGCTTGTCTATGGTGACTTGCATCTCATCTTACACCATTGGCTGAGATGGCCTTGCCTGACTTAATGCCTATATTAACCCATCTATAATAGAAAATTTCACTTGAGTATCATTCCCATCAGTATCGTCCTCCTCTACATCTATACCAAGGCCCTATCCCATATCAACATCCTACTTTGAGGATCTCCCACTATTGTTATTATTGCTACTATTGGTACTACTTCTCTCACTATCACTGCTAGTGCCCTTTAATCCCAAATATATAACCATCAACACAACATATTGTCATGACATCTAAATTAATGGAACTTACTATAAAGTCACCTATTTTAAGTGTACCTACTATAATGGAACCTATATTAGAATAGCCATTGGAACTAGCCTCACTCATACCCTATACTTGTTGAGGTGATGGCCTTGCCTATCTATGTTGTATTTGTAGTGGCCTCAACTGCTCACCACTTGGAGGCATTTGTTTGTTAATTCACATAGGTCTAAATTGTGTTTACCATGAAACACAATCCCTAGTGACTCTTGCATCAGCCACCCCTCCCTCATAATCCCAAGCCACTAGTTGTAATGTCAAAAATTTGACCACTATTGTCACTCTTAAAATAGAGTCCCCCCACTCATTAATATCTTGTGTGATATGTGGAATAGTGAGGCCTATCAGACATATCCTAATACCTCCTAGATTATCTTTGTATGCAGTCAGGTCTATACTAATTGATAGTAAATTCATGAAACCTTGTAATATGTCATAGGGTCATCATGTATCAGGTTATCGCTAGATCCTCTAGCCATCCAAAATGAATGTACATATATGGAATCTAGATGAAGTTTCCATCCTCTATCTCATTGATGACCAATATATAGTATTATATATATCCTATATGACCCCATCATCCCCATCTTATCACGTACCACTCATATACCAGTAGCTCCTCAAGTTGCCACTATCATTGATTTCCCATTGGTTGCTTTAGGAAATGTTCTCCTAAGTTCAGATCTAAAGTAATGTAAAAGGTCAAATAATCTTCCCTCATCTATATGCCATCATATGTAAATCTCTATAAAGCTAGACCAATACTACTAGAACCAAGGAAAATCATATGGTAGAGTCATTCATGTCTAAAATCTTGCTAATTAGGCCAATGTGAAAATAATGGCCACCACTGTTAGACATATATGCCACCAATAATGGACATCAAAATTATGACCTCTCAGTCAGTTAACAACTATGTTCCATTTTTTGGGAAGAAAATATCCTCCAGTGAATCAATATCCACCATTACATTAACTATGGCACCATCTATGACACCAATTAGGTCTTCTAGTGTAATCAACCACCATTACTACATCCAATGAATCATATGACTTTGGATAAGAATTTGAATTATATGTCATAAATCCTTTAACATCATAGTAGCCTCTCTCATAAGCATGTGGAATATAATAGTCTTTGAGTGTTAGTGCTTGGATAATATTGATAAAAGTGCCCTATCTACCTAGATTAGGGGCCCCTGCATGATATATCTCAATCTAACTACCTATATAAAGGTAAAAAAACTCATTTTTCCATATCCAAAACCTTCATAGGATGCATGAATGCTATTTATGATAAATCAACATAAAAACTTGCTCTTACCAATCATAAACAAGTTAGTGCACTATGTCAAAGAACACTCTAGCTAAACTAGTAAATAAAAACCTATTATCACATGAAAATCATTCTAATTATCTAAACTAGATATTCATCACTCACATTTAGTCCACTTTGTCACTTGGACATTTTCTTCTAGTAATGGTGATCTCACCATTTTGCATGGTGTTATCACCATTTAACAGGGTGATCTCATTATTCCATAAAGCATGATCACCATTTTCATACCTCAGACCATTTAACAATTCCATTCTTTAACAATGTAATTTCATCATTTTCATTGGTGATTCTATTGTTTCCTCAAGCATTCTCACCATTTCTTAACCTTTTTCCCATTTTGGTGTTTTCACTGTTTGTTAGGGTGATATTACTACTTAACAGGGTGATATTATAATTTTATTTATGTTATCATCATTATGGCATTTCTAACTAATTAGGCATTCTCATCATTTTGGCATTTCTAGCCTTTTTCTAAAATATCATCAAATTTATCATCTCTATTAATGATATCATCATTTTATTGGTGATAATGTAGATTGTGAGTGTGATATCACCATTTTAAAATTGGCAATATCACTTGATTTCATACTTCTAGGGCATAATAAATTCATTAAATTCTAAATTTTATAAGAAATAAATGTACTTATTGATATTCCTCTCCCTGTTGGTCATTGGTATTTTCGCACTCGCTCACCAAGATGCCTCTGGTGTGGGATACGTGTCATTTTCTTTGATGTCCCTCATCCAAATCTAGACAAAATTTATTAGGAGGGGAGGGTGAAAATGAACTATTTTCACTCCACAGGGTTAAATATATAGCTCTTACTCCCCCCTTAGCCTGTCATTGCATTCTTTTTCTTCCTTAGAGGCCTAAAGATTGCTCTGGGTCCATTTTCTGTCAAGGGGGCATCCTGGGTGTCCCAAGTAATGTTTGGGGCATCACTGTGAACTCATTTTTAGTAAATTAAACAAGATTCAACAAACTATGAAAACATCATTCTTCAAAATTTACCAAATTATTTTAATTAATATTTAATTCTTTGAAAATTCAATTCTTTTTTAATGTCTCACAACACCCTTTCAAACAATGGAAAAATGTAGACACTCAATTTTCCACACTTTTATGTCAAAATCATGATAATAATCGATTTCTTGTAATAATACACAAATAATTGCAACACCCAAATTTGATCACACACCTAATGTGGTACTCTAAAACACATTGGGGCATATGTATTTGAGGAAACACATTATAATCAACTACACTTCATCTTATTCATTGAGAGCCAAATAATTATTTTTTAAGTGACATTTTCATCTAATTAAATGGAGTAATTGTTCAACTCTCAATATTACTTAACTAATCAAATCAAATCAAATTTATAAGTAAAAAATCCATAATAATTGGTTAAATTTCTAATTTGTTACCTAAAATTCAACAAATATCCGGATTTGTGATATCACCATGACCTCATTTTGAAAGTTGGTAGGCACTATCATGAATGCAAGAAATATCAACATAAATTTAAAATTTTGGAAGCCATGCCTCGTTAATGCAACCTATTTCTAAAATATTTATGGCATTAATCACTCTAAATTAAATTGGATTATAGCCACTCATCTCAATCTTGGTCCAATGGTTATAATTGATACAATCAATTTATAAATAGAGGATGACCCTTCTAGGCATAAAACACTTTTTTTGTGTAGACTTATAATGTAAAAATATTATAAAAATTCAACCATTCCTCACATATATTAAATAAAACCACACATAAACAAGGGAAGATGTTGTGGAAATGCACTTGCAACATTGTTGAAGACTCCTAGATCTACAATTCAAGCACAAAAAAAATTGAATTGGGCTTAGAACGAATGTCCATGAAGAAGGTATAATCATTTTGATTGTGTTTTATATTTTTTATATTCTTCTATATCTTTCCCAATTCGATGGATTATGCTTAAGGTGTCTTGTTCATCAATTTATTCTTTCAAATGAACTAGAAATGAACTGACCCTTCTTGTAATCATAATCTACACCACCAATAAAATGTAAAACATACCATAAACTGAAAGATAAGAACACTTGGCTGAGAAATTGAATCTAGACTAATAAGTATTTTGGGCATATTTACAACCATCCATATTGAAGTGGTGGAGTATGTTTAGAGCATACTTGGGCTATTTTAAAAATATTTCATTCTTAGAGTATGAGATCTAAAGACCAAGAAAATAATATAAAAAATGCAATGAGGTCATTTTAATATACTTCATCAATTGAATCTTCACATGATGGATATGTTTCATGGATCTTTTCACAATGAAAAAGTCATCCACATAAACTTGAAAAAAATCAAGAGTTTTTTTGTTTACTTTCTTTGTTGAGAAAAGTTCACCATGCTGAAAAGTTGTCTTTACACTCATATGATGGAATTCCTATCTTTGTGTTGTAGTAAAAGATAGTACAAACCTAATATAATTAATTTTTAAACAAAAAAATATGTTTAATGGTAATCAATACCTTCAACTTGTGTGAAACTATTTGTAACAAGAAAAGCTTTATATCATTTAATTTACCTATTTACTCTATACTTAATATGGTACAACTAATTGAGCCTCACTATTTTTCTTCCTTTCAAGAAAGGATCAAGTTCCAAATTTCAATTTTATTGAAATAATGAAGTCCACATACCTTTTTTTATTTCCATTTAGGATGTCCATGTGTCTCATTGTAAGTCTTTCCATCTTGACTTATTGCCAATTGTGCAAAACCAAACTTGACACCACATGGCCTAGGATGCTAGTGTAGAAGATAATATTGTACTTAATAAAAATATGAGTTATATAATGTGAAAATGAATAATATAATATTAGTAAACTAAAACACATTTTAATGTATAAGTATTTTTATAAATGTTCAACTTCTATTAAATGTAAAAAATAAGAAAGATTGCATATGTGTACAATGTTTGGTAAGACTTGGAATTCAAGTTCCCATGACTATAAGGGAGAAACACTTCCAATTATTTTTTATAGACTGAAGGAGATTTAAATATGTGTAAAATTATTGACACTCATGGCATGCTAACACATTACCATGTGGATGCATCTCTACTCTAGTAAGGGTCTAACAGTTACAATATAAACATCATTAGATGAAGTCAGCTATAGAAGGAAGAGATTAAAAAATAGTTCACCTCCTAGTTGAGTGAGGGTTCACTTTTATATAGTTATGATAGTTGGACTTCCGATTCCATAGTATGGTGACAAGTTATCTTATATGGCATCTACCTAGAGATTACCATATGGAATGATGTGTCACAATAGGAAACTAACACATAGATGTTGAGTGTTAATACCATTGAACAATCTAGGGGTGATGCACTGTATGTTACACTACATTGTGATAGCATGCATAGGTTTAATAGGGGTATGCAAGTGATGCATAATGTCTCAAGGTGATGCATATGGTGAAAAGTTTAAAAGACATTGTGTGGAAATATGCAAGGTGATGTTCTAGTGCAAGAATATGTTGTGATACTTTATGCATGGAAATATATACCCCAAGCTAGGGGCGCTCAAGGTTATTGTGAGTTTCCAAACCCACATGCCTAGGCACAAATCATTTTCTTTTTATTGAGGATCAATGGTTCAAATTACATATTCAATAAGTTTTTAGAACTAAACTAAATTTATTTTATGTTGTACCATTTATCCTAATTAATGTATTTTCACACCTTTAGCATTTTATAAAAATTTATGTGTGACTTCGTAGGTGCACATTATTATCACTTCAATGATCCAATCCTTCTATTTATGTGCAAGTGATCAAGATCCAAGATTATATGATGTTGAGATTCTATTGGCTCAAAAAAAGGTGGGACATATGGCTTAAATAGTTACGCATTAAAGACAAGATTTAAACTCAATTAATGTGGCAAGTCAAGAAAAAAATCATCGCCTCTAGTTACACACAATATGGTGTATGAACCATAACACAAAGGCTTAATATTTTAGTGTGGAACATTGAAGCATAATTTTTTAATATCCAACCAAACCTTATCATCCACCTTGAACTCATGAGGTGTGTGGTGTGCATAACATAAATATTTTTATTTTAGTTTTATGTGTGATAGTATTTACTAAACCTGGGAATGAGCACCCTAATGTGTTATAAAAACTTATACATTTTCTCCACATATTTTTATTGTGTGTAATGTAGACATTCAATTCTCATCGGTTTCATGTTGAATTTGAAATCAGAATGACTTTATGTAACAACACATAAATCAAGTTAAAAATAATTGAAACACCCAAATTTGCTAGAACACTTGACATGCATATTCTAAAAAACATTGGGACATCCCTAATTGTGGTAATATACCATATCCAGTAATCACCTTCACTTAATTCATCTTTAGTCAAATCACAATTATGAAAGAGACATTCTGGATTAATTAGGTTGAATAATTATTTGAATTAAAAAATTTAAATTACTTTGCATTAAGATATTTAAACTATATTAATTGACTTAATGTTCCTCTAATGGAAAATTCCATAGCTTTTTGTTATTTCTTATTTTCTTAATTCATTAATTGAGTTATTCATCAACTCATATTGAAAGTGGAATCAAATATCTGAATCATGAAATCATCATGATATCACACAAAAAGTTGTCAAGCATTAATATAAATGCATGAAATATTATAAATTAAATCCATGCCTAATAAACATGGACCCAGACTGCAAATATTAATGACATTTATTATTTAAATTTGATCAAATTATGGCCATACATCTTGATCTTGATTGGATGGTTAAATTAAATATGAAAATTCTATAAATACAAGGCCCATTTGACATTATAATTAAGGTTTTGAGTGCAAAATTTTATGAATAAATCTAGTAAGAGATTCAACAATTCTTCAGGTTGATTGATCAAACCACTTGTAAATAAGGGGAGATGTTGTCAAAATTAACAAGTGACATTGATAAAGACTCCTATCTCTACAATTGGGCACAAATATGTATGTATGTCAACTTATAAGGTAATATCCAAATGGAAGGTAAATTTGTATTTGGTTTGATTTATATTTGATAGTTTGTTGCCTCTAGTCTTGTCCAACCCGAGGGATCATGTTTGAGATGTTATGTTTGTTAATTGTTTCTATGTTTGATTTGGTATACTAACATGAAATAAAATCTCTTTTAAGCTTGATCTACATATGGCATGCTTAGTGGTGACCAACATGCCATGAATCCATCATTGGAAGTCATTTAGGCCTTTAAATCAAAAAAATTGGAGCATTTTCAAGCCAAAACTCTTCAATATTTATTCAAAATTTGTTCAAACCATGATACTTAATCTAGTGTAGGTTCTCTCTATGCAACCACAAGTTCATTCTCTATAAGCATGGATTTGTAACTAGTAGTCATGGCATAGTTCTAACCACTAACTTGACTTTAACCGCTATATATCCCTTTTATAATATTACATTTTTGGAATTGTGGGTTTGCCTTTAGAAACCATGAATTTGTTATCTGTAATCATGATTTTATTTTCTATGTAACATTTTTCTACAGGTTTATGATATCACATTTATAGAGTGTGAATTCATTCCAGATCCATGATATTATAAATTCTAAGCATGTTTTGGGTATGTTTTTTACATTGTTTTGTAGGTTAATAATATCATGGCTATCAACTCACGAGTTCATTTGTCCAACTAAAAGTTTGTGGCCTTTTTATAAAATGTTTCATTCTCTCTAACTTTTATTTTATAGTTTTTCAAACTTGTGTATCTCGATCCATGAGTTTGTATTCTCATTCATGGATTTGTCTCTTTTAACTATGATTTCCTACTTATTTGTTTTCCCTATTTGTTTTTAAACTCAAGCATGTAGAATTACTAGTTTGTTATAATACCCACATCTTCATTCTCGCTAAGCATTATTTTATCTTATATGGTTGACTATGTGTAGATTTTCAAATTTTTACCTGTGTGTTTCAAACCCATTGTTGTAGAATTCAATGCCATGACTGTTGAAATACGAGTTCATTCTAGGGAGCTAAAAACTTTAACTTTCAACATCTTTTTTGCAAGCCCAAGACCAAAATCAAACTTATAACTATTTTTATAGGTTTCACTAGTTAAAGAAGTGGATTTATTGCCAAACAAAGCATGTTCTTAGCTTACATTAAAAAAGAACTAACACTTTGATCTAATGATTTTAAGACATTTAAATTCTCTCATTTGCTTATGTATTTTATTGCTTGCTTGTGTAATCTTTTTGTGCATATGCTCTCTCCTTATCCCCTTTGGGGAGTCTATGTGACCAAAAACAACATATATTACTTATTGTTTTATTTGAAAGAGTGTTGGAGTATTCTCTTCTCTTGCCCATTTATGGGGTCCTAAGAATAAAAAACAACACTTCTTTTCTTTTATTTTGATTGAGGGGGGTGGATTTCATCTCCTTCTTATGAGTCCATAGGGCATGGTGATTTGGATCTCATTCCCTAACGTATATACTAACCTTGTATATTCAATGTTGTATATAAATAGATGTTATTATTAGTTATTATTAGTTGAATGACTTCATGTTTTAAGTGTATTCGTGAAGTAGCGGGGATTTCATTCTCCACTACAAACCTCAGACTACACCCCTCAAAGCCTGATTCTTATGTAGCACTTCACCAAAACCTTTATGTCTGAAGTGAGCATGAAGGAAATTGAACCTACCGTACTACCCATTATATATTTCTCCTATGATGAATTTTGATCCCCATGTATCATAAAGAATATCGAAGACCATCTAGATATCCTTGTAAAACTTTAGCTTAATACCATCAATCATAAATGATTTTGTAGTGTGAGGGAAACTGACCTCCCCCAAGATTTAAAAATGTATCACTTGAATTGAAGGTTGAGTGAAATCAATATGTCATCATGTTATAGAAAATTTGGTCTTTTGATCATGGGCCTAGTCACATATTTACCTAGTTGTCCAGGTTGGATTAGTCTTGTTAAAGGGGGCATAGGACTTGACTATTCCTATGGTGCTTAACATTTAGCATTCGACTATGCTAACATCAATATATATAAGGCACAAGCCTTATGTTCTCCCCTAAAGTGCAATAGAGAAAAGACTAGGGTCTATGTTAGACTAGTTGTGCCATGGTGCAACTCTATTCTTTAAGGGCTTGGGTTAGTATGATGATGGTTGGACATTCATGGGTGTAAGCCTTGGTTTTCATGGGCTCAATGGAATTTAGGCACTTGAGGGGTAACCAGGTATCTAGTTTAAGAACTTGGACATAGACTTATGCTTAGGCATTGGTATTAATTTGGGGTATAGGTTATTAACCATCATTAATGCATTTCCTATATCAATGTGAGGTTAATCATTAGCTATAGGCCCACCATAAATGAACTAGGTTAGAAGCTCATGAGAGCTTAATATGCATTCAATAGAATAAAACATGCAATCCAATAAACATTCACAAAATGTTATTTATTAATAGAGTTCAAAAATAATACATGTGTAGTCAAAATAAATTGAACAAAATCTCAACATAAATTTCTAAAGTCCCAAGCTCATAGGTGAGCTTTGGAATTATAATGGGGAGCATTAAACAACATCTTGAATTGATTTCTAAAGCATAATGACAATTATATAGCAATAATTTGCTAGAGCTTTTCTACTCTAGTTTGTCTCTCCTTTCCAACTGAACATGGATTCATTTTATAGGGCTTCAGAGCACCCTAGGATCATGGGGAATGGAACACATTGATTGTTAAGCTAGTACTAGAAGTACACATCCTAATTTTTCCACTATGCTTTGTCTTTAATGTGTAGTTACTATCGTGTGCACCTACTTCCTAATGATGCTTGATTTAAAAGGAGATACTTGTATTTAATGGCCTATCACTATCCCATGTGACCACTTCTCGATGTCAATTGATTTAAATGGAATTGTTAGCCACTAACCAACTAGCATTGCTAGAAGATAAAACAATAATCATCCTCCATGATTGCCTCATTCCTAGGTGTTCATTGAATTGCAACATATCCACTACTTAACTCGAAAAGGGGTGTAACATTACCCCACACAAAAACATTAGTTAACCCTCAAATTATCCTTCCAGTTCCTTAGCTATGTGAAATTTGAGCATGCTCTATTATAGTTTTGCCTTGAAGTCTTCAAAGCCATGGATTATGAGCTTCATTTATTTAATGGCACTATCAATCTCTATAGTAGTATATTTGAGTGCAAGCACATTAGTGTTGTTTAGTTCTTTTAAGAAGGCCTCTATCATTTCCTTTACTTTTTGGACCTCACCATCTAGGATGGCTCCTTGCTTGCTCACCTTTATCTAAAATGCATGAAAGAGTTCTTCCAGGTCTTGCTCCTAGATCTTTAGTTGGGTGCTCAAAGTGTTTACATGTTCCATAATATGTATTTGTTCAACCCTTCTAATAGTAAATGCTTGCTTCATCAATGCATCTTTCTCCCATTTCACATTTTGGATGCACACATTGATGATAGACATTTGGGTGGAGAAGTTAAAAAATATAACATCAACATCATCTACGTGCTCTTATAGTATTACAAAGAGGTCTTCTACCTCATCAAGATTTTTATTGATATCTTCTTGATGGCTTCACAAGGGTCTTCTTCATCTTCTAGCACTAGCTTCATCCTAAGGATCATCTATTCTACCAACGTGCACACCTTATCAACTTCTTAAAGTTTGGAAGTGTCAATACCATCCAAAAGGGATGGTTTTACTTCTTCAACATGCTCAACCAACTGCTTGAGCTTGAGCTTTATGGCATTAATTTCTTCCTCTACCTTCAATTCTATATTTTTTCCATTTCATGGCATGCAGATCATTAGTAAAGTTATTGCATGCTACCTTCGAGGCCATTTTAAGGAGGGCTTTATCTGACCTTACTAGATTCATATCCGAGGAGTTGACAAGTTGGTAGTCATAACCCTCTAGTTTTTAGTGCTTTGGATTACTTTCATTGGCACCTTGAAGTGAGGCTCATCCATGTAGCAATCAAGTGTAAAGGACACTTGGTGGTGCATTAACATCGTGGTAACTTGTTGGGTGAATATTTTGTCATCAGCTAACTGAAGGAAAAATAGTTATATCAACCATAGTATAATGAGATAAGTCTCTGCTCCTAGCAAGCGGAGGTTCCCTATAAACTATCATAAACTAATTCAAACTAAATACTAACTCAGGGGTGAAATCACATCATCCATTTCTCTTTTTTTAGAAATGGTGTTTATAAAGTAAAGGAAAACTTGCTTGATATTAACTGAATTCACAAGAAACCCATGAGAGTAAAAATCCCATCATTGCTTCTCTTGTTGATTTATAACTTATATCACAGCAGAATGAGGTGCAGCCCAAAGTCTTCATCGAAAGCTACAACAAAGTATATAATCATGAAAGATAAAATTAGTTCAAAGTATTTCCAATATCATTTGTTCTAAAATACTAAAACATAAACTAAAGACAAGCACAAAGTCTCCATAATCAACTTCAACCATAATCAACTTCAAAACATCTTCCAGATTATTTTCACTCACTCTACTTATTTAATAAAATAGATAATATTGTATTACAAAAATGACATAAGAACAATTTCCTGCACAACACAAGTTATTCCAATAAAAAGTTTGAAAAGTCACTTGCTTTCTCATTCACTTGATGAAATATGATTTATAATCTGAGCTCAAAGTCTCAAAAGGCATTTCAATTTTTGGCAGAGTTTTGCTTCCAATAAACCTCAAGAAGAAGCCCCCCTTGAGTACAATAGAGGCACTCATTATTTATAGGGAGAGACCTTGAGGACTTTTAGAAAAGACCTAATTCCTTTGACCAAGTCAAAGATAAGAGTCCTTTTTGACTTAGGACTCCTATATTTTTACATGTAATTACATATGAAAAAAGTACATGTAAAAATGTCCAAAGTGGTTACAAAAGTGCATCTAAAAAGTGAAAATCAGACCAAGAAAAAATAGTTTAAATTTGTATCCCCATCTTTCTTCATGTGATCATCATACATAGTGATAGCTTCTTACATCCTGATACTATCTGGAGTAACAGTGTTCTTGAAAATGATCTTAGCTCTAACTATGGCATCTCTCACTACTGTAACTGATTTTGCATGACTAGTTAACCTAGTTTTTAGATTATCCAGAGTTAACTGATTATCTAGAATATTTTCCACAAAGGCTATTGAAAATGCCTTATCTTCAAATTATTTCTGGAACATAACTTCAAATTCCTGAATCATTTCTTCTACTGAAAGGAATTGGTTATCTTGTGATGGAAGTTTGCAAGGTAGCTCCTCTAATTTATGAAAAAGATTGATATCATTTTGTTCATTGAGTTTCTTTGAATATTTGAGGTCAATGATCAAGTCTTTAAGCACATGACTCCTATATGCCAATGCCTCTTTAGTTTCAGTGTAAGAGTCTCTATCAGTAATGATACCAATTGATATCAGAGTGCTTATTTTTAATTTCTTCATATCCATCTATTTTTCAAGATAATTTTCTATGATTTTAATATTCTAAGAAATAACACTAATGAGATCATCAAGTTTTTCTCTTATTTTTTTAATTTTATCTATCTTCTCAGACAACTCTGTGAGTAAGGAAACTCCTTGAGTATGCATCTTGTTACTTGATTCCACTTGACCATTTCCTTGTGGATAATAGTCTGAGGAGTGGGAAAGAATAATCTATGATTATAGCAAAATTAAATAATCTCATGAGAAGAGAAACAAGTAGCATTGTCTGTTATAATCTTGTTCAAAACTCTAAATTAGGAAATAATATTTTCCTTACAAAAATTGCATACCACTTTTGAAGTAACATGCTTAACTAGAATGGCTTCCACCCACACGGTAAAATAGTCTGTTGCGATGAGAATATAGTCATGTCTGATATTTGAGGACAGGTTCATAGCATCAATGAAGTTGATACCCCATTACTGAAAAGGTTCTTCAATCACCACCGAATTGAGAGCTAATGCAGCCAACTTGGGTTTCCCAACAAATTATTGACATTTCTCACACTTACATACCTAATTATATGCATTTTGGAATAGTGTAGGCCAATAGTATCTGGCTCATAGAATTTTGTGAGCCATCATAGGTGCAAAAAAATGTCCTCCATAAGTCAAATTTTGGAAAGACACCAAAATTTTACTTTGTTATGCTTTATCCATGCAACGAAAAAAAACTCCATCAAGGCTTCTTTTGTATAAATCATTGTCCCATAAGATGTAGTTAGCAGCTTTCAACTTAACATTTCATTTATAAGATAGATGGGTAGGACACTCACAATTGGTAAGAAAATGAGTGATATTAGAACACCACTCATAAGAGGTAATGACAAAAAGAACTGTAGGCATGTCCTCAACTTCTGCTTTTCATATTCTATTTTTTTGGTACATTTTCAGTAATCAATTGACAAAGACCTCTTCCTCACATAAGCTTAGTAGGTTTGATATTAAGATCAAACTCTTGAATTTTAGCAATCTAATTACCCCTTTTAGTACTTAACTCTTGTTGAGTTAAAATAGACTTTACTGTTGTATCAGGTACCAGAATAATAGTATGTAAATTTAAGATATACAAACAAAAATATTTTATCACCTTAACCACGACATAATCATGCTTCGCCATGTTTGAATATTTCAATTTGTGAGCTTTGAGAGGATAACTCATAAATGATATAGGAGATTCCACACCTTCTTCATTTTGATGAACTAAAATGGTTGAAAGTGTATGATCAAAAGCATAGTTGTATACTATGAAGTCTTTAGTATAATCTAGACAAAATAGGACTGAAGCATGAGAAATAGCCTTATTGATATCTTTAAATGTTGCTTTGCCTTACATAGTTCAATGAAAAGTAGCCTTACCCTTCATCATGTCAATAATGTGATGAGTTTTTTCTAAAAATTTAGGAATGAATCTTCGTAGAAAATTCACTTTCCTAAAGAAAGAATGAATTGCAGCCTTACTAGAAGGTAGAGAAAGATTTTGAATAGATTTGAACATTTCTAAGTCAATTTTTGTGCCTTCTTAGGATACAATGTGATTGAGAAGTTTACCTTCTGTAACCCCAAAAAATAAATTCTTAGGATTGAGAGAAATACTATTTTGCCGACAGCATTCCAGCACTTGTTGTAAATGATGCACATGATCAGGATGATGTTTGGAGAAAATGGTCAAGTCATCAAGATATACCACAATAAACTTTCCTATTTCATGTCTGAAGGTAAGTTCCATTACTCTCTAGAAGGTGGCACTAGCATTGATTAGACCAAAATGCATTGTGTGATATGCAAATGTGCCCCAAGGTGTAGTGAAAGCAGTTTTATATTGATCTACTTCATTAACTTCCACTTGATTATACCCAAAAAAACCATCTAACATTGATAAAATTTCTGAGCTAGTTACTATTTATAATACTTTATCCATGATAGGTAGGGATTAGTTATCCTTTAGAGAAGATTGATTGAGATTCTTGAAATCAACACAGATACGAATTTCTCCATTCTTTTTTCTTAGCAGAAATATGTTTGCGATCCAAATGGAATGATGAATTGGAAAAATTATTCTTGCATTCAAAATATTCTGGATCTCAGAAAGGATAGTACTTGATATTTTAGTATTTTATTTCCTTTGTTTCTACTTGTGAGATAATGACCCAACATTAAGAGAAAATTAATGCTAAATTTATTTAGACTTGAAGGATTTCAAATTATCATAACAATATGCTAAAACATCAATTTAATGATGAAGAAGAGTAATGAATTTGGAATTTTCATGAGTAGTGCAACATTTCCCAATGTTGATCATTTTAGGATCTTCTTTAGAACTCAAATTCACTTGATCAAACTCCATAGCAAAAATTGAATCTATTTGTTGCTGGTGCTTGATATATCTATCATGTCTATCAAATAATTTTCCAAGAGAAATCAAACTTTTTAGAATTTTATTCCTTTTTAGTTGAAAAAACTCTTCACTAGTTTGTAAATCTATTTCAGAAACTGATTCCTATGGTAGAGATTCACTACGTTCAAAATAGATCTCCTCAAAGTTATACATCTTTTCGAGAAAAACAATAATTTGATTATCACCATTAAATACCTGCCAATGGTCGGCATTATCAAGCACACTTGGTCAAAAGACCATCTTAATAGTATATTTATTCTTTTTGAAATCTTTATGAGGAACCATGAGGGTTGTAAAGATAGCCAATAAATTTGCATGATCATTAAACTCTCTTGACACTATAAAAATATTGAAAGCATCAAAACTTTCAATGCAATTTCATACAGGATTGTGACAATGTCACAATTTTTTATTTTTGGTTTGATACAGATTCCTTACTTGACAAACCACCAATTTATGATATCCTTGGGCATGAATAATCTTAAAACCTCTAGTACGAACAACTTTCAATCTAACAATGATTCATATTCGGCAGTGTTGTTGGTATTGTTAAATTGCAACTTATATGAGCAAAGGAAAAGATTGAAACTGCTCCTCTAGCAAAGGAAAATAATTAAAACTCTAAAATTGGTAGAGGAGCAGCTACCATAAAATTTTAAAATCCAAACCCTATTAGAACTTGATCTTCTTAAAGATTCCTCTTCATTAGTGAGGGAAATTTCCTTTTTTCTTGAGTTTTTTTTTTAAATTCTTTTGATTTTCTATTTGGATCATCTGAATTATCACCAAATGAACTTTCATCTAATGAATTAAAGATATCTTTAGTGGATAGAAAATAATTACCCATTCCTGAGGATTCAAATATAATTTGAGCTTTAGGGTTTGACATTTGGGTAACAATATATTTTGACTCGTTCTCAGGAAGCAACTTTTGCATGACGCCTTTAACAAGTATCCTTGCTTCAGATATATCCATATTCAACTCTCCACCTACATTTTTTCAAAAATTACATCTGAGTAGAATGCCATAAGAAGCTGGAACATTGGCCACTAAGATTGTCATCATAATCTTCTTATCTAGAAAAGCTGTAAATGTAAATTGGGCATCTTTGATTTGACCCAAAAGTGGTACTTTCTTATTTTACATTGAGAAACATCTTCCAAAATCTTAGTTAAGGTAAGACTGAGAGAATCTACTACCTTGGTGGGCACAACATTATCAGAGGCTCTAGATTCTATTATACAATTGGTTAACTTATGACCATTTATTAATAGAGAAACATAGAAAGGTTTTATTTTTCTAGGGGAAACAAGAGGAGTAGTGACAAGACTATTTTGGATGGATTTGTTCTTTGAGAGAGCATGAGTCACTTTTGGAAAATCTTGTCCTGTTGGGACAGTTTTGTTTTTGATGTATTCAGCCAACCTATCAAAATATTCAAGATTAGCTTGTAAGTACTCAAATTTGGACATTTGGATCTTAGTCTTCCTAGCATGATCAATTATGTCAAATAATTAGAATGAACTAGAAATAGAAGAAGGAAGTGCATCATTTTGAATTTTATTTGATGGGGTACTGGTATGAGGAATAGAAATAAAAGGTACAAGATTGTTTGAGGTACTTACTTGCTTATTGGCCATTGGGTCCTTTGATTGGAAAGGTAGTGAAGTTCTCCATTTAGTGATTGTGATCACTGGATAAGGTTCTTCTCCTAATTTTCCCTTATCAACTTGTTGAGTTGACTAGTTTTGAGACCTAGAGACACCTCTCCTTTTTTAGCTTCATCTTGGTAATTCAAAAAACCAATAGTGAAGTCAACAGATAATTCTTCTTCTATTTATACAAAGAGACTAGCATCATTTTCTTGGTCCAACTTAGGTTGGAAAGAAGGATCATATTCAGCTTCATAATAACCAACCACTGATTTGATTGGTGTTGCTTCAATGGCAAGATTCCATTGTGTGGGAGGAAGACAATTGGATTACCCCTAATTTATGGCAACATTGCGTTGATATGAATTGTTGGGAAATATCCTCCCTGGAATATGCTGATAAGGAGGAGCAGGCACACCTTGGAACAATTGCCTTTTCAGAGCTAGCAATTGATTTGCTAACTTTTGCACTATAGGATAGTAGTGCTTGTAGAGGAATTTTTAGTAGAAGAAGAAAATCTATTTTTGTTAGAATCTTTTCTTATCTTACTTGTAAGGATAAGATCATCTTCAACTTTGGTAGCCAAAATTTGAGTTTCAGAAAGATCTATAGGGCCAACCCATCTTAACAAAAAACATACTTTGGGAAATTGAGAATTGATAAAGAAGCACTTAAGATTTTTTAGTGTTAGCTGACCAATTGCAGGAATCTTATTCTTCAACTTATTAAATTTAGTGATGAAGTGTCTCATAGACTCATGAGGCTCTTTTTTCATTTGCGTAAGCTAAGCCAACAAGGTGTGAGCATCTTCTATGGGTTTGAGCCTAGCTTCAAACTTGGTCTTAAGAGTGTTCCAATTGGTTATAGTATAAGCTTAAAGATGATAAAACCAATCTGTGATAGCACCTTGCAGTGTTTCTATAAAAATTCTTACTGCTATATCTTCATATTCAATGCCTATCACACCACAAGCTATACAAAAAGCTACAATATGCTCATCAGAGTAAACTTTCTCATTACTATAGAACTTGAGAAAATTATTTCTCAAACTATGAGGTAGCTCATGTAAAGGTGGGGTTAAATTTAGAGGGCCAAAAGTGTTACCCCAAGGGCCTTGGGTTGTCATGATATGATGATTAAAAGGAGGGATAAAAAACCTTTATGGAGTATGAATATACAAAACTCTACTAGCACTAGGACTAGAAGCTTCACCCAGTATTAGAGATCTAGCATTGGTAGGAGAAAAAATCTTGGTTCATTGAAGGCGAGATCGTAGAGGCAAGAGATCAAAATTATTTTGCTGTATCAATTCAAATATAGGATAAATAATACCTCGATCTCTCTAGCTTCACATATATCATGAATCTGCCAAAGTGTAGAATGGAAAAGAATTGAAAATGCTTTAACTCAAAGCTTGAGGCTTCAGAGTGTGCATTCATCCCTAGTGGAATTGCCAAAAAACTATTAGATGAATATTTTGTCATCAGCTAACTGAAGGCAAAATGGTTATATCAACCATAGTATAATGAGATAAATGTCTCCTCACAGCAAGGGGAGGTTCCCTATAAACTATCATAAACTAATTCAAACTAAATACTAACTCAAGGGTGAAATCACATCATCCATTTCTCTTTTTTCAAAAATAGTGTTTACAAAGTAAAGGAAAACTTGTTGAATATTAACTGAATTCACAAGAAACTCATGAGAGTACAAAGCCCATCATTGCTTATCTTGCTAATTTATAACTTATATCATAGTAGAATGAGGTGCAGCCCAAAGTCTTCATCGAAAGCTACAACAAAGTATATAATCACAAAAGATAAAATTAGTTTAAAGCCTTTCAAAAATATCTTTTGTTCTAAAACACTAAAACACAAACTAAATACAATTATAGTAGCACAAAGTCTCCATAATCAACTTCAGCAATAATCAACTTCAAAACATCTTCTAGATTATTTTCACTCACTCTACTTATTTAATCAAATAAATAAGATTGTATTAGGAAAAAGACATAAGAATAATTTCTTACACAATAGAAGTTACTCCAATACAAAGTTTGAAAAGTCACTTGCTTTCTCATTCACTAGATGAAATATGATTTACAATCTGAGCTCAAAGTCTCAAAAGGCATTTCAATTTTTGGCAAAGTTTTGCTTCCAATAATCTTCAAGAAGAAGCCCCCCTCAAGTACAATAGAGGCCCTCTTTGTTTATAGGGAGAGACCTTGAGGAATTTTAGAAATGACCTAATTACTTTGACCAAGTCAAATATAAGAGTTCTTTTTGACTTAGGACTCCTATATTTTTACATGTAATTACATATGAAAAAGGTACATGTGAAAATGTCCAAAGTGGTTACAAAAGTACATCTAAAAATTGGAAATTAAACCAAGGAAAAAAAGTTTAAATTTGTATCCCCATCATTCTTCATGTGAGCATCATACATAGTGATAGCTGCTTGCATCCTTATACTATCTGGAGTAACAGTGTTCTTAAAAATGATCTTAGCTCTGACTATGGCATCTCTCACTGCTGTAACTGATTTTGCATGACTAATTAACCTAGTTTTTAGATTATCCATATTTAACTGATTATCTAGAATATTGTCCACAGAGGCTATTGAAAATGACTTATCTTTAAATTTTATTTGGAACATACCTTCAAATTCCCGAATCATTTCTTTTGTTGAAAGAAATTGGTTATCTTGTGATGGAAGTTTGCAAGGTAGCTCCTCTAATTTATGCAAAAGATTGATATCATTTTTTTCATTGAGCTTTTTTAAAGATTTGAGGTCACTGATCAAGTCTTTAAGCACCTAACTCTTATATTCCAATGCCTCTTTAGTTTCAGTGTAAGAGTCTCTATCAGTAATGATATCAATTGATATTAGAGTACTTATTTTTAATTTTTTCATATCCATCTATTTGTCAAGATACTTTTCTATGCTTTTAATATTCTAAGAAATAACACTAATGAGATCATCAAGTTTTTCTCTTATTTTTTTATTTTATCTATCTTCTCAGATAACTCTGTGAGTAAGGAAACTCCTTAAGTATGCATCTTGTACAAGTACTCTTCGAGCACTTTTCCTTTGTGATAGGTCTTTTTTGCTTTCTAAATAATTGGGTCTTCTATGGAAATGGCCTCAGGAGCTAGTATTTTTAGAGTGAAATTAATTCTCCTTACCACTACAGTCAATTGTTCCACCATTGCTTTATAGTGATTTCATTTCTTTCTCTCTATCAAATTTCTGAATCAGGATGTCTATGGCTGACTACATATCACTATTAGCATTCTCATGAGTTATCTTACATAATTCAATGCTAGGGATAGAATAATCACTTACATCAAAAAATTTAATGGTTACATCCTTTGGAGATCTTGTAATTTCCAAAAATTTGTGTCCCTTATCTCCAATCATTTTTGAAATAATCCTTGGCTTCTTGGAAGCCTTAACTTTTATTAGCACCATTTTATTGAAATCAAAGTCATCTAGAGAGATGGCTTGTCTCTTCCTTTTGGGCGTATAAGATGATAACCATGATGGGAGTGTAAAAGTAATTACATTATGATCTATTTACATTGTTAGCATTACCATAGTTGCACTTGCACAAGTAGTGGAAAAAATAGGTGGAGTATCAATAAAAACTACACCTTTTGCTGAGTGATCAAAAGTAGAACTATATTCAATATCAAAAGATGAAGATGACAAACTGGGAATTGACCCTGAGGAATTAAAAATATTTTCAAAAGTGCTTTGAGGGTTGTCAAAAATTATTTTGGAAGGAGAGGGTGATCTAGAAGAGGGAACACTAATTGGAGAACCAAGTGAAGAGGCTCCAACAGGTGTGCCAGGCAGAGAAAAACACAATACTATTTCTTGTAGTACATTCTCCTGTGGAGATAAAGTTTTATTCTCTTGTTGATCTGTGGGCCTATCATTAGTTTCCATCTATTCCATCATTGGTTCTTCAATAATTTGTCTCTCAACTTCTATATCTGCTATTTTGACTCTTTTTAAATAACTTTTGACTTCTTCGTCACAAATATGATCTTAGGCTTATGTGGCTTGGAAGAAAAAGGGACATCACTTTTGTTCTTCCTCATATTTTATACTTTTCTTCTTGTTTCCTCTTGAAATTTAGCTTCTGAACCTATGATGAATATTTTCAAAGTAATTCCTTTATTTTCTAACCAATTATTGTTGTTCACCAATATAGGTTCAAATCTTTTCCTCAAGGAAGTCAACTCTTTTTGTGACCATTGGATTAGAAGAAGAGGGACATTGGCAATCTATTCAATATTGTATCTATCATTAATCAAATCTCCATCATCCACTAAATTATTAGGGATATCAGTAAGTCCTAAATATTCAATCTGCTCAAGAGATAACCTAATATAGTCCATTTTTCTGATATCTTTTGTTGTTCTCAAATCTACCCAAACATCTTCAATCATAGGTTCATGAAATTGGGTTTTTCTCTTTATTATATCCTTCATGATCCTATAATCAAAATTTGATCTTTTTTTGAATTGCTTCAAGGTCACGAGTTACATTTCAGTTTCCATGGCTCTAGCCTTTCCAGCAGTTAACACTAAAAGTCTACTAATTTCAACTAAGAACCTGAAACCAGGTTTCTTGAGTTCTATCTATTTATTATGCATGACAATTATTTATTTGCATAGTTCTATTAAGACCAATTTATCTAAGGGGAATCTTAGAAACATATAAGAATGACCTTGGAAAAATCCAACCCTTAAGTATGAGAAAGAAGTAAATTGTAAGAACATGCATCCAAAATCATTCATGACTATCTAGACCTCATCTGAAATTCTTCTTTGCTCTAATTGAGGATCAAAAGACACAAAAATACTATAAAAAAGGCATCATTCACTCTCCTGTAATGTGAATAGAACCCTTCAATGTTAACTGAGAGTAGTATTGATATACTGGGGTTACTCTTATATCTCCTTCTAATGTCAAACCTAGAAAGATTCTCATTAAAGCTACAATATAGACCAGGTAAGAAGTCATGTAAAATTTAAAGGTAGTGGATACCTTTGTCAATTATTCATGCAAAGCGTTGCTGACTTGTTATCCCTAAAAGATGACTTGTTTGCCTTGGATAATTATCTTGATGAAGGGATACATCCATTAATGAAACTGTGAAGAAGAGGGTAAACCTTTTATCCTACTCAGAAGAGTGATTAGATCACCAAATTCTTTGGTAAAGTCACTCCTTGGAAGCCTCTGTGACCACCTTGACAAATTTGCCCTTGGAGTCTTGAGCCATTTATTGTTAATTACCTTTTTCACCTTTTTAAGATCTTTGTCATCTTCTCTTTGTGCTTCAATAAAATCAAGATTTATCACCTCTATAATAAGAGGGCACATGAACACTTTATCAATGAACTCAAAATTTAGTCTAATTATCACATTACCACTAGCGTCTAACTTAGCTATGGTATCCTTATTGTAGAACTGAGCACACTGGAGAATAAATTTTGTGTTGTGAGCCACTACAGGGAAAGAAGATACCAAATGAATATTTTTGTCAATTATCTTCTTCATTTCATGGCTGGGATTACTTGACTTGGTTCTTTACATGAATTTAGCCATGTCCACATGACCGATCACTGTATCTCTAATGTCATCAACATTAGAAGTAACTGTTTTGATTGAAAAAACACCTTGATATTTATACTTCATCATCTGCAACTTCTTCAAAGAAAATTCAATCATCTAGAGGAGTTTTTACCATAATGATGTCGATGAAGAAAGATCCACAGGAGAAATTGCAACAAAAGTCATGATCATGCATGTAGGAGAAATACTACAAATCTAGGAAAACTGCATATTGATGATCATGACCATGGGGATGTGCTTGAAAGGGATAAAGTGCAAGTAGGCCAAAAAACTAGAGGAAAGCAGGTTCAGAAAAGCAAAACTAAAATTTTTCCAGAGTTAATAAATTTGAGAGAATGTTTGCATGGGTGGAAAAAATTGTTGCTCTTGTATATGGGGAGTAAACTCATACTTGTGCAGGGGCAATGATTTTTACCACCCTCTCATGTGGGCTTCATGTAGGAGTGGTGAAAAATGTTGCCTTTGCATAAATCTAAGATTTTCAAGTTTTTTGTAAGAATAGAAAATTTTGTCACCACCGTAGGAAATGGCAAGGAACATTAGAGTGGCAAAATTTGATGTTATGCACTTGGAAGAGATGGGGTTTTGTGTAAGGGTGGAAAATTTCGTTGCTTATGCACTTTCACTTAGAACTTCAAATATTTAAATAGTGGTGAAATTTGTTGCTCTTGATTTTGACTTGATTGTACGAGGGCATGCATCATCATCAAATTTTAACCATCATCATGTTGGATTTTAAAAGGTGGTTTTTAACTAGGTTTGACATGGGTAAAACCTAAGTTGTGTCAAAACATCAACTCAGTATGCAAGATAACCTAGGGTAAGGAAGAAGGGTTGATGGATCAAGTTGTTAGCTATGCTTACTTAGGTAAAGAAACAAATCGAGGGAGGAACAACACAAAATAAAATAAAATAAAATAAAAATAAAAGTTAACCTAAATAAAACTAAGAAAAGAAGAACGAAAAACCTAGAAGCAAAAAAATTCAAACTTATCTGATGATCTTGAAATCTTAAGCTCAAAGTTGGTGAATTTGTAATCCTACTTGTTCACACAGTCGAATGATTATAGGGAGGAGTCTAAGGGAACCTAAAATGATCAAAATGATAATTAAATGGTGTTTAAATTCCCCAAACCAAGTTTCAACAACTCAATGCATGTGGCCATAAATGTCATGCAACTTTTGAGAATTTTTAAATTTTTTTTGCTTGAGCAGCAAATTTTGCTGCCCTTGCATAAGACAAGGAAGTTCATGCATTGGTGGAAAAATTTTCCACTGATGCATGAAGATAAAATAAAAATTCAAAGGTGGCAAATTTCATCGCCAGTGCATGGGAAAGGAAAAAACAAAAAAGATGCAAGAGCGGCGATTTCTGCTGCTTCTACATGAAAAGAAGGAAAACATGTAAGAGTGGCAATTTTTGCTGCTTTTGCATGGAAAATTATAAAATATGCAAGGGAAGAAATTTTTGCTGTCTATGCATGGAGAAAATTCAAATTGGCTAACACCTTATGAATGATCAAAATTGACATTTTGATCAGATCAAGACTTCAATGAGTTTGGCAATTTTTGATAAATCATGACGAGGGAGTGTTGAAAACTTTTCCAAGATGTTATCCAACTTCACTTGAGATAAAGAGAATCTTGTCTCGAATGATGAATCTAGAGTGATGATTATGAAACGAACTAGTTTTGTAGGGGTTGTCCATAAAACAAGTGTAATTGATTTTGAGAACAATAGCTGGCTCTAGCTGGGGAACTTATATTGATTGATCTTCAAAATGATTGAGGGGAGTAGAATCCAATCTCTAAGTGCCTTCATCCATGCCATTGTGCCATGGAGTCAAGCTATGAAAAATTAAAAGACACAAAAAACTAAACAAAAACACAAATAAAAACATAAAACTATACAAATGTATATATAAACTTATCTAATATTCAAGGATTGAAGTGATTCAGATGTTTCCCACTGTGAGGCAGTGAGAATGGTGTTTCATCTTGATATTTTATCAAGAAACTATTTTTACCATAGAATCAATGAATGGAAAATGGACCTCTCCACAAGGAATTAAATTTTTCATGCATTCCTTTTGGTTCTCTCCTCCTGTCCCACAACAAGAATTGATCTCCAATATGAAACTCACGAATCCTTGATTTCTTATTGAAGAGTTTCTTTACCTGATTTTGATATTTAGCAATATGATTTAATATCATAGTTCATTTATCTTCTAGTTCAGTTAGGTACATGATCCTCTTATCAATAGAATTTTAAAAAGATTGGTCTTCCACTACCTTTACTAATTTTAGTGCTAGTAGCTCTAGGGTAATTGGTATCTTTACATTTAGACCATACAGAAGTTGAAATGGTGACATACCTATTGCCATTTTAGGTGTAATCTTATCTTCCCATAAAGTATCAAACAACACTTTATGCCAATTTATCTAATTGTCATCTACTAATTTCTAGATAATAGTAACCAAATTTTTGTTACTTGATTCTGCTTGACTATTTCTTTGTGGATAATAGTTTGAGGACTGGAAAAGAATAATATGTGATTATAGAAAAATTAAATAATCTCATGAGAAGAGAAACAAGTATCATTGTCTATTATAATCTTGTTTATAACTCTAAATCAAGAAATAATATTTTCCTTAAGGAAATTACATACCACTTTTGAAGTAGCATGCTTAACTGGAATGGCTTCCACCCACTTGGTAAAATAGTCTATTGCAGTGAAAACATAGTCATGTGTGGTATTTGAGGATGGGTTCATAGCATTAATGAAGTCGATACCCCATTACTAAAAATGTTCTTCAATCACCACTGGATTGAGAGCTAATGTGGCTAACTTGAGTTTCCCAATAAACTATTGACATAACTCACACCTACGTACCTAATTGTACACATTTTGGAATAGTGTAGGCCAATAGTATCTAGCTTGTAGAATTTTGTGAGCCATCACAGGTGCAAAAAAAATTTATCCATAAGTCAAATTGTGGAAAGACTCCAAAAGTTTACTTTGTTGTACTTTATCCACGCAACTAAAAAATACTCCATCAAGGCTTCTTTTGTACAAACCGTTGTCCCATAAGATGTAGTTAGCAGCTTTCAACTTAACATTTCATTTTTTTTATAAAAAATATGGGTAGGACACTCACCATTGGTAAGAAAATGAGTGATAGAATACCACTCATCAGAGGTAACAACAAAAAGAACTATTGGCATGTCCTCAACTTCTGCTTTTTCATATTCTATTTTTTTGGTACATTATCAACAATTAATTGACAGAGACCTCTTCCTTGCATAAGCTTAGTATATTTTATATCAAGATAAAACTCTTGAATTTTATCAATCCAATTACCCCTTTTAGTACTAAACTCTTGTTGAGTTAAAATAGACTTTACTATTGTATCAGGTACCAGAATAATAGTATGTAAATTTAGGATATAGAATCAAAAATATTTTATCACCTTAACCACAACATAAGCATGCTTATCCATGTTTGAATATTTCAATTTTTGAGATTTGAGAGGATAACTCATAAATGATACAGGATATTCCACACCTTCTTCATTTTGTTGAACCAAAATGGCTAAAAGTGTATGATCAAAAACATAGTTGTATACTATGAAGTCTTTGGTATAATCTAGATAAAACAGGACTAGAGCATGAGAAATAGTCTTCTTGATATCTTTAAATGATGCTTTTCCATCCACAATTAAATGAAAATTAGCCTTACCCTTCATCATGTCAACAATGTGGTGAGTTTTTTCTAAAAATTTAGGAATGAACCTTCGTAGAAAATTCACCTTCCCAAAGAAAGAATGAATTGCAGCCTTACTAGTAGGTAGAGTAATATTTTGAATAGATTTGACTCTTTTTGAGTCAATTTTTGTGCCTTCTCAAGATACAATGTGATCGAGAAGTTTACCTTCTATAACCCTAAAAATTGACTTCTTAGGATTGAGAGAAATACTATTTTGCTGACAGTGTTCTAGCACTTGTTGTAAATGATGCACATGATCAAGAAGATGTTTGGAGAAAATAGTCAAGTCATCAAGATATACCACAATAAAATTTCATATTTCATGTTTAAAGGCAAGTTCCATTACTCTCTAGAAGGTGGTAATGGCATTTATTAGACCAAAAGGCATTTTGTGATATGTAAATGTACCCCAAGATGTAGTGAAAGCAGTTTTATATTGATCTACTTCATTAAATTCCACTTGATTATACCCAAAAAAACCATATAACATTGATAGCATTTTTGAGCCAGTTACTATTTATAATACTTGATCCATGATAGGTATGGGGTAGTTATCCTTTAGAGAAGATTGATTGAGATTCTTGAAATCAACACATATATGAATTTCTCCATTCTTTTTTCTTAGCAAAACTATGTTCATGATCCAGGTGGAATGATGAATTGGAAAAATTATTCTTGCATTCAACATCTTTTGGATCTCAAAAAGGATAGTACTTGATATTTCAGGATTGTATTTCCTTTGTTTCTTCTTGTGAGATAATGACCCAACTTTAAGAGAAATTTTATGCTGAATTTATTTAGACTTGAAGGATTTCAAATTATCATAAGAATATGGTAAGACATCAATGTAATGATGAAGAAGAGTAATGAATTTGAACTTTTCATGAGTAGTGTAACATTTCCCAATGTTGATCATTTTAGGATCTTATTTAGAACTCAAATTCATTTGATCAAAATCCATAAAAGAAATTGAATTCATTTGTTGTTGTTGCTTGATATATTTGTCATGCCTATCAAATAAATTTTCAAGAGAAACCAAACTTTTTGGAATTTTATTCCCTTTTAGTTGAAGAAACTCTTCACTAGTTTGTAAATCTATTTCAGGAACTGATTCCTATGTTAGAGATTCACTACTTTCAAAATAGATTTCCTCAAAGCTATCCATCTTTTTGAGAAAAGAAATAAGGTGATTATCACCATTAAATACCTACCAATGGTCAACATTATTAGGCACACTTGGTCGAAAGACCATCTTAATAGTGTATTTATTCCCTTTGAAATCTTTATGAGGAACCATGAGGGTTGTGAAGATAGCCAATAAATCTGCATGATCATTAAGCTCTCTTGACACTGTAAAAATATTGAAAGCATCAAAAAATTCAATGCAATTTCATACACGATTGTGATAATGTCACAATTTTTTTATTTTTGGTTTGATACAGATTCCTTACTTAACAAACCACTAATTTAGTATCTCCTTCGGCGTGAAGAATCTTAAAACCTCTAACACGAGAAACTTTCAATCTAAGTAACAATGATTTATATTCAATAGTGTTGTTGGTATTGTTGAATTGCAATTTATATGAGTAAGGAAAAAGATCTCCTTATGGAGATATCCAAATAATTACAGCTCTAGAATTGGTAGAGGAGTAGTTGCCATCAAATTTTAAAATCCAAACCCCATTAGAACTTGATCATCTTAAAGATTTCTCTTCATTAGTTAGGGAAAATTCCTTTTTTCTTGAACTTTGTTTTAAAAATTCTTTTGATTTTCTGTCTGGATCATCTAAATTATCACCTAATGAAATTTTATGTGATGAATTAAAGATATCTTTAGTGGATAAAAAATAATTACCCATTCTCAAGGATTCAAACATAATTTGAGCTTCAAGGTTTGGCATTTGGGTAACAATATATTTTGACTCATTCTCAAGAAACAAATTTTACATGACACCTTTAACAAGTATCCTTGCTTTAGATATATCCATATTCAAATCTCCACCTACATTCTTGTAAAAATTACGTCCGAGTAGAATGTCATAAGAAGCTGGAACATTAGCCACTAAGATTGTCATCTTAATCCTCTTATCTAGAAAAGCTGCAAATTTAAATTGGGCATCTTTGATTTAACCCAAAAGTGGTACTTGATTATTTTCTATTGAGAAACATATTTTAAAAAATTTAGTTAAGGTAAGATCAAGATAATCTACTACCTTGGTAGGCATAACATTATCAGAGGCTCCAGATTCTATTATACAATTGTTCAACTTATGACCATTTATCAATAGAGAAACATAGAAAGGCTCTATTTTTCTAGGGGCAACACGAGGAGTAGTGACAAAATTATTTTAGATGGATTTGTTCTTTGAGGGAGCATGAGTCACTTTTGAAAAATCTTGTCTTGTAGGGATGGTTTTGTTTTTGATGTATTTAGCCAACCTATCAAACTATTCAGGATTAGCTTGTAAGTACTCAACTTCGGACATTTAGATCTTAGTCTTCCTAGCATGATCAACTATGTTGAATAATTAGAATAAACTAGAAATAGAAGAAGGAATTGCATCATTTTAAATTTTATTTGATGGGGTACTGGTATGAGGAATAGAAATAAAAGGTACAAGATTGTTTGAGGTACTTACTTACTTATTGGCCATCGAGTCCTTTGATTGGAAAGGTAGTGAAGTTTCCCATTTAGTAATTGAGATCATTGGCTGAGATTCTTCTCCTAATTTTCCCTTATCAACTTGTTGAGTTAACTAGTTTTGAGACCTAGAGACACCTCTCCTTTCTTATCTTCATCTTAGTAATTCAAAAAACCAATAGTGAAGTTGCCAGATAATTCTTCTTCTATTTCTACAAAGAGACTAGCATCATTTTCTTGGTCCAACTTAGGTTGGAAAGAAGGATCATGTTTAGATTCATAATAACCAACCACTGAGTTGACCAGTGTTTCTTCAATGGTAAGCTTCCCTTGTATGGGAGGAAGATGATTAGATTGCCCCTAATTTATGGCAGCATTTCCTTGATATGAATTGTTGGGAAATATCCTCCTTGGTATAACCTGATAAGGAGGAGTATACACACCTTGGAAAATTTGCCTTTTCAGAGCTAGCAATTCATTTTCTAACTTTTGCACTATAGGATCAGTAGTACTTGTAGAAGAATTTTCAGTAGAAGAGGAATTTTTATTTTTGTTAGAATCTTTTCTTATCTTACCTGCAAGGATAAGATCATCTTCAACTTTGGTAGCCAAAATTTAAGTTGTAGAAAGATCTGTACAGCCAACCCATCTTAACAAAAAACTTACTTTGATAAGTTGAGAATTGATAAAGAAGCACTTAAGATTTTTTAGTGTTCGCTGAGCAATTGTAGGAATCCTATTTCTTAGCTTATTGAATTTAGTGATAAAGTCTCTCATGGACTCATAAGGCTCTTTTTTCATTTGCATAAGTTGAGCATATTCTGTGGGTTTGAACCTAGCTTCAAACATGGTCTTAAGAGTGTTCCAATTGGTTATAGTCTGAGCTTGAAGATGATAAAACCAATCTACGGTAGCACCTTGTAATGTTTCTATAAAAATTCTTACATCTATATCTTCATATTCAATGCCTATCACACCATAGGCTATACAGAAAGCTACAATATGCTCATCAGGGTAAACTTTTCCATCACTATAGAACTTGAAAAAATTCTTTCTCAAACTACGGGGTAGCTCATGCAAAGGTGAGGTTACATTTAGAGGGCCAAAAGTGTTACTCCAAGGGCCTTGGGTTGCCATGGTATGATGATTAAAAGGAGGGATAAAATACCTTTATAGAGTATGAATAGATAAAACTCTACTAGCACTAAGACTAAAAGCTTCAACTGGTATTAGAGATCTGGCATTGGTAGGAGAAAAACTCTTGGTTCATTAAAGGTGAGATCATAGAGGCAAGAGATCAAAATTATTTTGTTATATCAATTCAAATATAGGATAAATAATACCTCGAGCTCTCTGGCTTCACGCATATCATGAATTTGCCAGAGTGTAGAATGGAAAAGAATTGAAAATGCTTCAACTCAAAGCTTGAGGCTTCAGAGTACACATTCATCCCTAGTGGAGTTTCCAAAAAATGGTTATATCAACAACAGTATAATGAAGGCAAAATGGTTATATCAACCACAATATAATGAGATAAATCTCTCCTCTCAGCAAGGGGAGTTTCCCTATAAACTATCATAAACTAATTCAAACTAAATACTAACTCAGGGTGAAATCACATCATCCATTTCTTTTTTTTTCAAAAATAGTGTTTACAAAGTAAAAGAAAACTTGTTGAATATTAACTAAATTCACAAAAAACCTATTAGAGTACAAAGCCCATCATTGTTTCTCTTACTATTTTATAACTTATATCATAGTAAAATGAGGTGCAGCCCAAACTCTTCACTGAAAGCTACAACAAAGTATATAATCATAAAAGATAAAAGTAGTTCAAAGCCTTTCCAATATCTTTGTTCTAAAACACTAAAACATAAACTAAAGACAATTATAGTAGCACAAAGTGTTAGGTTATGGAGCTAAAAGCTTCACTGATGCAGACATGGAGGAGGTTGATGAGTTCCAAGGATACCGGCGTCGGTAGTGTAACCGACGTTGGTCATCTTTAGTGCAGAGTGCAACTGACATCAGTAGGAGTCAGCTGATGTCAGTCATCTCTAGTCAGACAATGACTGATGTCAGTTGCCTGTACAGTTCTGAAACTATTAGTTTCATGAACAGTTTGTTAATGAATCAATTAGTTGCATGTAATAGGCTATTTTGAGTCTTGAGTTGAATGTCTAATTATTGTTTAGTATGGGATCTATTTATAGACTCATTAGCATGTATTGTAATTGAAAAAGGTAAGGAATAAATCCTTCCAATTGTAATATCATTTGAGTTGCAGGTTGTTGCAAGTTCATGGGAGATCTACATGGTAAGTAAGATCATTTGAGTTGCAGGTTGTTGCAAGTTCATGGGAGATCTACTTGAAGTACTTTGAGTACTTGTGTGCTGGCAGTGTTATTACTGGTTGGTGGAGGTGAACAACAAATTTGTATTTGAGTTATTTTTTATGATCGTAATTGAGAGAGTGAACTCTTGAAGGAGAATTATTGTACACTAGGTGTGGGAAGCCTGAGAGGTGTGGGAAGAGTGTTGCATCTCTTCATTGTATTCTTTTCTGGATGAGTATTAATACAAGATTGTATTGTCTCTCAAATTATGTGTTGTTTCTGATTTCTTGTTACTTGTTACTTCTGGTTAAATTTCGTGTTTAGTTGCTTATAAAAGGTAATCAATTGTGTGCTCCCTAATAACCCTGACAAGTGGTATCAGAGCCTAGTTGTAGGTTCAAGAGTGTGATACCACTGACAAGTGGTATCAGAGATAGGGTTGCAGGTTCATAGAGCCTGGTTCGGAGTAGGTTTACTAACACCTTGGTTTCAGAGTGTGTTAAGTGTTTTTGATTACAGGTCACTCACATGGGTTTCTGTTTGAGTGGGAGTATAGCAATGGCAGAAGAAAGTAAGCTTAGAATGAAGAAGTTTAATGGCAAGAATTATCAGTTATGGAGGATGCAGATAAAAGATTATCTATATCAAAAAGATTTGTACTTACCATTGGGTGGGGTTGCATGCAAACCCATGGATATGAAGGATGAAGAATGGAAGGTTCTTGATCGAAAGGCTCTGGGATCTATAAGGTTGAGCCTTGCATCGTCTGTGATTTCCAACTTATCACAGGCTAAGACAATGGTAGAGTTGATGGAATCTTTGGCAAATTTATATGAAAAACCCTCAGCTTCAAATAAGGTATTTCTTATGAAGCAATTATTTAATTTGCAAATGTTGGAAGGTGGATCTATACATAGTCATCTTAGTGATTTCCATGGTTTGATAAACCAGTTAAATTCAGTCAATATTGTTTTTGATGATGAAATTAAGGCTCTCTTAATCTTATGCTCATTACCTAAAAGTTGGGAGAGTTTGGTAATAGTAGTTATTAATACTGCATCTACTTCTAAAATTTTAAAAGTTGATGATGTTGTGAGTGTAATCTTGAATGAAGAAATTTGCAAGAAAAGCACAGGTGAATCATCAGGGAATGCTTTGAGTGTTAAAAGCAGGGGAAGGCAAAGAGAGAATATCGAGCATGAGAGATCAAGGTCAAACATAGGTAGGAGATCCAAATCCAGGTATGGCAAAATAACCTACTAGAAAAGTGGAAAGCAAGGGCATGTAAAGAAAGATTGCAGGTCAGTTGAAGATCAGCATGAAGGACATGAAGAAGTAGATGTTGCAGATTTTGTTGCACAAGATGCTTTGGTATGTTCCTTGGAGTTAGATTTTGGTGCCTCTTTTCATGCATCCCCAAATAGGGAATTTTTTCATGAATATGTCCAGGGAGACTTTGGAGAAATTTATTTAGGGGATGGTAAGCCTTGTCAAATGGTTGGCAAAGGGAAAGTGAAGCTGAAATTGTAGACGGGCAACACATGGGTGTTGAAGGAGGTCATGCATGTCCCAATCTTGAAGCGGAGTTTTATTTCTATTAGAAAGTTGGGTGATGAGGGTTGCACAGTAATTCTCATACTGGATTCTTGGAAAGTTTCTAAGGGTGCACTTGTTTTAGCAAGAAGTAAGAAAGTAGGTACTCTTTATCTATCTACTTATATTGTTGATTCTCCTTCTGGTTTATCTACTTTAGCTGTAGATTCAAAGATGTGGCTTTGTAGGCTTGATCACTTGAAAAAGAAGGGAGTGGATGTTCTTAAGTCAAAAGGTATGCTTTCGGATTTGAAAAGCATGGATCAAGATTTATATAAGCAACAGAAGAAAGTGACGTTTCTTGACACTGGGTCAACAAAGAAGGTGGTAGCTTCTGTTGGAGGATCACAGTATTGCAGAAGGAAGAAATCTGATGTTCATGACAAGAACTATAAATCCTTGGTTTTCAAGGAGAAGATGATGGATAGAGATCAATTCAAAGGGCTAAAGGATTCTGAGCAGAGCAAGGTTGATTTGGACAAGGTTTTGATCCAAAAGGAGCTTGTGGGTAAAAGTCATCACTCACAAGTAAAACACAGAGATTGACATCGATTAGAAAATTGATGTTGGCATCCAGACAGGGACCGACATCAGTTATGTGTAGACTGACGTCAGTGACTCTGAATAAAGTAAACACTAGCATCAGTCAGGGTACTGACGTCGGTGATGAGGCAGTCACATGGAACTGATGTCGGTCAAGTGCAAACTGAGAGGTGACTGACATCAGTCACTAAAATGGATTTTGGGCAGACAACAAGCTATCAAGGAGTCTCAAATGAACATATGGAGGATTGAAAGGGTAAGTTAGCCTCAAATTTGTCATTTCCCTTCTTTACACTACTTTTTGCTCACTGATGGTCAAGAACCAAGAAGTTTTTAAAGAAGCAGAGTAGGTAGAATCTAGGAAACAGTGGGAGTATGGCATAGATTCCTCATAAGAGAACCAAATGGGAGATTTGGTAGAGTTGCCAGCTGGGATAAAATCACTAATAGATGAATGGATTTTTAGGATAAAGAAGAGCGAGAATGGATATGTGAGACAGAAGGCCAGGGTATATGGTCTTGAGTAAGCTACAGGACAATAGAGGTTTAACCATTGTGTTTTCTTTACCAAGTTGGATAATATTAGCTACATTATTCTGTTACTGTATGTTGTGTGCTTGTTGCAGGGTTACACATATAGGGAGTTGCTGAATTAAAGGTAAAGTTAGTTCAGAAGTGTGTCATGAGGAATCTAGGAGTAGCAAGATTCTTTGGCATAAGTGTGTTCTAGAGACATGGAAGGTCACAAGTTGATTTTTTCTCCAGATGATTGTGTGAAACCAGTAAGCATGCCGATGGTTGGATAGTTCTATGAACAGTGTCCTAATTCACATAATGAGGTTAAGTGCATGGTATGTACTAGACTTGAGTTTGCCCAAGCAGTGTGTATTGTCAGCAAGTTTGTGGTCAATCCGAGAAAGAAGCACTGGAGGGTAGTTTAGTGGATTCTCAGGTATCTGAGAGGGACCAACAATAGGTTAACATGCTATGTAGGGTCAAGTTATTTTCTACATGGGTTTGTAGATGTGGATACGGCAGGTTACTTGGATGACAGGTGTTGCACCACAGGTTGTGTGGTGGTTGGTTTTCAAGATTAATCTTGAAGAGGGATACAAGCCAGAAAACAAACTAGATGATGTACAGGTATAGTTGCAACTGTTTATCTCCAAGTGGGAGATTGTTAAGTTGTGGAGCTAAAAGCTTCACTAATGCAGACATGGAGGAGTTTGCTGAGTTCCAAGGATACCGGTGTCGGTAGTGTAACCAACGTCGGTCATCTTTAGTGCAGAGTAAAACTGACATCGGTAGGAGTCAGCTGATGTTGATCATCTCTAGTCAGATAGCCATCGATGTTAGTTGCCTATGTGGTTCCAAAACTATTAGTTTCACAAATAGTTTGTTAATGAATTGATTGTTTGCATGTAATAGGCTATTTTGAGTCTTGAGCTGCGTGTCTAATATTATCTAAGTTATTGTTTAGTATGGGATCTATTTATAGACTCATTGGCATGTATTGTAATTGAAAAAGGCAAGGAAGAAATCCTTCCAATTGTAAGATCATTTGAGTTGTAGGTTGTTGCAAGTTCATGGGAGATCTACATGGTAAGTAAGATCATTTGAGTTACAGGTTGTTGCAAGTTCATGGGAGATCTACTTGAAGTACTTTGAGTACTTGTGTGCTGGCAGTGTTATTACTGGCTGGTAGAGGTGAACAACAACTCTGTATTTGAGTTTTTTGTTGTGACCATAATTGAGAGAGTGAACTCTTGAAGGAGAATTACTGTACACTAGGTGTGGGTAGCCTGAGAGGTGTGGGAAGAGTGTGGCATCTCTTCATTGTATTCTTTTATGGATGAGTATTAATACAAGATTGTATTATCTCTCAAATTCTATGTTGTTTTTGATTTCTTGTTACTTGTTACTTCTGGTTAAATTCTGTATTTAGTTGCTTATAAAAGGTAATCAATTGTGTGCTCCCTAATAACCCTGACACAAAGTCTCCATAATCAACTTCAGCCATAATCAACTTTAGAACATCTTTCAGATTATTTTCACTCATTCTACTTATTTAATCAAATAGATAAGATTGTATTAGGAAAAAGACATAAGAATAATTTCTTACACAACATAAGTTATTCCAATACAAAGTTTGAAATGTCACTTGATTTTTCATTCACTTGATGAAATATGATTTACAATCTGAGCTCAAAGTCTCAAAAGGCATTTCAATTTTTGGCAGAGTTTTGCTTCCAATAACGCTCAATAAGAAGCCCTCCTCGAGTACAATAGAGGCCTTCTTTATTTATAGGGAGAGACCTTGAGTAATTTTAGAAAAGACCTAATTACTTTGACCAAGTCAAAGATAAGAGTCCTTTTTGACTTAGGACTCCTATATTTTTACATGTAATTACATATGAAAAAAGTACATGTAAAAATGTCCAAAGCGATTACAAAAGTTCATCTGAAAAGTGAAAATTAAACCAAGAAAGAACAGTTTAAATTTGTATCCCCATCTTTCTTCATGTGAGCATTATACATAGTGATAGATGCTTGCATCTCGATACTATCTGGAGTAACAGTGTTCTTGAAAATGATCTTAGCTCTGACTATGACATCTCTCACTACTGTAACTAATTTTGCATGACTAATTAACCTAGTTTTTAGATTATCTAGAGTTAATTGATTATCCAAAATATTATCCATAGAGGCTACTAAAAATTCTTTATCTTTAAATTCTTTCTGGAACATACCTTCAAATTTTTGAATCATTTCTTCTGCTGAAAGGAATTGGTTGTCTTGTGATGTAAGTTTGCATGGTAGCTCCTCCAATTTATGCAAAAGATTGATATCATTTTTTTCATTAAATTTCTTTGAAGATTCGAGGTCACTGATCAGGTCTTTAAGCACCTGACTCCTATATGCCAATGCCTCTTTAGTTTCAGTGTAAGATTCTATATCAATAATGACACCGATTGATATCAGAGTGCTTATTTTTAGTTTCTTCATATCCATCCATTTGTTAAGATACTTTTCTATGTTTTTAATATCTTGAGAAATAAAATAAATGAGATCATCAAGTTCTACTCTTCTTTTTATCATTTTATCAGTCTTCTCAGACAACTCTGTGAGTCAAGAAACTCCTTAAGCATGCATCTTGTCCAAGTACTCTTCAAGCACTTTTCCTTTGAGATAGGTCTTTTTCACTTTTTGAATAATGGGGTCTTTTATGGAAATGGCCTCAAGAGTTATTGTTTCTGAAGTGAAAATATTTCTCCTTACCATTGCAGTCAATTGTTCCACCATTGCTTTATAGTGATCCTTCATTTCTCTCTCTCTGTCAAATTTTTAAATCAGACTGTCCATGGCTAACTGCATATCACTCTTGGCATTCTCATGAGCTATCTTACCTAATTTAACTCTAGAGATAGAGTAATCACTTACATCAAAAAATTTAATGGTTGCATCTTGTGGAGGTCTTGCAATTTCCAAAAATTTGTTTTCCTTATCCCTAATCATTTTTGAAAGAATCTTTGGTTTTTTGGGAGCCTTAGCTTTTACTAGCACCATTTTATTGAAATCAAAGTCATCTAGAGAGATGGATTATTTCTTCCTTTTGGGTGTATAATCTAATAACCATGGTGGGAGCACAGAAGTACTTACATTATGATCTATCTCCATTGTTGGCATTATTGGAGTTGTACTTGCATAGGTAATGAAAACAATAGGTGGAGTATCAGTAAAAACTATACCTTTTATTGAGTGATCAAAATTAGAACTATATTCAATATCAAAAGATGGGGATGACAAATTGGGAATTGACCATGAGGAATGAAAAATATCTTCAAAAGTGCTTTGAGTTTTGTCAAAAATTATTTTGGAAGGAGAGGGTGATCCAGAAGAGGGAACACTAATCGGAGAACCGGGTGAAGAGGCTCCAACAGGTGTGCTAGGTGGAGAAAAAGACATTCCTATTTCTTGTATCACATTCTCCTATGGAGACAAAGTTTTCTTCTCTTGTTGATCTATGATCCTATCATCAGTCTCCATCTATTCCATCATTGGTTCTTCAGCGCTTTATCTCTCAACTTCTATATTTGTTATTTTTTACTCTTTTTCAATAACTTTTGACTTCTTCATCACAAATATGATCTTAAGCTTATGTGGCTTGGAAGAAGAAGGGACATCACTTTTGTTCTTCCTCCTACTTTTTAATTTTCTTATTATTTCCTCTTGAAATTAATCTTCTGAACCTATGATGAATTTTTTCAAAGTAATTCCTTTATTTGCTAACCAATTATTGGTGTTCACCAATATAGGTTCAAATCTTTTCCTCAAAGAATTTAGCTCTTTTGTAACCATTGAATTGGAGGAAGAGGGGCATTGATAATATGTTCAGTATTGTATCTATCATTAATCAAATATCCATCATCCACTAAATTCTCAAGGATATCAGCAAGTCCTCAATATTCAATCTGCTCAAGAGATAACCTATTGTAGTCTATTTTCTTGATATCTTTTGTTATTCTTAAATCCACCCAAACATCTTCAATCATATGTTCATGAAATTGGGTTTTCCTCTAGATTATATCCTCCATGCTCATATAATCAAAATTTGATCTTCTTTTGAATTACTTCAAGGTCACAAGTTGCATTTCAGTTTCCATGGCTCTAGCCTTTCCAACGATTAACACTGAAAACCTGCCAATTTTAATTGGGAACCTGAAATTGGGCTTCTTGAGTTCCATCTATTTATTATGCATGACAATTATTTATCTACATAGTTCTATTATGACTAATTTATCTGAGGGTAATCTTAGAAGCATATAAGGATAACCTTGAAAAAAGTCAACCCTTAGGTATGAGAAAGAAGGAAATTATAAGAATATGCAACCAAAATCATTCACAACTATCTAGGCCTCATCTGGCATTATTATTCTCTCTAATTGAGGATAAAAAGACACAAAAGTGCTGCAAAGAAAGCATCATTAACTCTCCTAAAATGATGAATAGAACCCTTCAATGTTAACTGAGAGTAGTATTGATATACTGGGATTACTCTTCTATCTATTTCTGATGTCAAACCTAGAAATATTCTCATTGAAGCTGTAATATAGACTAGGTAAGAAGTCATGTAGAATTTGAAGGTAGTGGATACCTTCATCAATTGCTCATGCAAAGCGTTGCTGACTTGTTCTATCCAGAAGATGACTTGTTTACCTTGGAGAATTATCTTTATGAAGGGATACATCCATTCATGAAACTGTGAGAAAGAGGGTAAACCTCTTATTCTGCTGAGAAGAGTGATCAGATCACCAACTGCTTCAGTAAAGTCAGTCCTTGGAAAAATCCATGGCCACCTTGACAAATTTTCCCTTGGAGTCTTGAATCATTTTTTGTTAATTACCTTTTTCACTTTTTCAGGATCTTTGTCATATTATCTATGCGCTTCAACAAAATCAAGCTTTATCACTTCTATAGTAGGAGGGCACATGAAAACTTTATTAAATAACTTAGGATTTAGTCTAATTATCACATTACCACTAGTGTCTAACATAGATCTGGTATCCTTATTATAAAATTGAGCACATTGGAGAACAAATTCTGTGTTGTGAGTCGTTAAAGGGAAAGAAGATACCAAATGAATATTGTCATCAATTATCTTCTTCATTTCATTGCTGAAATTCCTTGACTTAGTTCTTTCCATGAACTTATCCATGTCTAGATGACTGATCTCTGTATCTTTAATGTCATCGATATTAAAAGTAACTAAGGTGATTGGAAAAACACTTTGATATTTATACTTCATCTCCTTCAACTTCTTTAGAGAAAACTCAGTCATTTAAAAGAGCTTTTACCAAAAGGATGTCGATGAAGAAGGATCCACAGGAGAAAAGGCAACAAAAGTCATGATCATGCATTTAGGGGAAATACTAGCAATCTAGGAAAACTGCATGTTGATGATCACGACCATGGGGATGCACCTAAAAGGAATAAAGTGCAAGCAGGCCAAAAAACTAGAGGAAAGCGGGTTCAGAAAAGTGAAACTAAAAATTTCATAGAGTTAGGAAATTTGATAAAATGTTTGCATGGGTGGCAAAAATCACCACTCTTTCATATGGGGGGTATACTCATACTTGTATAAGGGTGGCAATTTTTACCACCCTTGCATGTGGGCTTATGTAGGAATGGTCAAAAATGTCACCTATGCATAAATCTAGGGTTTTCAAGTTTTTTGTAAAAGAAAAAAATTTTATTGCCACCATAGGAAATGGCAAGGAATGTTAGAGTGGAAAAATTTGATGCTATTGTACTTGGAAGAGATGGGATTTTGTGTAAGGGTGGAAAATTTTTCTACTTATGCACTTTCACTCAAAACTTCAAATATTTAAATGGAAGCAAAATTTTGAACTCTTGATTTTGACTCAATTGCACGAGGGCATGCATTGTCAATAAATTTTAACCATCATCACATTGGTTATTAGAAGGCGGTTTTTAACTAGGTTTGATGCAGGTAAAACCTAAGTCAGGTCAAAACATCAACTTGGTATGAAAGACAACCTAGGGTAAGGAAGGAGGGTTGATGGATCAAGATGTTATCTAGGCTTACTTGGGTAAAGTAACAAATCAAAGGAGGAACAACAAAAACCAAAATAAAATTAAAAGAAAATAAAAGTTATCCTAAAGAAAACTAAGAAAAGAAGAACCTGGTGATCTCAAAATCTTAAGTTGAAAGTTGGAAAATTCATAATCCTACTTGTTCACATGATTGAATGATTTTAGGGAGGAGTCTCAGGAAACTTAAAATGATCAAAATGACAATCAAATGGCATTTAAATGCCCCAAACCAAGTTTTAACAACTCAACATGTGCATCCATAAATGCCACATGACTTTCAAGAATTTTTAGAAATTTTTTGCTTGGGTGGTAAATTTTGCTACCCTTGCATAAGATAGGGAAGGTCATGCATTGACAGATAATTTTTCCGCCGATGCATGAAGATAAAATAAAAATTCAAAGGTGGCAAATTTCACTGCCAGTGCATGGGAAAGGAAAAAATAAAAAAGATGTAAGTGAAGTAATTTTTGTCGCTTATGCATGGAAAGAAAGAAAATATGCAAGAGCGATGATTTTTTCCACTTTTGCAGGGAAAAACATAAAATATGCAAGGTCAAAAAAATTTACCGCCTATGCATGGAGAAAATAAAAATTGGCTAACAACTTATGAATGATCAAAATTGACATTTTGATCAGATCAAGACTGCAACGAGTTTGACAATTTTTTATCAATCATGATGAGGGAGTCTTGAAAACTTTTCCAAGATATCAGCCAACTTCACTTGAGACCAAGATAATTTTTTCTCGAATGATGAACATAGAGTGATAATTATGAAATGGACTAGTTTTGTAGGGGTTGTCCACAAAACAAGCATAGCTGATTTTGGGAACAACACAACTCTAAGGGATATGTACTCCAACATGTAAAAATCCTCATCTTAGGTGTACCCCCTCTATGCCTTTTCCATATAACTTATCTCAAATTCCTCTTTTTCAATGTCTAATTCTATCTACTCCTACTCCTCTCCACTGGTGTTGTTGCCTTCTTTGGTGACTTCTTATTTTCTTTCTTGTAAGGGTTCTTTTTCTTTAGACTTTTCCCCTTCATCCACTTCTTCTTCTTCATGTGAACCTCCTTAGGTTCCTTCTAAGAACTAGCCTTCTTTGTTTGTTCCTTTAAAAGTGCTAGCATCACCTTCTTTGTCTCTAGGTGCCCCTTCAATACTAGGGCATGCCTGTTCTACAGCTTCCTCTATTGGGCTAGTGTGGGAGATAGGTGCCTTTACTATTTTGTCTTTTATGGATTTTGTGTTTGTGACAACCCTCTTCTCTTCTTTTTCTTTCCTATCCTTCTCTTTTTGGGCCTTATTTATCTCCACCTTCCTCTTCTGTATAACAATGATAGTTCTTTCCTCCTTGGTACTTATCTCCTCGGTCTCAATCTTGTCGATTTCCACTTGGGTCATGCCCTTGTCCCTCATGCCCTCTTTTTTTTGATGCAGCTCCAACATAAATTTAATATGATCTTAATTAAGGCCCGTGTTCTTCTATTTATGCCTCAAATCCTCTTCATCTTATAGAGGCTGAATTTTGGGTTATTTGGTTAGTGTGTTTGATGGTCTTACTTCTCCAAACGTGATAGTAGTGCCACCTTAGAGAGCCTCATGTATTTTCACTACACTAGGCTCTTCCTTTGTTTTTCCTAATGCCATACACTTTTCAACCTTAGCCTTCTTAATCCCTTCCTCCATTATGCCAACCTTCCTCATTCCTTATTTTCTCTTCAGTATCTCCTGTGCCTTCTAAATGTCTACATTATTGAGGTCAATCTTCCTCTATGCTTTTTCTTACCTCACCTCTTCTCTTTGGGTTGGTGGGGGATTTTCCTCACTAGATGAGGAGTCATCTTGTTCAAGCACAATGTACATGCCCTTCCCCAACTCTACCTCCTTTTCCATCTCTTCTTACACCTCTATGTCTACCAGGGTTATGGTGGCCATCACTGATGGGAACTTTGGCTTCTTTTGCTTCTCCTTTAAGATAGGAGAAATCTTTGGCATGAATTTCATGTGTCTATTTTTAGGGGCTAACAGAAAGGTTTCATCACCTAAGGTGATTTTAAACTTGATGCACTCCTCAATCTCCTCAAGTGTCTCCCCCTTTTTCTTCTTGCGAGACTTCTTATTTTTAATTGGTGTCAGGATTCCTTCATTGTCGATCCTGATAGGGGGTCATTGATCTACTCAACCCTGGGGCCCTTCTTCCTTGGCTTCATATCATGGCATAACCTATGAATGTGCCCAAGTATGGTTACTTCTTGAAGATGATGCATGTTAGTACGATATAAATCATCTTCTTCATCCCTTGTCACTTTTCCATCTAGGCATACAAACTAGCACTGCAACCTATTCTTTTTCATGTCTATCTCCCTCACTAAGATATCCAACTATTGCATGTTGGGGATCCTTCTAAGTGTATGCTTAAAATACTTTCTTGAGAAGGTGTATGGGAGCTTTAACTAGCCTAACATATTACCATCAATGAGCAATAATCACACTATACATAAGTGTTACATAATGGTAAAGATCATCATTCCATACATGCTCTTAGGGATATCCTATGGGATGCACCACTCCAACCCGAATGCCTCTATATAATTCTCATACCACCCTAACACTTGAGTTTTATACTTTATGCTGAAGGAATTGGGGTAAGTGAAATCCTTGTACTTATAAGTTGGGGTGTCATTATGCTCTAGGAAAGTCTAGAGATTATCTTCATCCCCATTTGGTACTCCAATTTCCTCCATGACTATCAGAATTAGAATGGACCCTCACCTGAAGGTCCCCTTTATTGTGTGGTATTCTAGTGCATTATTTAAAAAATCCTCAACAATAAATTTTTGAATATTAAACTTTATGCCCTATGCCATATGATAGGTGATGCAAAGGTAAGTTTTTGTTACGTTGGTCTATCGACCATTGGGGAAATTTTTTGTGATTATGAGGCACATTTACACCCTCATACTAGGGTCTTTACATTCTTTAATGAGAAATGTGAAGCCTCCTTTGTAGTAATTTAGGAGCTTCACAATGTGCTCCACCTATTCATCATCGCTCATCATCATGTGAATATCTATTCTAGTGTCTGAAAGCCTAATTATCCTTATTATGAGGTGCATCAAGATCCTTATGCTCCTCCCTAAAAAGTATATGTGGTCTCCATGGACTCACAAAAGAAGGAATTGAAAAAGTTCCTCTAGCTTTCCAAAGCATAGTAACTCATAAATCTAAGTTGTATTAGAGGCTATCAACCTATTTTGGATTGAGACATCAAACAATGTTGTGCCTTAATTTATATTATTCATTGTATCTACCATCCAATTCGATGATAAATATCGCACATGCCTAGAGGTATGATGGTTGTAATCCTTCAGTTGATAGGTGTGTGTAAAAGAATGCAAATTTTCCCCTACTAAGACTTCTTGGGGAAATTGCATCACCTGGTAGGACATCTTGATTAACACCTCAATGTTGACTTTCTCGTTATTGAATCTTACTTATGATGTTGTTAGTTTTGTAGAAGTCACTTTTACTACTATGAATGTTTTCTTTAGATCTTGTTAATATAGACCAAATCCTTTCCACTTCTAGCCCATCATAAATCTACTAATATTGAAGTGTGGTATGTTAGGTTTGCCAAAACCTCAAATTGTTAGTGGTGATTCATAGTCATGAGATCTACAACTGTACCTTTAGCTTCAAGTTTCATGGGATATTAATGGTATCCTTGTTAGAAACTCACATTTATGTGGACTAGTTCTTACAAAAATCTCTTCCCACACCTCTCTACACTAATCTTAATGTGAGTGTAATTTATTTTACTTCACAATCATTCACTTTAAGTGCCTAAGGGTGCTCAAATTCTTTCTCTAGTAGGGTTTTTGTGCTTTGGCTCTCTTTTTTATTGGTTTGATTTGGTTTGATTGACATCTCAATTTCACACAAAGTTTTTAATTGAAACCAATCTATTACTTGATGTTTTATACCCTAATTTCATCTACCATATTTAATGCAAGTGTGATAATGGTGTGGCAGCATCTAGATTGATTAAACTCCACAAAATTCTATAAAATCTATGAAAATCCTCTACCACCAACTCATTTAATGTGGAGCTTTATGCCTTCACCTTCAACTCATTCAATGTTCCTAATTGTATTTTGGTGAAGTGACTTGTGGTTTAAATGGTCACTTACCACTCAAATCTAGGTGGATTCTAGCTATCTTAGATGATTCTCCTCCTCCATTTTGTTCTCTTGGCATGACCTTCACCTTCAATATAGTAACTTGGGTGTAGCACCTTACATGTGTGTGATTCAGTCTCCTCGATTCCATCTTTTCTTACTGTACTTATATTTCAAGTGCGCTTATCTATCTTGGTCATTTTTTTTGCTTCATCTTGCCTTGGCCTGTCCTACTCCATATAAATCCCTTATGCTGACCCTTCATCACTTGATTCTTATCTTGTAATTCTCTTATGCATGATCATTATGTGCATCTTCACTTTCTTTCTTGTACACGATCATGTGCATCTTTACTCCCTCTTGTGTGACTCTATCGATTCACAATTACTTTAATTTTAGTGGGCTCCATGTACTTATAACTTAGGTGTCTAACATAGGTGCTTATAATGCATCCTCTCTCAACTCACCTAAATGGAGTTATGCTTGGAAACATCGAACTAGCTATTTTATGAGCCTAAATATGACTTGTTATTTGAATCTTGTGCATGAAGATCTGGTGTGCCTTGCATCAAACCCTAAAAAACTTCATGCACCCATTACTTAGGTGTCTAGCCTCATTCACTTAGAGAATGTAAGTGTTCAACTCATCTAGATAGAATTATGTGTAAAGTGTCTATATATTTTCCCAGTGACCTCAACGATCCACTTTTTCACTCTTTATACTAATACCCAAAGAATGAAACAAAATAAAACAAAACAGAACTGTTTGGCTTGCCCCAAACATTATTTTGGTCATCTCAACTCAAATCAACTAATAACCATGAATTTTGTGTCCTCATGGCAAAAATAACATCCTATTGCCAACATTGCTTCATCTTGTTACCATTGAAATGCCTAGGGAACATTTTGTCAGTCAATGTGTGTAACTTGCATGTGCCTATCTCCAATATGTGGTGGATGATATAAGGTCCCATCCACCTTATATGTATTTCTATTAGGTGTTTTAAATACTTGGATTCATAGAGAAAAATTAATGCTCCTTATTATATCACCTTATTCTTAATATGCTTGTCATGCTAGAGCTTCAAACACACCTTTTCTATATGTTAGCTCCACTTTGCTTGGATGTACATCTCATCTAAGTTCTCCAAGTCCTTCACCCTTGTGTTGAGTGACTCTTGGTCATCTAACCAACCAATGCATGTAATGCACAATGATGGCACCAAGAACTTAATTGGTAGGATCACCTCAACACCAAACACCAATTGAAATGGTGTATCCTTTTTCAAGCACTTATAAGTTATGCGATATACCCATAGTACTATTGACACATGATCATCTCAATCCTTACGACCAATGTTTCATATATTTATGAGTCATGTTCTTAGTATTTTTTTAAATGCCTCAGCTATGCCATTCATTTGTGGATGATAAGGGATCATTTTATAGTGCACCACCATATACTCAGTCAATAGGATGCACATCATTTCATTAATAAAATGAATTCCCTTATCGCTATCCAAACTAAGTGGGAATTTATTATGTCTTATTATATTTTCCCAAATGAAGCATGTGGCTATGGTGGCTATTTAATCTTTTGTCAATGTGGCCTTAATCCATTTGGTGAAATAAGTTATGGCTACCAAGATATACCTTGCACCTATGCATCATGCTATGAGAGTTATCAACCCACCAAAATTAAGGAACCATTTCTCGAATGGCATATGAGCAAAAATGGGGATGAAGGGAATCTTATCCTGAAGGTTAGGCTTCCCTATGCACTAACATATATCATATGACTTGGCATAGTTATTTACATCTTAAAACAAGCTTAGCCACCACAAGCCTGACTATAACACTTTTCATGCCATTACATCACCAATACAATGTCCTCATGATATGCCTTCATGCACCTCTTACAAGATGGAGTCTCTTTCATGCTTCAAGACGCATTGATGTAACACTTCATCTCTACTTAGCTTATACAATTCTCCACTAATGAGCTAAAAGGGGGTAGTATGAACTGCTAGCTATTTCTTCTCTTTATTTATAATAGTTTTGGGTGTAACTCTAGATGTTAGAAAGGTGATGATCTCTACCAAATCCTCAGGGATTCACTAGACTCTTTTTAGTTTCACATCTAGCCTGTCATCCTCAATAGGCACTACTATATCACCAAAATTGATGTGAGATAAATGGTCTGGCCCCAAGTTCTACTTCCCAGGCTTAAAAATAATAGAGAATTGAAACTCCTAGAATAGATCTATCCATGTTTATATGCACCTATGTAAAATAAGCTTGTTCACGAGGTAGTTGAACACCTCATGATGAACAAAAAAGATATATGGGGTTTCTAACAAATATTGTCTAAATTTTTTCAAGGCATAGACCATAGAAAGCACCTCACACTCTATCATTATGTAATTCTACTCTACGAAGGTCAAATTTATGTTGGCAAAGGAGATGGGATGATCCATTTTGCCTTCACCAGGCTATGCCAAGATTATGCCAATCATAGAGCTAGAAGCATCAACATGGACATGAAAAGGTGTTGTCTAGTTGGGGAAATGTAAGATAGGTACACTATCTAATCTAAGATTTAGGGTCTCAAAGGCATCCTCTTGTGCTTCACCCCAGTAGAATGGTCAATCTTTGTGAAAAAGCTCTTCTAGTGATGATGCAGTCTTCATATAACTACTTATAAATTTTTTGTAATACCCATAGTGGCTAAGGAAAGTGCAAACATCTTTTTGTGTGGAAGGAGTTTGGAGCTAAATGATGATGGTGATCTTCATTGGATCGATGAGAAAACCATCCTTACAGATAATGTGCCTAAGTAGGGTTCTAAACAATGTTGCAAAGATGCACTTTTTTAGGTTTAGGGATATCTAAAGTTATCTATACTTCTCAAACATTAGACATAGGTTGTCACAATGGTCCTTGACAAGGCCATACACCGTCCAATCATCTAGGTAAACTTGGAATAACATGTGGATGAAATCCTTGAATGCAGTGATCGCCACTCTAGAGAACATGATTGGTGCATTCTTGAGTCCAAAGGACATCGGATTATAAGCAAAATAACCCCATTCAATCATAAAGGTTATTTTTGGCTTTCCTTCTTCTTTAATATAGACTTAGTGTTAGCCAAAGAACCCATCAGTGAAGGTGGAGATTTCATAACCTGTAACACCTTCTAGGACTTCATCGATGAATGGAGTTGGAAAGGGTTCATTGACACAAGCAACATTCAACATTATATAATCGATGCAAATGTGAATGTGCCTATCCTTCTTTATGTTTATTACCATTGGGCTCACCTATTCCAACTCTTGCACATGGTAAATGACCCTTATGGCCAACATTGCATCGATCTCTATTTTGACCTTAGCATGGAGATTAGGATTCATCCTATAGGGGCACTTTTTTACTGGTCTTACACCATAGATTAGCTTTATGTTCATATTACCAAGGCATGCATGTGTGACCTTCATATCTTGATAAGTCCTAGGGAACAAGTCTTGAAATTCCTTCAAGATTTCTATGATGCACGCCATCTCTATGTCAAACCAATAGGTGCCTAGAGTAGCCATCTTTGGCTCTCCCTCTACACTAATATCCACTTTGATAGTCTTATGTGGGGTACATTATGGCTCATTCTTCTCCTAGTGTGAGTCCTTAACTTACCAACTTCCCTCTATTGTCTCAACATGAAGATGAGTGGTGTCTTCTTTGCCAAGAGCATTATCATCTACTTGGTGCACGAGTTTCCTTTTAGAGGTTAGCATTTTCTAGTAGTGCTCCTTCCAAATTTCATCATCTTCCTTGCTCGAGTCACTGTTGAGAATTTTCTCCTCAAATAAGGTTGAGAGTGCCAACCCTATTCTCTGAACATGTCTCTCAAATGCTTCTCAAGGATGGCAGTGTCTTCGAACACTACCCTTTGAATTACTTGTAACAACTCAACTCGTTCTAAGTTCTATGAGGAAAAGGAGAAGGTGTTGACAAACTTATCCTTAAATGCCTCCCAATTGGTTATCTCTTGGTGCATTTTGTTGACCATGTACCATGCTTATGCCCATGTATTTAGAGTCTTAAAAAAGGTGTGTACCCATAAGTTCTTTAAGGCAGTCACACTGTAGTCAGTCCATGTCTCTTCACATAGTCTCACATGTGCCACAAGGTCAGATTTTCTAAAGTACATCTAGATATCCAAGTTCTTGTTACTCTTCATGAATCTAGTGCACATGGCCACTTTTAACTCTATCCAATTTAGTAAGTTAGGCCTTTGTGATGCCTACCAATATGCAATAGTGATCCTCAAGGTATACACAAGTATGCCCATTTTGTCTCTCTCCTTAGGGATACATGATTCAAGGTTGCAGATATACTTTTCCACTAGGTTGTTCCCATTAAATTTTGGAAGCATTGAAAGCTTGCCTTTGATCAATCAAATTACCCTCTTTCCTTTATTCTCCTGGTGGGGGACCCATCATTTCAAAGCATGATCAATCTGGACCCAACCAATATTTATGGGCTTTGGTTCCTTTATTTGCACCAAATGAAATTTGTGACCAATGATCTCATAAATTTCTTCAACCCATCAATTGTCAGTGACATCGATGGTGTTCGAGGCTGACTGCCCATCCTCCCAAGAGATTACTCCTTAATTAGAAGGGTCGATATTCTTGATGCATTATACCATGATGTTTTATATATGGTTTATCTCATCCTCCAGATCAATGCTCTCTACATAAGGGGGTCCTTGGTCACTTGAAAGGGCAATCAATACCCATTCCTTTCCATTTTTTAAGGTCATGTATCACTTTGTGAAGTGCATATCTGCATTATTGTCATAGCACCAAGGCCTTCCTAAAAGCACTGGGTAGTTATCCTATTCAACCAACTTAATAAACTCAAAGTCAATGTGGAATTTAGAACTCATAATATCTACAATGGTACCCTAAAAAAATTTTATTGGCGATGCTCGAGTCTTGTTAGCCATGAAAAGTACATGTGGAGAAAGTCTAAAGGATAGCTTACCCATCTTCTCCCATCCATTCTTGGTTAGGATATTAACCTCTATGTTAGTTTTGATCAATACCTTGTAGATGTATCATCCATCGATGGTGGCATTTACTAGTAACTCTTTGTCAAACTTTGTGTTCTAAGTATGCCTTACTTTATGTGCCCACTCCATATGTGATGTAATAACTTCATTTATGTGGGGCTCAGTAACTTTACTTAGTTATCTCCTTACACGTTATAAGAGCAAATTTTTTAGCAAGGGAAGTATCCCATCTATTTATAAGAGGCACAATATCTCTATCATCTCCTATACTTTAGCCTCTTACCTATCTTACTTTTTGCACGAGGCTATATCCTACGCTTCTAAATCTATGGCCAGTTGGAGTTCTCCCTACAAATTTTTTATTACATTCATGACTTGTTTTAGGACATTAGTTTTACATGTAGGGTTAGGGTAGGGCATAGATTTTAGCTCAGGTCATGTTATTCATTTGGTGTAGCTTAGTTCATCATATTCCAAGTACCGCTCTTATGTTGGCATAGTTGACATCTGAGTGATAAACCCACTCTGTGTGGTTTCCTATACTTTGATTCACTCTATGCATGATGGCTATGCATTTGGATCCCATTTCATATCTTTAGGCTTGCACCTGATCATCCTTACAACCCTGTCGGTACCCATTTTTCCATGGGTTATATTTTTGTACAAGTTAGGGAACTCCTCAACCATATAGGGTCCTTGACAATACCCACACATTGGATGCATTAGGTAGTCATACTAATAGTGCTTGGTCAACCCATACTTGTAACATGATCATAGTGGGAATATTCCTCCACTACATCCTCCACCTCACCCTTTGGCACCTCTCTAGTTTCCATATCTAGCATTGTATTAGCCATAACCTTCATATCTTTGGTTTGCCTAGCCTCTAACTATTGTAGTTTCCTATCATACACCTCTCTCCATATTTTAGTGCATCTCATCCTTTGCTTGGTAATCAATTCTATTATGAGTGTAAGCATCACACAACTTGTAATATATGGTTGTGCTAACTTGACTAGCACGTTTCAAGAAAGGGAAATTGTGAACATCATGCATCTCATGAAAAACTTCACATCTGAGAAACAATGTGTTCACATTCCTTCAAGGGTACTTATTTCTATTATGACCATCCATCTCACACTCGGTGCACCACAACCCACTTTAAGTGTCTTGCGATGAACAAGCAGTTAGCTTCTATAGTTGGGAGGCCATAAATGCAATTTGTAGCTCTATGAAAGGGCTAATACTTGTATCAACACTCCCAACCACCTTGGCCTTGAGTGCAGATTCAAGCACTTCCTGAGGATCTATGAATGTTTTCATGGATATCATCCTTTTGAAAGGCACTAGCAATCCTCCAATGAACCATTCCAGATGTTGGGAGGGGTGAATGTCATAAGGGAACTTGTAATAGAGTGTCTTGAATCTAGCATCATAGAAGCACATTCTCTTTGATAATCCTTTGTTGATCTCCTTGAGTACAATGATGCTCTACTACTCAAACTTAGGCATATCAAACTCCTTCCAAGAAGGCTCCCTTCAATGTGTCATAATAAACCATAGCCTAGTTAAGATCAAACTTACTATACCAATTATGGATGTGATCAAGTAAGGTTTTCATAAATTGGGTTGCCTTATGCTCAAATTGCATTATTCCCTGAGCATGCCATTATAACTCACATTTGAGCACGTGTTATGTGGCCTTCTCCATGCCTTGATACTCTGACAGACACATGGCCATCTCATAATAGATATGAGCTAGGGAGTGGTCGGTGCATGGGGTGCTTGTCCTCCTAGCACTTGTCCTAGTATTGGTCCTCTAAGGCCTCTAACCACTAGGCCAAGCATTGGTCTGATGGTTACTACTGACACTACATAAGATGATAGAGTTGTACTACCGACTAGTAGTGCAAGGCCACTTCCTATGGGTTGTTGCCCAGGTTGCATAATTGACATTAGCTGAGTTGGGGTATTTGCACTCATGTTTTATGTAGTTCGTCTAACGCCTTGAGATCTAGAGTTATCTTTACTTACCTCCTCATATGAGTTGACTTGTTTAATTACAAAGTTCTGGTCCAAATTTGTAAAATGATCAAAGTCTACATTAACAAGGTCAATTTTCAATCTTCTATTTTCCTTTGGGGAATCTAGTATATGAGCTCACGTCATAGGTTTAAAGGGGTAGGTGAATCTAGTACATATCTAATAGAAAAGTTCTGAAGGGATCTCAAGCATTCACCCATCAACTATGGAGCTTGTTCCATAGCTTCAAAGGCTCCTCCCTTTGGGCACAAATGTCATTCAAGAGATCATTCCCCATGCCCTTCTCACTCACTATGGGTCCTCTTAGCACTTTTAGGTTCCAAATCTTCTATTAGTCTATGCCTCCTCTTGTTATAAGCCTATCTCTTGAGCTCTCAATTGTTAACCTACTCGTCCCCTTCCATTATGCCTCACCCACACATCTCCTTCTTCCCTATTGCATTGCTCATACGTGAGAGGACTTTAGCTTTCCATCCTCACTATTTTGAAGCTATAATCTACCATCAGCTTCTTGAGTTTGATGTTGAGTTAGTTCATAAATGTGTCTCGAGGCTCGTGCAAGAACTAATACTCTACTTCTTCAAGGTAGGAGTATGTTGATATTGTGAACTCAAACATGTAGATGTTTAGTACCCCTTGACACCATTTATCTCTAGTCCAAGTGAAGTCTAAGTTCTTGAGACTTTCTAGGTGCTATTTCATCCACTCGAGGTGTTGTCTATAGCTTCAGCTTCTAGGGGTCACATAAGTAGCCAACCAATGGTACACTTGCTCTAGTAATTTACAAAATAAAACATCATACAAGGCATCATACAAGTGGTTTTGGACCCACTTCCTTGGTTTTTGTCCTCTACAAGTCAGATGCCTCAGTGTAAAGTGCCTCCACTTATTCCATCCAACACTCAATGTTCTTGTGGGAGATTCAGAGCATTGTCCTAATGCACCATTGTAGAAACATAATTCAACAAGTCTCAACAACAAAACCAAAATGTTGTAAAAAATTTGGTCTTTTGATCATGGGCCTAGTTGTCCAAGTTAGATTAGTTTTTTTCTAGGGGGCACAGGCCCTGACTATTCCTATGGCATTCAACATTTAAAACTCAACTATGCTAACATCAATATGCATAAGGTGCAATCCTTATGTTCTCACCCAAAATGCAGTGGAGAAGGGACTGCGACCTGTGTTGGCCTAGTTGTGCATAGCACAACTCTATTCTTCAAGGGATTTGGTTAGTGTGACGATGGTTGGGCATTCATGGGTACAAGCCTTAGGTTTCATGGAATCAATGACATTTAGGCGCTTGAGGAGTAACAATGTATCTGGTTAAAGAACTTGGACATAAACTTGTGCTTAGGCATGGGTATTAATTTGGGGTGTAACGTCTTAACCATACTTAATGCATTTCCTATATTGGTGTAGGGTTCATAATTAAGTATAGGCCCACCATGAATGAACTAGGTTAGAAGCTCACGAGAACTCAATATATATTCGACAGAATAAAACATGTGTTAGGTTGTGGAGCTAAAAGCTTCACCAGGATGCAAACAGGAGAAGTTACGGAGGATGCAGAGTTGAAGAGAGCTGCTGAATGTGTTGCAGGGAAATCGGCATCGGTCTGATCAACCGACGTCGGTCAGATGGCAGTGAGGAAGCAACCGGCGTCGGTTACCAGTCGGCTGACATTGGTCATGGAGGAGCCGACGTCGGTAGCCTGTGCGAGAACATGCAGTTTGCATGTTGATTCTGGAGAGTCTATTTTGAGACTGTTAGTTTGCATGTTAAAGGCTAGTCTTAGTCTTGAGTTGCATGTCTATTATTGTAATTAGGTTAGTCTAATTATTGTAAGCATGAGATCTATATATGGACTCATGGGCTGTATTGTAAACGTGTGCTAGTGAGTAAGAGAGCAATAAGCTTCTTCTGAGAGAAGAGAGCCATGGTGTGTTCCTCTTAATTACCAAATAGGGGTACTGAGAGTGTATGATCAGAGAGAGTTATAGGTTGTGCAAGTTCTTGGAGAAGATCCACCGGGGTACTGGTTGAAGAATCATAAGGACTTGGTGAGGCAAGGACAAGGGTTCTTCAGGGGTGTAGAGAGACATCTACATGGTGAGTATGGTCTAGTTATTTACAGGTAGCAATAGAGAGCACTTGGAGTATGGTTGTGTACTTGGTGCACTGGCAGCGTGTTACTGACTGGTGGAGAGGTGAACATCAATTCTGTATTGGAGTTGATTGTTGTGACCAAGAGAGAGAGGGAAGAAGGTCTTGAGGTGTGGCGAGCCTTTGAGGTGGAAGAAGAAGTGGCATCTTCTTTATTGTATATTCTTCTGTATGATATTAATACAAGATAGTGTATTGTCTCTCATATTCCTGTGTTGTTTCATATTTCTAGTTACTTTATATTTCTGGTTAAATTCCATGATTATTTGCTTATACAGAGTAATCATATTTGTGCTCTTATTGAGGGAGCAAGATCCTGACAAATTAGGCATCAGAGCATGTTCATTGTTCTAGGTTCCTGACAAGTGGTATCAGAGCTTTTGGTTGGGTTGACTAACAGGTGGTTCAGATTTGGTAGTGTTTGTTGATTACAGGTCACTCACAAGGGTTTCAGATTGAGTGGGAGTATAGCAACGGTAGAAGAAAGTAAGCTACGTATGGAGAAACTGAATAGCAGGAATGGTTTGATTGATGGAAAGAAAGAGCAGGTAAAAAGAGATTGTTGGTCGGTCGAAGATCAATGCGTAGAAGCATATGTTGCAGGTGATGTTGCACAGGATGTTCTGGATAAAGTAGAATCTTGGTTCACATATTCTGTTGCCTCTTTCCATGTAGCCCAAAATAGAGCATCTTTTCATGGGTATGTCTTTGGAGACTCTGGAGAGATTTATTTAGGGGTTGGAGAGCCTTGTCAGATTATCAATGAAGGGGAAGTGAAGCTGAAATTGCAGGCGGATAACACACAGGTGGTGAAGGAGGTCATGCAGGTACCAGTCTTGGAGATTAGTCTAATTTATTCAGGAAATTTGGGTGATGAGAGATGCACTGTAACTCTCACAGTAGATACACTTGAATTAGATGGTGGTAAGAAAGTAGGTATCCTTTATCTATCTACTTATATTACTGATTCACCTTCTGTTACAGAGATGTGGCTTTGTAGGCTTTGTCACATATGTAGGAGGAGAATGCAGGTTTTGAAGCGGAAGTCAGATGTCTTTGACAAGCTAAAGAACTAGAAAGCCTTAGTGTTCATGGAGGAGATGACAGACAGAGATCAGCAGAGTGGACTGATTTATTCTGAGCAAAGCAGGGTTGATTTGATCAGGGTTTTGATCCATGGAGAGCTTGTGGGTAAAAAATTTATCACTCACAGGCGAACACAGGTACTGACATCGGTCAGACAGTAGCCGACATCGACAGAATAAAGACTGACATCGGCAAAAAGGATACCGGCATTGGCCAAGGAGACGACGTCGACAGTCAGGGTCAGTGCAGGGAATCGACATCAGTTGGGAGTAGACTAGGAGATGGTCGAGATTGGTCACTGGTACGGATGGTGGGTGGACAACACATTGTTAACAAGTCTCAAACGCTCATGTTGAGGTCAGAAAGGGTAAGTGAACCTCATATTCATTGTTCACCTTCTTTATATTGCTTACTGATGGTCAAGAACCAGGAAGATGTAAAGAGGCAATGCAGGTAGAATCTAGAAACAGTGGGAGCTTGGCATGGATGAGGAGTGAGTCCTTGGTGAAGAACCAAATAGGTATTTGTTGGTGAAGTTGTCAGCTAAAAGTAAGCACTGAGAGATGGAATGGATTCCCAAGTTAAAAAAGAGAGTGGATGGATATGTGAGACAGAAGGCCAAGGCATATGGTCTTGAAGAAGCTGCAGGACAATGGTACAGGTTTGACAGGTGGATGACTAAGCATGGCTTCAGTCAATGTCAGTGTAACTATTGTGGTTTTGTCTTACCAGGTGGATGATGAGTCGCGACATTATCCAGTTACTGTATGTGAATGGTATACTAGTTATAGGTTCAGAGATACAGGGATTTGCTGAGCTAAGGGTAAGGTTAGTTCAGAGGTATGTCCTGGAGAATTTGGAGCAGCAAAATTCTTTGGCATAAGAGACATGGAGATTTTATCTCCAGTGGGAGCTGGTGTGAAGACAGTGTTGGCAGGGTTCATGATGCAGGATGCAAAATTGGAAAGCACACCAAGGGCTAGACAGTTCAAGCTTAGCTTAGAACAGGGTTCGAAATCACATGAGGTCTAGTGTAGACCTGAGTTTTCCCAAGCAGTGGGGGTTGTCAGAAAGTATGGAGCCAATTCGGGGAAGGAGTACTGGAGGGCAGTTCAGTGGGATCAACAACAGGGATTCTTGTTATGCAGGGTCAAGGTCTTCACTACATGGATATGTAGGTTCGGATATGGCAGGTTACTTGAATGACAGGCATAGCATCACAGGTCATGTGATGGTTGGTCTTCAGGATTGATCTTGAAGAGGGATACAAGCCAAGGAATAATTTAGATAGTGTACAGGTACAGGTACAGGTACAGGTGCAACTATTTATCTCCAAGTGGGAGATTGTTAGGTTGTGGAGCTAAAAGCTTCACCAGGATGCAAACAAGAGAAGTTACGGAGGATGCAGAGTTGCAGAGAGCTGTTGAATGCATTGCAGGGAAATCAGCGTCGGTCTGATCAATCGACGTTGGTCAGATGGCAATGAGGAAGCAACCGGCATTAGTTACCAGTCGGTCGACATCGGTCATGGAGGAGCTGACGTCGGCAGCCTGTGCGAGAACATGCAGTTTGCATGTTGATTCTAGAGATTCTATTTTGAGACTGTTAGTTTGCATGTTGAAGGCTAGTCTTAGTCTTGAGTTGCGTGTCTAATTATTGTAATTAGGTTAGTCTAATTATTGTAAGCATGAGATCTATATATGGACTCATGGGCTGTATTGTAAACGTGTGCTAGTGAGTAAGAGAGCAATAAGCTCCTTCTGAGAGAAGAGAGCCATGGTGTGTTCCTCCTAGTTACCAAATAGGGGTACTGAGAGTGTATGATCAGAGAGAGTTGCAGGTTGTGCAAGTTCTTGGAGAAGATCCATCGGGGTACTGGTTGAAGAATCATAAGGACTTGGTGAGGCAAGGACAAGGGTTCTTCAAGGGTGTAGAGAGACATCTACATGGTGAGTATGGTCTAGTTATTTGCAGGTAGTAGCAGAGAGCAGGAGATCTACTTGGAGTACGGTTGTGTACTTGGTGCACTGGCAGCGTGTTACTGACTGGTGGAGAGGTGAACATCAATTCTGTATTGGAGTTGATTGTTGTGACCAAGAGAGAGAGGGAAGAAGGTCTTGAGGTGTGGCGAGCCTTTGAGGTGGAAGAAGAAGTGGCATCTTCTTTATTGTATATTCTTTTGTATGATATTAATACAAGATAGTGTATTGTCTCTCATATTCCTGTGTTGTTTCATATTTCTAGTTACTTTATATTTTTGGTTAAATTCCGTGATTAGTTGCTTATACAGAGTAATCATATTTGTGCTCTTATTGAGGGAGCAAGATCCTGACAAATTAGGCATCGGAGCATGTTCATTGTTCTAGGTTCCTGACAACATGCAATCCAATCAATATTCATAAAATGTTATTCATTAATAGAGTTCAATAATAATACATGTGTAGTCAATATAAATTGAGCAGAAGCTTGACATAAACTACTAAAGGCCCAAGATCATAGGTGAGCTTGGGCATTACAATGGAGAGCATCAAATAGCATCCCAAACTGAGTTATAAAGCCTAATGACAATTATCTAGCCATAATTCACCAATGTTTTACTACTCCAGTTCGTCTCTCCTTTCCAACTGAACCCAACTTCCTTTTATAGAACTTCAAAGCATCCTAGGATCATGGGGAATGGAGTACACTGATCGTTGAGTTGACACTAAAAGTACACATCCCGTCACCTCCACTACGCTTTGTTTTAATGCATAGTTGTTATCCTGTGTGCATGCTTCCCAATGTTGCTTGATCTAAAAGGATCCGCTTGTCTTTAATGGCCTATCACTATCTCGTGCACCCACTTCCCAATGTTGATTGATTCAAATGGAGTTGTTAACCGCCAACCAATTGGCACCACTAAAAGACAAAACAACAATCATCCTTTATGATTCCTTCGCGCCTAGGTGTTCACTAAGTTGGTGTGGATCCACTACTTAGCTCGAAAAGGGGCCCAACACACTACTTTGAGTAAGGTATTTACATGGACTGTGATTGTGTTGCACATCCATCTTACCATTAAAAATAGGGCTTATCTTAGATATTTATTATTGACTATTTATTGTTATACCCATTTGTTACATTTCACGTACTTTATCCTTCAAATGAATCAATGATACTCTAAGTCTAAATATTTATTTACACAATAAGGCATTATGTTGCCCACATTTTGAATAATCTTTCTCTCATTCTAAAGCATTACACTATCCATTTTGATTTAGAGCTCAATCAATTCTAATTTCAACCAATTTCCAATATCAAGTCAATTCTAATTTTGGATTAAACACAATTTCATTATGATTTCAAGATCAATTTTAGTTTTAATTCAATTTCAATTCCATTTCCAAATTCAAAGGTAAGACAAAGTCAAACGAATTCAAACTTTCAAAGTCAAACAAAGTTAATTAAAAAAAAAACATGTCAAGTCAAAATTTTCAAATTTTGAAAGTCAATTAAGGTCAACATTTCAATCAAGTTAATTTTCTAAGACAAATTTAAATCAAGGACATGACAATTGGATTACGATCTTGCTCCTATTTATTTCCACCTCTACATATCTTAGATCTACTTGTGCATTTGTAGATAAGGTAAGTATTATCTATTTTTTGTGTTTATGCAATCAAATTATTATTTTGAATGTACTTTCTATATTTAACGTAACTCAACAATTTAATTTAGAATATTAATTTCTCTGAGTTTTCAATTAATTGCCTGCTTTATAATAGTTTTTATTCATCCTTGTGTATAAGCTATTCTACCCTTTTAACCCTTCATACATTCTCAATTCAGAGTTAAACGCCTTTATAAATAAACAATGGTTCCTGATCAAGTATGTTAGAAAATCAATGGTTATCCCCTGGATTCCAAGTTCAATAATGGGACCCACAAAATGATCAACAAATGAAGGTCATTTTTTGTTTGAATAAAGGGACACACACCAATGGAGCCATTTAACATTGTTTCACATATATGCATGTATGCCTAGGTTGTTCCATGTAACTCATCGCACCTGCATGTATTGCCAAGTATCTATAAAACACAAATAAGGGTAAATTGTAGGTATATCTATGTAGTTGCCGGTAGTTTTAGGCATCTTCGAGTATTTTCTGGTAGGTACATGTATGCCCTATTATATAACTAAACCATGGATGCACTCCAAAGGTTGGGCTAATATCCCTCGTAACCCATTGAGAAAATGTCACAATCAACCTTGAAATATCTACGGATAATCATTGCGCCCCACATTTTGTCATGACACCCCATAATAAATTGTGCCGCCACACATATATTCATAGAACCCTACATCCATACAAGGTTCCTCATAACCGATATTTAAATTGGGAAACCTCACACTGACAGAGAAAAGTATCATTAATAACCAATAGTCCCTGATCAAATCTTGTAAAAAATCAATGACTATCACCTCTTCGAAGGGTTAATAATGAGACCCAAAAAATGATCGACAAATATACTAAAAAATAATTTTAGAATAAAAGACACAAATATAAGTAATTAATATTGTTCCATATCCATGAAAATATATCTAACCCAAATTATTTTTTAAGGATTATTTTTCCTCAATTAACTAATTCAAGACTAATTTTGTAATTTTTAAGTTTACCGATTAACAAATTTATAAAAACATGTCGGCCAAAATTTGTCATGAAATGTGCAAATTTATAAAAACATGTCGGCCAAAATTTGCCATGAAATGTACAAATTTATAAAAACATGTCGTCCAAATTTAATTAAATTCCCGTGTCAAATTCACCAAAGTTGCGTGTATTTCATTAAAAAAATCTTATTCAACGTTTCCGCCGCAAATCCAAAAAATTGCTGCGTGAACACATCCGCAGCAAACAAAAGTCTTAATCTACAAGATGTTTTGCCATCCGACGGTCTACATTCTTCCAAGGGCATGAGCGCGCATCTCCACTGCTGCTGTCTAGCGACTTCACCCATGGTTTACGAGATGAGGTTAATCTCCAAGATGCAGACCACAAGAAAAGATGCGGCAATGAGAGCCCCCCGAAGGTGAGATAGTACTTACCTGGTCCATTCAGGCGCTGGCTTGGCTGCGGTCTACTCAGGCGCTGGCTTGGCTCAGGCGCTGGCTTCGCTCATCCCGTGCTCTCTTGCCGCATCTTTTCTTGCGGCGGATGCACTCCAATGTCCTTGGAAAGAACATGGACCGTCTGCATTTTGGAGATTAACCTCATCTCGTAACCATGGGAAAAAAATTGGAGAAGCAGCAGTGAAAAAATTCTATAAATATCGAATGCCAGTTGGGTTAGGACCCATGTTTTGAAATCAGCTTTTTGTTTCTCCCTACGTTGGCCACTGCTGCCTCAACATCGATTCCCACTCGACAAGAGGAGTTCTGTTCCTCGGAGTTCGGAAATAAATAATGGCAGGCTACGGCGATGTTGCACTTGCAGTTGATCTTGTTCAACATGATGGCGACGAAATCCGGTGGTACGCTTTGTTTTTATATAACCAGATCTGGCTGTTAAAGGGAGTCATTTCGAGTCACGCAGAAGGAATCCGTAATCTGTTCAACTTTTATGTAGCGATTCATGGACCAATCATCGCTGCAATATTTACCGTGCAAACAGTCAACACGGAAATGCACTGTGCGACGTGGTGGACTCTACCTATTCTACTGGCTATTGCCTCCGGCGGAATAATTGTGGCAATCGCTCTGAAGATCTTCCTCCACTTTACTGCGTCAGTTAAAGCGCAACGTCTAGCCCAACAGCTTGACACTGTTCTCCACGGCATTCAAAGTGCACTGCTGATGAGGAGAAACCCCAATCTATTCTTCCGTTTGCAGAGCATGCGTATCGAAGTAAATCTCAGCGGCGGGCTGTCTCTGCGATTGTGGTGCGCTCAAATGGCCGCGATTCTGGTAATTTTAACAGCCTTCTCGCTTGTTATTTTGGTCTCCTGCAAACGTCTCGCTTGTTGAAAGGCCTTCCCTTTACTTCTTGAAGATTTACTTAAGGTTTCTTTTTTATGCCTAGTAGAGGTCTTGTTTCCCCATATACTGTGTCCTCGTAAAAGTTTAAAGACTGTTAAGAAGTTTCACATGTTTTAAGTTTAAGATTGTTATGGACAGATAGTTTTGGCTAATTGGTGCCCATTTAAGAGTTTAGAATTGTTGTAAACAGGTGCTTTTATGGGCTAATTTTGGTCAAATGAATAATTTTATTTACCTTTTTATTAGAGATAATAGATATGTGTCTAGATTACATGTAATTATTTAGACTATCTGTTTTTGTGGGGTGGACCCTGCTTCTTATCTATGCTCATGGACAAATTGTGCTTTAATATGGAAAGAAATTCAAGATGTGTTTCTCCATATAGACATTCATGTTAGAGCCCCATAACAGTATGATCTCAACTCACTCGTTGTTAGAGCATATATGTATTGTGGAGGCCATTTATACCAGTTGATATCATTTCCTCGCTATCGAAAGATGATGTCGAAATAGTTATCAATTGCACACGTTAGATTCAGGCCAAGAAATCACACAATTGGAATTTGGAGATACCAATATTGCTGCAATAAATCAATGTTTATATTGAAAAAAGTAAACTAATCATTCAAATTAGTGACAAAAGCCAATCCTCCATAACAGGTGTATGTACATTACCATCTATATTTGTTGGTCATTCTCTAAACTCTTTGGTTATTGCAACTCAATGTCTAACTAATTGATCACACATGGTTACTAACCGATCTAAACTAGGCCTAAACTATATACAAGATGCCTAAGTAACTGATCACACATGGATATTGACCAATCTAAACTAACCCTAAATTATTTGTATAATATGCGGATCATCCATTATTGCAGGTAAACATTATATAAAATAGCCTAACTCTAACAAGAAGCATTTCACTTATTTCAACCTTTTGCGTTATATCTTGCTTAAGAGTGATATTGCACTCGATATAAAATTCATAAAAGAAATAAATTTGGAGTTCACTGTAACTGTGGTGATCCTTAGTTGCGTTGATATATTGTCTCCCATGCACACAACCATATAAACAAAATGTCCATGGATTTTGAACCTCAACTCAATATTTAAACAAATGCATATGAGCTGGCGAAGGATTGAATCAGGGAAATAAGGAATGTGGCATCGTGATATCTAAAAGTTGGATTGAAATTCTATGTGAAAAGACTAATAATATAAAGGGGTATGTTTCTATGTGAAAATTTTGCAATGTTTATTGAATTGTATGCACATATTATTCAAAGGCCCATGTTGTGTGTGCTGATGGTGGCAAGCCATTTTGGTATTCATAAAACGCTAATTGTAATTCAAAATTACTTTTATTGGCCCACCATTAATCAAGATGTGTGGTTTGTGCTATTTATAGGCTTTTCAATTAGAGATAGGGTTTATACACTGCAATACCCATTCTTAATAGTCTTGGGATTTTGTGTTAATGGACATATTGGTTTTTTTGAAATAAGAGATATGCTTGATGAGTTACTAGTGGTAACATATTGGTCCAGGTGGATTCTCAAAATATTCCAGCATACCGGGAAAGGCCATTCTCATGGAATGCATTCATGTCGACTCATGCATCATGATTTGCGGTAATTCCAACACATGCTTTAGGTTCTAATATTAAAAAATGCTTCCAAAAGTCCCACAATACTTCCAAGACCACCAGTCCAGCTCTATCAGATGTCCCACACACATTTTTAGTGGTATGAACCAATTTGGGAAGATTGAGCATGGTAGCATCCATGCATATGCCAAACCTTATATGGTCTTCATCATTGTTTTTATTAGGTTTCTTGATAACTACGCCACCACTTGACATGCATATGTTCCTTCTTAAGTGTGAAAAACAAGAGAGATTGATTTGGAGAATATGATGTCTTGTATCTTTTTCTTTTTTTTTCTTTTTTCTTTTCAATATTGTATCTTTTCATTAAAAATCTTACCATCCCAAGGATTCACACCTTAAGTTTGAAAGGAAAATGCAAACAATATGAGTATGACAAATGATAACTGCCTTACCTCCTCTCATGAAAAGTTTGTGTTATAATATTCAACAAAATCATGCCATAAAATTACCTTTTCAGCTTTTGATATATAATTTTATCTAGTAAAGTAAAATAAATGCTTTAACAAGGTGATGGCACTAAGACTCAATGCCATAATCCCACTTACCATACTTTTTATTCCTACCATTTATATTTTAAATCCCTCCATCCAACCAACACAATTTTTCCTCGAGGGATATTTATCTTAACTATTATGGATTGTGGAAGTTTAAAATTCCAAGATTGAGAATTTGAATTGGGTAGAGGAATCCATGTCAAATTCAACTTTGATCAATAACACTAGCTTTTGGAGGAAGTAGTATCACATCCTTAGCTAAAAAATCAGAAACTATATTCATTTCCCTAAGTTCATAAGCACTTCTATTTTCTGCTAAATATTCATCAAATTCTTAATTTATTTTATCTTTATCTATTGTTCCACGAGGATGGGTCTACATTCTCATTTCCTTGTCCATGTGCCTATGAAAGTTTCCTATTAAAATATTGTTTCTAGGATGTTGTGGGTACTTCCTACCACTATCTTTTCATGTTTCCTTCTCCCCTACCAAAAGGGAATGTGGTGGAATATATACGCCAATAGTTAATTCTTGGGGAAGCTCTTTCCTCCATCCCTAAGAAGATTAGTGAGGACCAAAGTTATTTGCTACAACCAGTTTAGTGACACCTCTCTACCTAGACATACCAATGTCTTCTCTAATAGCCATAGCCTTCGCACAATTATCCATTTGAGTACCTAATCCCATGGAAAACTGAAACATATGTTTATCTTGTCTATCTCTCCATATACCTCTAGCTCTTGCTTTTCTAGGTTCACCCACCAAGGAACCATTATCTTTCATTTACCTATTATTGGAAGGGATTAAGTGATTTGAATTTTAATTGAAAAACCAATGGACAACACACTAAATTTCATAAATTTAATGTGCTATAAAAATGATGAATTGAATCAAAGAATTGGGCACAATAGTAACACAATATTCAATTGTAAATAAAGATTTATTGAGTCCGAGATTACTTTGCAAGAGGGTAGCAATATTTGAGAAGAGATGTGAAGCTACGAGACTCTTTTCTGTGATTTTTACATTTGGATGACAATTTTATATCTATTTTTTGGCAGGAAATGAATTGTCTAAAAATTGAATATGAGGTGATTTGCTTTGAAATCTGAAGAGTCATGTGTTCCCCCAAGAAGTTGAGATCTTTTGTTGTGACTTGAAACTAATAAAAATTTCAAATTTCAAAATTTCAATTTTTAGGTATTTTTCTACAATTTAGTTTTTGAATTTTTGGGGCCCTTTGGAATGGAATTTGACCCGAAAAGCTTGGTTGGATGCCCCTAAATATTTTCCAAAATCATGCATTTAGGGGGCGTCTGAACTCATTTACTTCATGACCTTTCTAGATCAATGGTCAAGAATTTATGACCATGGCAAGGTGATATACTAGTGTTTTACTATTCTCTCTGAATATTGTCTTGAACTACCACTAGATCATCAATTAACCAAAAAATTAATATTTTTAACAACAAATTCATATATGGGAGGTCTTGCCAAATTTACATCAAAAGTATAAGTAAGCCCTGGTTTAAAAATAATGGCACATTCACTTTAGAAGATGACTATTTTTTGCTTGATATGGATTTGGTAGGTTTCTTTGATACTCTTGACTCGTCAAACCCACACCCGACCAAACTTTCATGCCTTATCTTGAAAAAAACATCTCTTTCTTTGCAAGCAAATATTCCAATACATGAAAGAGGTGCAGAGATACTTTGCCATTTTAAGAACAACAAATTAGAAGTGTGCACATTTCCACATTTCTCAAACCTCACTGACAAAGTTGAGAGTAGCAGCAGATCTCCCAAAGGAGTAGCATGGTTTCCAAACCTCATTAGCATAGGAGTATCTATAATGTAAGTGCTCTATGTCTTCCTCTTTATAACATCATAGAGGACAGAAAAAGGACCCTAAAAATCCTAATTTTATTAAGTTTTCATACGTCAAAATTTTGTTTTGAACAAGAAGGTAGTAGAAGGTATTCATCTTTGGCCACCCAACCAACATTCAAAGCTTCTTACATCTTCTATCCATGTTGCTCCCCTATTTATTAACAAAGGCATAATAACCAATCTTATCAATCTAAACACCTAAACCCTGTCATCTCCATCCAAGCTCATTAGGTTCATCCAACCGAGATGTTTGTCTTTTCTTAAGGATTTCTTAGAGGTTTATTTTTAATAATGAGGAAGCATATCTGGTCCATTCCTCTAGATATTTCTAAATAAAGATGTTACACTCTATTTAGAAACACACAATTCCATCCAATCTGGTCAAATTATTATTTCAACTAAACAAGAAGAGGGAGTTCCTCAATTATGGGAGGGTGTTGTTCCTAAGAATCCTCCCAAAATAAAGCCTCTTTAACATTTTTTTATCATATAGAAAAGGCCCTCCTTAATTAAGTTGTTGCTAGCTATGATACACTTTGAGATCATGGTTTTTTGTGTAAGGAAGGTTATACTAATACAGGGATTAGCTGACCTTGGACCTAGTACTAAATGTTTATGGGTGAGAGTATTTCTCTAGAGATTTAAAGGCTTGGAGCAACATCTACATATTGTTTTTTTACCATGGCAATATTACAAGCTACAGGGATATATCTATTTTGAAAATCTGAACCTGCCGCTAGAAGAGACTCTGCCAATTTATTGTCTCGAGGAGAAATCACTTGAATATTTGAATGTGAATGAGAAGAAGAAATTGAAATTTGAGAATACGCAAGTGTGACTTGATTCATTCCTTGAAGTTGTAAGATTGAAGGCCTTTATATACCCTACTCATCTCTCCTATAATTAAGGCAAGCAAAAAGGATGACATAATTGGCTTGAAAGTTGAGAATACGCAAGTGTGACTTGATTCATTCCTTGAAATTGTAAGATTGAAGGCCTTTATATACCCTACTCCTCTCTCCTATAATTAAGGCAAGCCAAAAGGATGACATACTTGGCTTGAGTATTGATTTTGCTTCTTTGTATTTATTGCCTGACAATTGTGAGATGTATAAAATATATGTAGGTTGACATTGCATATCCTCTTTTTGTTGAAAGATTCAGCGTTGTGTTTTGATGGTCCAATAATTGTGACATTGCAACTAGTAGTCCAAAACTCTATTTGCAATGGGTTCAGGCAAGTGCCAATTCTTATTTTAATTTGTTGTTCAAAAATGAATGGCATTGACATTATACAAACACGTTTCATGCATATAATTAAACTTAAACACCAAAAAATTTTGGTGCTAAAAATTAAATCATTTTATATTATCTATTACATAACACACTGGCTTGATTTGATGAAGTGGATAATTTTTTTGCATATGTAAAAACAAATGTTCATACAGAGAAAAATTTAAAAGTGTTTAAAAGCAAAAGTTCATAGCAGGTTGTCTATAGATCTAAGAAAGTTTCAATTGAACCTCATGTGTAGACTTCAGGTGGTCACTTGCTGCCTCTCACGGTGTTTTCATCATGAACATAGTAGTTCTCTACTTCAAAAAGGTCACTTGTAGCCTTCCTTTTCACAATATTATCTATTATCTTTCCTAAGCATCTCCATCATAATGTTTATTTCTAAATAACTACTAAATATTGTTTTCACACATGCATATAACACATATTTTTCAATTTAGATTGATGTCTTGGATATCTCTTGGGATAAGGATTAGAGACAAATCCTCCAAGATGGATGTCCTTTTACTTTGTGTGAAGGCCATTACAAACAAAGCAAAGCAAATAGGACATGTTTTTCCAAAATGTTTGGTTTCAATTTGGTCTTTCATTTTATATCAATACTTATAGATTCCAAATTTGTTAGTCCTTTTTGGCAAACTTTATAGATAATCAGATAGAGGTTGTAATCAGAATAGTAATTTCGCTGCTTGGAGTGTAAAACCATTAGCATTAGCAAACCTAGGATGAGAGTGTTTCTTATTCTTAGCACAATTATCTAAGAATTGGGGATAGTTCTACATGCAAGAGTCCTTTTGAAGTGTGTTTTGGTTTCCAGCCACTAGCGTTGATAGAATTGGTCAATCCACCAAAAATAGTAGCAATTCCTCTGCATGCAAAACTAGAGGTTGAGAAAGCAGTGCAATTCATTCATAAAATTCAGACGATACATTGGAACATTCAAGAGATGCTCTAAAAAAACAAGTGCCAAGGCAAAGGCAAGATATGATATTGATTCCTTGAGTGTCAAGCAGGGGATCATGTTTGGTTACACCTGTAGGAGGAGTGATTCATTGGCCCAATAAAAAAATAATACCTTTGTGTTATGGTCCATTTAGGTTCCTTGAAAGGATTGACAACAATGTCTATAAACTAGACATTCCATCTTAATGGGTTTGCATTGCATTTCTATTATAGTGGTCTTCACTCTCAACCATAGAATCGAAACACAGTGAGTCTTGATGAGGACATGATGATTTGAGCCCAAGTCTACTTGAGTGAGTTTTTCCAAATAAATCGGTAGACTTGTGAGTCTAGAAGCAAGTATAGTTAGCCTCACTAGTCTTGCATTTGGACTTGTGAATATGTTTTTTTCAATTTTTTTTAAAACAATGCAAAAAAATCTCAATAAAGTAAAAATATAAGACACAAATCTAAACCTAAATGGTGCTCTAACACATCCAAACACTCCTTCACTCATTCAAACCTTATTTTCATGAGCCCATTCAATATTTCACTTTTCTCACTCTCACACACCATTGAATCAATTTGATTATTGTTTTGCTACTTTAAATGTATTGATTATTTGTGTGCAAATGTTAGATAAAAGGTGATTAATTGTGATTGTGTGCATTGGTGGAGTTGATTGAAGAGATTGTATTTTATTTAACATTTTTCAAGCATCTACAATCAGATTGGATCATCAATGATGGAAGCTCCATGTTTACAGAGGAGGACCAAACATGTGTCAATCATGTTGATCACGAGGTGGAGCTTGTAGTATTAGGGGGGGAAGATGAGCGAGCCCATACATTTAGGGAACACTACATTACTGGATCCTTTTGTGTAGACCCCCTGAACTTGAAATGAAATGTATCCAAATTCTTGCAATTACTTTTTTGTAAAGTGAAATTAAAAATTAAAAAAAATAGTCCTAGGCCATGGATACGTCTTGGATATGACTAGGATCATGCGGGAGGATTGTGGAAGATCCTCTTGAAGATGTTTAGATATGTTTGGGAGGATCTGTAGTCCTCTGATAGGATCCCAGTCATATTTGGGTCAGATCTATTGCAATCCTCCCATAGGATCCTAGCCATATCCAAGTCGGATCTGTAGTAGACTTATTTTTACATGTCCAAGAGGATCTAAAATCCTCCTATAGGATGCTACCCATATCTGGGCCAGATCTACAACTAAGGATTGCTCTTTTTATCTATATTTTAAATTTCACTTTATAAAAGTCAAATATGGACTTCAAGAAATAATTAAAATTAAAATATAGGTGAAACCCTAAAAACAACTTTCACACTCATTTTATCAAAGAAAACAACACCAACACATTTACCTTTCATTGCATTTTTACCTCTCATTGCACTTTTTCTCTCTCACCTTCACTTTCTGAATTAATTATGATTGAAACTCCTTCCTTTTGCTAATCTTATGTCATTACAACTACCCATTTGGCACTAAGGAGTTTAAGGTGCTTGCAATGAATAATATTGTTGATTTAAGGCAAGTTTTTAGTTCTGTGTTTTTTTAAGTTAAAAACTTTAAAATGTTTGTAAGTAGTTTTAACTTTTTTTTAAAATTTTTTTAAACATTATTTAAAAAAGATTCCAAATGCCTTAAATTTTAATAGAAATATTATTATTATTTAATTAGGGGCTATAGGGATTTTCTAGAATGTCTCTTTTTGCAAGTGTTAGTTTGGTGGGCCAAGGGACAACCTTCAAAGCCGATCTATTCTCACCCCTTTGAAAGTATGTGATAATGTTAAAACATATACTACGTGGAGGGTGTTACATTTGGGTTTGCTCAGAGTGTAAGGTTAAATATAAGAGCTTGTATAGCTAGGTGAAATTCTATTTGTGTTCAATTCCTAGCTTTGGAATCAAAGCTTGTGGTGGGCCAAACATAAATAGAAAGCTAAGAAAGGGTTTTCTCCATGAAAAGGTACATGCATATGTTAGAGAGCAAGAAAAATTAGATGTCTTTGTTGCCCTAATATCAAAACATCCTTTCATAAATAAAGGATCTATATCTATTGAGCCCCTTGTTGTTCTATCTCATACTAATGTAATGACCCCATTACACCCATTTCTGTGTACATCCATCTTGGCTGCAAAGAAAGATGATTCATCTCTTAGTTTCAGAAAAATAAAAGATGTAGGCCATTTGGAAAGGGCATTTAATAATGAATCCATGGATATAATAGAGGAGAATATTGAATTTTTTGTGTACACATGTGGGCTGCCATTTAATGTTGTTAGATCACCATATTGACTAGATATGGTGAAATTTATTAATGAAGCCCCTAAAGGGTTCAGCGCTCTAGGGCATGAAAATGTGTGCACCACCATTTTGGAAAAAGAAATAAAACATGTTGAAGATGCATTAAGTCCCATTAAGAATTCATAGATCAAAATAGGGGTGTCCATCATATCTGATGGATGAAAATATATGATAAATAGTCGATTGATTAATGTGGTAGAAATGTGGGACAATATTTTTGAGAGTCATTGATAGTGAGGGGAAAGTTAAGGATGCATGATTCATATCTAACATTTTGATAAAGTCCATTGAGGTGGTGGAGCATCTAAACATTTTCCTATAAGGGAAGTTATAATGGACAACACAAAAAATTGCAAAGCGTTGGGCATGTTGTTTGAGGGAAGGTATGAGCACATATTATAAACACCCTATGCCATTCATTCCCTCAACCTTATGTTGCAAAATTTGGGAACCAAAATTGATTGGATCAAACAAGTCTATGAAGAGGCGTATGAGATCCAAATGTTCATAAGCAACCATCATTTATCCCAAGGCATCTTTAGATCCTTCTCAAAATTACAGTTATTAAAAATAACTTTTTTTTAATCATTCATGAATCATGTGTAATTTTAATATAATTTTGTAAGTTTGTAGTTTGTAGGATTTTTATTTTTGAACATTATTTTTAAAAAATTGTTTGTTTTAATTGTGTACTAGGTTGTAGAGGCTCAGTTGGCCTCACACACAGTCATCTTGATATGACTTGTCAAAGTGCGTGATGCATTGAGAAACATAGTTATCAACCACCGTTGGGGTGTATGGAGGTATTCAAACACTAAGAAGGCCACAGAGGTGAAAGAGTTGGATCTTGATGATGTGTAATGGGAACACATGGACTATTTGCTCAATTTTACCAAGCCATCATGAGTATGTTGAGATTTGTCGATATAGATCAGCCATGTTTGAGTGAGATTTATGATGGAATAAACTTGATGATTGAGAAGATTAAGTCTATCATAAGTGCCAAAGAGTAAGATCTTACAAAGAGCTTCTTCAAGAAAGAGTAGTCATATCTCATTTAGAGGTGGAATAAAATGATCACCCCATTGCATCTTCTTGATTTTGCCTTGACTCCAAAATACTATAGGACAAAGATCCTTTTTTTGTCTAGGAGGGTCACACCATATAGGGATGATGAGGTTATTGAGGGATATAAGGTGACATTTTATAGACTCTTCGTTGATCCAAAAGTAGAAGACATAATTATGGGAGAGTTTGGGCATTTCATAACATCCACAGGTCATTCCCTTGGCACTCTTCATGACAAGTACAAGAAAGAAGCTTATATGTGGTGGGTACCTCCATGGGCAAGAATCCACTCACCTCTAGCCACTTGCAATAAAGTTTTTTATCATAACTAATTTTTTTTAACTCTTTACCTTTCTTTTTAACTTTTTGTTTTAACTTTTATAAAATTTAATTGACTTTGCGGCTTATCTCCATAGGTTGTGAGTTCCTCTTTAGTTGGTGAAAGAGGGGTACATACACCTTTATCCATTGAATTAAATGCAATATATTGATAGTGAAAAAGATAGAGAATTTGGTCTATGTGCATTACAACTTGCATCTTCTCACACATAAGCAAGATGAGTACAAGGGGAAATAAAGTGATGGGATGTAGACCCAGAGACTACTATATTGGATGCCTCCATTTCCTACCTTTCATTACTTGACATAGATCTATAGGTTGCTTCAGAAGACCTACATAGCGGAGTCAGCGGGAGTGGCACTGCTAATGCTTGTGGTTCTAATGAACCACATGATGATGCTTATGATGAAGACATTGAAGACCAATATGAATATAGTGAATAATGAATATGCTGATTTTTCTTTATTTTGGTCCATACATTGTACAATTTGTACTATGTACTTGTTCTAAGATTAATTTAAGTTAGACCATTGAATATTATGAAATTTGGCATTGAATTATTGGTATGGTTTGTGGTTATTTAACTTATTTTGTTTTCTATATGTATAATATGTGGTTAATTTTACTTATATGACTATATTTTTAATATTTTTAATTACACACACACACACACACACACACACACACACACACACGCACACACACACACACACATGTATATGTATATATACATATGTATGTATGTATAGATACATACATACATACATACATACATACATACATACATATGTGTGTGTGTGTAATTAAAAATATTTAAAATATAGTCATATAAGTAAAATATTTTTAATTACACACACACACACACATATGTATGCATGTATATATACATACATACATACATACACACACATTTATGTCTATATGTATATATGTATACATACATACATACATACACATATATACATACATACACACACACACACACACACACACACACACACACACACACACACACACATATACATGCACACACACACACACACACACACACACACACACACACACATACATACATATACCCACACACACACATATATAATACATATATACATATACATACATACATATACATACAGACACACACACACACACACACACACACACACACACACACACACACACACACACACACACACACACACACACACACACACACACACACACACACACACACACACACAAATGTATCCACAAACTTATCCAGGCCCAAAAATAAACTACCATATCCATGTCTACAAATCATGTATTTATATTCATATTGGTATTAGGATAGGCTACTTCAGATAAAGATGATCTAGAGGATGATCTTGGTGATACCTCGATGGTAGGTAGAATGGCTACAACTGCTTGCTTGACATACACAAAATGTCACAGGGTCCAATGTAGTGTATCTCGTGTTGGTATGAGTGATGTAGGGTCCTCTCAAGCTTAGTTGTATCTTTTATATTATGTTTTTTTATTGATGCCATTTCCATGGATTTCTAAATAAATATTTTGTGTATAAGGAAAAAAATTTATGAATGTAAAATCAACTCTTGAGTTTTAAGTTCAATTGTTCACCTTCAAACATTCAACATTGCATTATTTACTTACTTTTTTTTATATACATGTATATGCTAGATGTAATTGATTAGTTTAGAGTATTTTAAGTTCATTTGATATGCAATGCATTATAATATTTTTTTCCCCATAAAATTCACTATTTTTAATGTTTTTTTTTTTGAATTTGTCAAGCCTTGTTAAGTCTTCGCCGATTTCTATTATCGAGTCAGAGGTTCAATCAAAATTTGGCTTGGCAAGTTTTTATGAGTCTAAGTCTCATTACTATGATCTTAACAGCTTACTTTATGACTCTAAGTCTCATTATTATGGTCTTAACACCTTACAAGTTACCATCACTCTTATGGAACAATCTATAGAATTCATTCAAGCTCCTACAGATATCGACCTGAAACTACAAGTTCCTATTATAGAAGATATTCTTGTTGATTTTTATGTTAGACATATGTGAAAGAAAAAAATTCATTTGTTTGAAGTGACAAACTTAGGATAGATTATAGGATAATGGAAATGAATTTATTTTCATGAGTTGAAGCTATGATTTCCCCATACACAACAATAGGGAATCGAGTCCATTGCTACTTATGGGGGGAACGACTTATCCAGATGCTAAAACTCTGTTATTTGAATGGCATATTCATTCAATAATATTTTATAAGATTCCCAAATGGACCAAGTAAAAAAATTGTCTAAAAAACTAGTTGTGTTCATTTTGTTTCTAATGTATTTAGAAATGTAATATATATCATATAGTTTTGGGTAGGAAGAGGGGGATGGAAGGAGAGAGATATATAAAGAATAAATCACATGATATCTTCAATACTATTTTTTTGGCTCATTTCTTTATTAATCTATGCCATGTTTCCTTTTAATGTATTTTTTGTGTCATGTTCTTTGAATAAATATCTACAAGACTATATTGTCCATTGTTTCTTTGCACTAGGAAAATCATATCCATATAAATCCAAGGCTCCACAATAATCTCTAACAATGGAAATCTCAACAACATTTTCCATTGAGAAAAGACTCATGATAGGGTCTTCATGTACATACTCTCAAAAATCAATCTTGAATATTTTCATTATGTCTTCAACCTCAAGATCATGGTAGAGAATATCTTACACACACATATAGAGCTAAGTAACAAGCATGCCCAAATTGTCTTTAACAAATTTTAGGTCGAATTCCTTTTTTTGTTTTTCAATAAGTTGAACATGTTTCAAGGACATTGTTTTTATATAGCCTTAGCTCCTAATGGTCTTGGCTCCCTACAATTTGGATCATGTTCTGCTCCACCAAAGGCAAATGAGTATGTACCTTAATACCATTCTATGTTTTCATACATCTAGAAATAATATCCACATTATCATGATGTGAAATGAGAATAAGAGGTTGAATTTCACCTAGAGCACTCCAAATTACACCTCTAAAACTTCCTCCCAACTTCTCCCGATCCAACATACAACCAAGTTTGACTGAAGTAGGGGTGAAAAAGGAACTAAATGATTAGTACCGTGCTTCTTCTCCCCTGAATGTTGAATAATTTTCTCATTTTTGGATGTCAAAATGGCCATACCACCCACCATGCCAATCCATTTCCTCATACCATTAGACAATGGGCTTAGCACAATCATAAAAAAAATCTTGTTTTAAAGACTTTGTTATGAGATGGGTAGGGAACTATTTCAATCAAGTGCATAAATGCCATTGTGCTAAAGTAAGTCAAGTTTCTCAACCTATTATCAAAGTTCATCATAACATTATTCAAGACCATAAATGCTTTCATCCTATTAGATGAGTGGTTTTATTTATTTTACTCCTCCCTTTTATCCTTCTCCAACTCATCAAGTGAGTGCTCACTCGAGTCCTCAATGTATCAGTTGTGTTGTTCACCATTGCTCACACTTCTTCCTATCAGACAAGATCATTGATCTCCTAAGCACTCCTCAAATCCTGACACATAAACAACTTCTTTCTTGCCACTTTAAGCCTCATAGAGAAAGATACAAGAATGAAACTTACCCTTGGAGCACGACTCCAAGTTGAGGAAGAACCACAATTACATCATCCCCACATTTCTCTGAATGCATAAATATACACAAGAATCAACATCGAAAAGCATATTAATATTGTTTGTAACTACACCTTCATTAACTCTCCCTCTCACATACAAAGAAATGAAATGAGGGTATAATTTTCATAATGACAAAGGCCTTTGCAAATACTAGTTTGATGAATTGTGATGGAAATGCAAGTCCTATAATTACTACAACAGCTCTTAACATGCATATGTTTCTTCTTATGTGTGAAAGATGATAGATGGATTTAGATAATATGATGTCTTATATATTTTTTATTTTTTAATATATTATCTTTTCATTATAACTCTTATCATTCCAAGAATTCATAGCCTTAAGTTTGAAAAGACAACACAAATGGTATGAATATGAATAATGGTAATTACCTTGCCTCATTTCATGAAAAGTTTATATTAGAATTTCCAACAAAATAATGGCATAAAATTAATTTTTAAACTTTTGATATATACCTTTATCTAGTAAAGTAAATTGAGCTCTTTAACAAGATGATAGCACTTAGATTTGTTGACATGATCCCACTTACCATTAATTTTATTCTTAGGACTTATGTTTTAGATGGTAAGTCTGAATTTGATTAGTAATAGTATCTCTTGGAGGAAGCAATGTCACAGAACTAGCTAAAGATTCTAAAACTATATTAATTTCCATTGGTTCATAATGCACTTCTATTTTCTACAAAATATTCATCAAATTTAAAATTTATTTTACCATTCCCTATTTTTCCATGGGGATGGGTCCTCATTCTTGTCCCCATATCCCCGTGTTCCCATGCTATTTTCCTATTAAAATTTTGTTTCTAGAATTTTGGGGGTACATCTAGACATTTGTTTTACGTTCCCATATTTCCCTTTCCCTTACTAGAGGGGAACTTGGTGGAACATAGATGCTAAAAGATAATAGTTTAGAGAGATATTTCCTCCATATTTGAGTATATTAGTGAGGATCAAAAATATTTTGGTACTACTAGTCTAGTGACAACTAAGCATCTTAGAAAATTACCAAGATTGCAATTCACCACTTCTATTTACCCATCTACTTGAAAATGATAGACTGAGCTAAAATCTAATCTTGTGCTCGATTTCTACCATAATATTCTAAAAAAATGCCTAACAAATTTAGTGTCTTTATCTGACACAAGACTCCTTGGCAATATACACAACCTCACAACCTCATTGAAAAATAAGTTAGCAATATTTGTGGCATCACTAGTCCTCTTACAAGCTATAAAATGTGTCATTTTTAAAAATATATCAAAAACAACAAAAATAGAGTCATTACCTTGATATGTTCTTGAAAAACAAGAATGGAATCCATGATCAATGCATCCCATCGTCTGTCCAGAACACATGATGGCTGATATAAACCTGTATTTTAGCTTTTCCCTTTTGCATGCTAAGAAATTATGCATCTTTGCACAAATTCATTCACATTTGCATTCAACCATGGCCAATGATATTATTCACTTAGTTGTGCCACAATATTTTCATACCTAAAGTGATCAGCTAAATCTCCATTGTGTCTCTAATTCAATAATTTTTTTCTCATGGATCCTTAAGGTATGCGTAACCTCTTCTCTTTAAATAACAATCCATATTGAATCATATATTCCATCCATGGTGTTTTATCCTTTTCCATGGAATTATTTCATGCTGCCCAACTATCCTAAAAATCCCCTCATTCTCATACAATTATTTCATTGACTCAAAGCTAACAACTCCCACTTTGAGCTCATTCACAACTAAAGATTACCTGCGCAAGGCATCTGCAACCGTATTTGATTTCCCCCTTCTATGTTTCAAAACAAATGAATAACTTTGAAAAAAATTGATCCACTTCATATGAATTTGGTTTAATTTACCTTGGTTATTTATAAACTATAATTCCTAGTGATTCACATACAAAACAAATCCCTCTAGAAAAAAATAATGCCACCACTTCTTAAGAGATTGCATTATTACATAAAATTATTGATCATAAATATAATATTTCCTCTTTTTGCCTCATGTGAATTTTCATTTAAGTATGTAATAGGATTTCCTTCTTGACTTCTCATGGCTCAAATGGTTATTTTGCTTGTGTAAAAATCTACTTGGAACACTTTCCCAAAATTAGGCCATACCAATATTCACTGTTCTATTATCGTCTTCTTTAAAATCTGAAAAATTTTCTCTCCTAAACTTTTCCAATGGAAATTCTTTTGTTCTCCTTTTAGAGTCTCTATGATTGGTGCACATATCTTGGTAAAGTTTATAATAAAATTTATGTAGACACTGGCTAATCTATGAAACTTTTGGCCTCAAACATACTCTTTGGTAAAGTCCACTCCACAATCACTTTCAAATTTTTAGGGATCATTTGTAATCCATTCTTTGAGACCACAAATCCCAAATACACAAGCTCTTATTTCATGAAGCTACTCTTCTTCAAATTAATAAAAAATTTCTCTTCTTTTAATTAATCTAAGACAATCCTAAAATGACATAAATTTTGAATAGCTAAAAATAATAATATCATCTAAATTAACAACAAATTTACAAATGAACGACTTCAACACTCCATTCATGAGCCTCATAAATGTACTATCAGGCCATAATGGATGATGAGATTTGATGCAAACCAAAGTATTGTAAATTTCATTAATTAATAAAGAAATATTACATTATTAAATAGCAAGAATGTGACTATTCATTTCATTTTCAAGATGACTCTTCATCTACCTACGGACACTCTCTAGCTTACCAGTATGAGACAAAAACTGTCTGACAATTACTCCTAGGATTTACAATATTATATTATATCCCCACCTCAATGTGTAGGCATTATTTTTGAGATAAGGTATGCCTCTGAGCCTTTTAATTTTTTCTCATCCCAGTGATTTTGTCAATATATCTGTTGGTTGTTTTGTCATAGGATAATGTATTTTACATTTCCATATTTCACATTATGCCAAATCAGATAAAATTTGATATTTATGTGCTTGGTCTAGTCTTGAAAGAATGTATTATTTTCTATTTGAATTTCAGATGTATTATCAATCATGAGAGGTTTTTATAAAACCTGTTTTTCTTAAAAATATGAAAGAACCCTTATGAGCCACAAAATGTCTTTGGTTTCCTCTGAATCTGCCATGTATTCTGCTTCTCTTAAATAAATTGATAACACTGATTATTTCTTTGACTTCTAGTTGACAATTGTTGTTCCCAAATTCATGATAAAACTTGAAATACATTTTACATCATCAAATCACCAACATAATTAGAATTTGAGTATCTGACCAATTTCAAGTCCCCTAACTTGAAGTATTTGAGCCTAAACTTGTGTTCCTTTGAGATAATGAAGGACTCTTTTTTCTGCAACCCAGTGACTTTCTCTAGGTTGTTGCATGAGTCATGAAAGAACACCTACAACATAAGAAATATTTGGTCTAGTTGTGGTCACATAGATTAGACATCTGATGCATTATTTGTATTTATTAGCATCTACTAAATCTACGGTATTTTTTGATATCAATTTCATATTTTGTTCCATGGGTGTATAAAATTGAGAGGCTTGCAATCTATCAATCAGAACTTGCTTAGAATTTCACCAATGTATTTTTGTTGAGTGATGAAGATATAATTTGGTTTTTGAATTACTTTAATATCAAAATAATAATGAAGATATCCCAGATTTTTCATTTCAAATCCCTTTATCAACTCTAATTTGAATTTTATAGTATGTTTATCATTGTTTCCTATGATGAGTAGGTCATCAATACACACCATTATAAATACAACTATTTTATTAACAGTTTTGACAAAAAGAGTTGAATCTTCAAACTCAAAATGTTTAAAGTTCATGTTCAAGAGGTGCTCAATGAGTTTTTCCTACCATGCTCTTGGGGCTTGTTTAAATTAGTACAATGATTTTTTTAGTTTGCAAACTTTGTGCTCTTATCCATTTATGCAAAACCTTCATGTTGAGTCATGTAAATAGTCACCTTAAGATCATCATTCACGAATGCATTTTTGATGTCTATTTGGTGAATTTTTCATTTGTTGTGAGATGTTAGAGCCAACATGGTTTGAATGGTAGTCTATTTTGTTGTTGGTGCCTAGGTTTCATTGTAGCCAATTATTTATTTTTCAAAAAATCCCTTTACAACAAGCCTTGATTTGTGCTTATCAATTGAGCCATCTACCTTGTAGTTTTTGTGAAAGACCCACTTATAGCCAGTTGGTTTAAAATTAATTGGAGAATCAACTGATTTCCAAGTTATATTCTTGACCAGCTTAACATACTCATTTCTCATTGTATTTTTCCATGACTCAATATTTACCACTTGTTTGAAAGAAGCGGGTTCAAATTAAAAAGCAACATTGACTTCTTCTTCAAGGGGGTCTTCTAAGGTAAGCTTTTATATCTTATATTAAAGTTCATATAGGAACTTATCTAATTATTGTGTGGCTGTGTGCACACTTCTTGTGCCTATTTTTCCAAACTCATCATATCTGACATCTTTCAATGTTTTTTTGGCTCATTTCAGAATCTTTTTTTGTGTAACTTGTTGAATCATAGTTGCCTCATTTTCTATAATGGAAGCTCCATTTTTTGAGATCAGACCAACTTCTAATGAAGTTTCACTTTCTTCTACAGGGGGAGTGATGTTTTTAGTTACAAAAGTCAAAAGAGATTCAAGTGTTTCCTAATTATAGGTTCCCCCTTCACCGTTTGGAACCTCCATATCAACCTCCTTGAAAACATCATGTTTGACATATTTTTGTAGTTAATTCAATTGTTGACTGATTCTCGTTGTATCCTTTTCAATTTCATAAAATATGACATCCTTTGCAATGAAAAATTTATTGGTGTTTTCATAAAATACCTTTGATGCTTTTGAAGACTCAGAGTATCCCAAAAGTGTGCATTTGTGACTCTTCTATTCTAGTTTGTTTCTTTTCTCCTTTCGATTCAATATGTAGCATGTAGATCCAAAAATCTAAAGACATTGCACTAAAAGGAGATGACCACACTAAACTTCATACTGAATCTTCATCTGTAGGGATTTTGATGGTGATCTATTGCATAAATTTACTACTATTTGAGTTGATTTTGCCTAGAAGTGCAGATTTACCCTTTTGAAGAACAACATTGCTCAAACCATATTCATGATAGTTCAGTTCATCTTCTCAACTAATCCATTATGTTGAAGAGTGTAAGATATTGTTAGCTAATGTTTGATTTCATTCTAGTTGAGATAGGTTTTAAACACCTTTGAAGTGAACTCACCACCATTATCAGTCTTGAGTGTGCCAATGCATGATTGGGCTTCATTTTCAACCATGGTTCAAATTTTTTGAAACATATCAAATGCTTTTGACTTACTTTTTAGAAAATATATCCAAGTCATCCTACTATAGTGATCAATGAACAACATGAACTATTTGTGACCACCAATAGAGAAGATTGGAGAGAACATAGATCAGAGTGAGCCAACTATAACTTTCTATCATCTTTCCATTATGAATTTTGAAATGGTTCTGTTTCATGTTTTGACAATATGTAAGCTTCACACTTTTCAATTTTTTTGGATAGAGTTGACAAGCCTACAACACCATTTTTCTGCATTGTGTGAGTATTGTCATACTGCTTGTGCCCAAAATCTAGTTATGAATTTTTCTTCTTCTCCTTTTCTACTTTCTATTTTTTTTATAATTCAATCTTCTTCCATGATGTCTTGTATTTATGGGTCTCATGAATCCCTTTTCTATCGTAATATTTGCAATAAAAGTGTTGTTTGTCATCTACTTATTTTGGTGTTAGATATTATTTTTACCATCTTTTTAGTTTTTCCTATGTTCTTCCCTTTGCCTTTACCATTTCCTACATTCTTGGAAGAATTGCCCATTTATTTTCATAACAAATTATTTCTGTAGTGGGCTTTGTTTTTTTTCTATTTTTTTCTCTTTTGGCCAATTTTTTAACCAATCGATTATATGTGTCTTCTACAAATTGCTTACTTGCAATGACTCTAAGTAGGTTGAGTATGTAGTAAGAAGTTCCTTTATGAAGGAGGTCATATATGCATCAATTTTTATATTAGTTACATAAACATCATGTTTGATTGCAAAAATGTTAGAAGCCAAACTCATGACATCTCTATTTTTCAACTCTAGAATGAACACTTTCAATTTTAGTTGTATGAACTCCAATTTTGAGTGGGAATTAAACAGGTCCTTCAATTTTTGAAAATATTCCTAGGGGGCAATGTTGGATGATAGAGAAGGGGAAGCTTGGAGCTTTACAATGGGGAGATGGAAAGTCATCCTTCATTAATGGTGCTTCAAGCTTTCTCCTTGTGGCTTGCCTTGGTCACCTTTGCGTCTTTGGTTCGTATTATTTCTAACTTTCTATGTGCTATAGGTGGTCTTTAATTTTTTTTTACCATTTGTTTTTGTTGTGTTTATTTTCTTTATTTTGTGTTGTCATTGGGATTGCCTTCATTGTCTTAGCTAGAATGCACTACTGCCACACACATCCATTCTTGCCCATTACTTTCACTACATTTGGAATTACAAAAGGGAATGCATGTATTAATTGAAGGTTTATGGAAACCCTTGAATTTGATAGGATGGAGCATGTAGAGAAGGGGAAGCATGGTGGTTTTAATGAATCAAATGATGTTATGAGGTGTGATAAGGGAAGTGTTAATATGAACAGTGGCTCTATCTCAGCTCAGGTAGAAATTGAAGCAACTAGACCTCCAAAAGGACTGTTCAATGAAGTCTTTTGACTAGAGGAAGTGGCTAGGCATTTAGGAGCAGAGTTTATGGTGAGTAGGGGAGTACTATGAAGTAGCAGTATAAGGAAGACCAAATTGGTAAGCTCCCTAGCCTACCTAAAACCCTGACCATCACTTTGAATGTTTCTATAGAATTTGACTTGTAACAAGAGGAAATGAAAATTAAAAATGTAGGGATTTTCTTTGTTTTCTTAAACAAAAATGCACTCCCTTCTAAAAATTTCTTTGATAATTGGTTAAATTCTATGTGGAGTAAAAAACTGGGTTTGTATATTAGTTTTTGCAAGATGTTGTAGATAGGGGTTTTCATGATTTTGTTTATAAACTCCAATATGTAATGTAGGGAAATTAGTAATCCCTTGTGGAATGTCAGCCAATCAATTTTTAAGGTTGTCCCTTATAATCTAGAAATGGACTACAATGACCTTATTTTCAAAACATCCCCCAAATGGGTTGACATTGAAGAAGAATCAATTCAACTATGAAATTTTCTTTTATAGGCACTAAAACCCCTTAGTGAGGTTTTGAAAATTGAGGATACCAGAAGATCCCTTGCACATATGAACACTAGGGTTTTAATATCTCTAGAACCCTTAGATTTCTTCTTAGAAGCACTCAATTTTAAAATTAATGGGAAATCTCACACTTGTGCTCTCAGAGATATGGGTGGTTTTAATGCTTATTTATTTTATAAAAAGGATGGTCACCTTAATAAAAATTTCCCATTATTGGCTAATAAAGGTAATATCCCTCACAAACAACAAGAAAAGGACACCACAAAAGATGAGACTGTGTTGGATAACTTGCATGTGTTTAAAAATCCTATGTTTTCAAGTGTTCCATTGAAGATGGTGCCTCCACTGGTGAGGTTGTTGACATGCATGGACCTAAATTTTAAGGTGAGTGTGGTGTGGAGGTCCCTCCCACTAACTCCCAAGTACATGATCTACCATGGATTGATGGTGACAATCCCTTGTTAGACCTAGTTTATTGCCTCCTTGATAACTTGGATGACATTTTATTGGAGTATAAATCCTTCAAGGATCATCCCTCAGAGGAATATGTGGTAATCCTTTCTTAGGCCCTTGAAATGAAAAATTTTCCACCCATTGCATCGACTGAAAACATATTGTTGACCAACTTTGACTTTTAGGTCAAACTTGGACCCCTATAGGTAAAAAACTAGGGTTTTTAGATATTTATGTGTATAAATCTTTATCATAGGCTATATTAGGTTTCAATTGATGTTATCTTATGCATTTATAGCCTTAGTCATAGTTTCATTAGCTTATTTATCATTTTAGGTCATTTAATGTGCTTTTAAGGGTCATTAATGCAAGTGTCACAATTCCCAAGGTTTCCAAGTGTCCTTTTTTTATTATAAGCATCCAATAATCTAGTTTAACTATTAAGGATGTTAGTTACATTAGAATCTTGCAGGTGGTTTAACTAAAATTTAAGAATCTAGCTGAAAAGGAACATTTGGCACTTGTACAGCCCATGGGGAAGTGTGTCACAAGGGAAAAGACAATGGAATGCCTATTCACATTATTAAAACTCATATTAAAATTGGTTTTATTTGGAAGTGCCATTTTAAGCTGAAATTGGTCTACTTTTTTTTTGCATTTCTAGACATACAAAAGTGACCTACAAGTTTGTACTTAGTACAGATAGCTCAAGAGGTTTTGGGAAAAATCATTTTGAGAGGTGATATTACACTAATATACCTTAATTTCCATAATAATATTTCAATTATTGAACAACTTTTATTTATGAACCATCCTTTACAAGCTAACTGTACTTTCTTGTTAGTTGTTTCATACAACCTATAGGTTTTACTCCAATTTGTTCAAATCCATATGAACCAATTGGTGATGTTGACTATAAAGGATGTTTTATACCTTAGTATATGGTCTACATTATTATTTTCATGTTTCATAATTAATTTATTATAAAGTAAGTCCATGATGTAGGAAGGTGCCATCATATGCAGTCTCAATCAAAGTTCTTGTTTGAATAGTGTTGTTCTCCTATATGGGCCTCATGTAGTTTGAAAATGATGTTACATAGGTCTTAGGTTCATATGACTACCTCATTCCATTTTTTGTTTCACCATATCATCTTTTAGGCAACTTGCAACCTTTCCATCTCTCATAGTTAACTTCATGCTTAACATCACTTGTAGTCACTTGTATAAGCTTGCTCAGCATGTTCATGAAATGGTAATCAGGGTATATTAGTTTTAAAATCTATTAGGAGTTGGAAAGAGTTCATTTATATGTTTGGAAAAGGTGCAAGTATGATCACAAGCTCATTCACCATGCTAAAACAGTCATGAGATGCTTCTAATTGCTCTATTCCATATATATGTGGGTGATTTTCATGTTGAAAGGAATGTTTTAAGCTTGTATCAATATTTAATTGATGTCAATCATGTATTGGAGAGGTTAGAAATGATTTAGAGCTGTACATGAGGTTTTTCCTTCATGCCATTGTTCTATTTCATGATCATTGTCCACTTTTAGCCCAATGCACATCTATAGGATCCATTGTTGATGTCATACTGAGAGGTGTAAATCCTAATATGGTTCCAATCTCTTAAGATTTATACAAGTGTATTGGCATGTTTTATGAAAGCATATAAATTTCATAGTCATGGATAGTTTTCATACTGCTCATATTCAACTCACTGTTTGTGCACCAAAATATCTACTTATAGGTGGCTGAGCAGGGGACTAAGATGTTTATATGGATAGGTTGAAATAACTTATCACCTCCTTAAGGTATTGGTATGATAATAAAGCCATGATATACCCATATAAAGTTTTAAAAAGGCAAGAAGAAGTGTAAAACCATGTTGAAGAGACAAGAGACTGAGTTTAGGGAAGCTTTCCCTAAAATACAAAAATAGATATCCCACGGGTCTTTTTAGGCACCCTATGACATGTTTGTAAATAGTCATAAAGCATCCAAATAGGTTATTTGGATATCCTATATCATGGAGAGGACTTGTGCCAAGTATGGATGTTATAAGGTGAGTAGAGAATATAATTTTCAAGCCAAAAATATGCCCTCAAAAACACTAAAATATCAGATTAACATCTATAGGTTTTTAGTTGTAAATAGCTTTTGATATCCAAACTTGCAGGTAGTGCATTCCCTTATGGCTAGAATAATCATAATAATTGAGTGATTTAAAAATAAGCATAGGTATCATCATCATCATGATGTTGGTATATGGTTTTTCCAACCCCTAAGGACACCTACAGGTGTCATTCTATAAGAAAAAGGGAAACCTACAACAAGATAAATAAATAGTGACTCAAGAAATGTGTTTTGACCATCCCAAGGTGAATCCAATATAAATATAGATACTTTTTTACCTTATGGGACTAAAGGAGATTTTAAAACATCAAAATAAAGTCTTAAGGAGTTAGTACATACCTACAATAAGGTCTAAGGGTAGGGTGTCTCAGTCTAGCAAGGAAGGACCTAGTTGAGAAGTTCAAGTGCATATGAAGGGTATAATAATGGTGTAAATGACTTAAATGATTGTAAAATTACTTTTTAAATATAAATATGGTATTTTAAATTGTTTTATATACCCAAAATATACAATTGCACCTATATGGGCCTATTCTAAATAAGAAACATAGTAAATAGTTCATCAAGTTGAAAACCAAGGCTTATCTGAGGTGTTTGGCAGAGTTGGAGTGATAAGTGAGTTTTAAGTAATTTAATTATAGTTTTAATAGTCTATTTATACCATCAAACATCATTAAAAATTTCCAAATGATCTGATATGCACCTACAGGGGTCAAAGGCAGGGTGTCTTAGTAAGAGGATAGTGGAGGACTCAATTGTAACCAAAAGTTAATATGAAAGGAAAATGGGAGGTTGGAATGATGATACAAGTAATTGACCACCTATATTAGGATTATGATCAACTTCATTAACTAAAAACAATGTATATGTCCTACTTAGACCTCTTGGAACCCTGTATACACCTACAATAGGGTATAGTCTTGGTGAAGGTAAGGTAGGAGCTGAGCTTGTCTAGGGATAAGAAGAGGGTTAGGTTACAAGAAATGAAAAGTGATTAATTATAGGTAAAAATTTGTTTTAAAACTCCCAATAATATACCAATATGATAATATAACTTCCTTACTTGGTTAAAAGTCATCAGTCCATACAATGAGCTAGGAAACCTCTTTGCTCAATAGATGAATACAAGGAATTCAAAGAAGAGGAATATTTTGGGATGAATACAAATATTAATTAGGATTAATTAGATATGGGTGACATATTTAATAATCCTAAGAGAATTTTTTATCATGGATAGGTCGTTCTTAGGTGGATTTGAGGAAAATGTAGGAAAACAGGGTTTTTAAAGGCCTTTTTTGGGTATTTTGAGCTAGTTAGGCACCTAAATAAAGTAATATAGCTAAAAAATTTGGTAAAAATTATAATTAGGAACATTAAAATCTATAAAAATATTCACTTTGTCTTGTGGAAGAGGGATATACCTCTCTATTTTGTCTCACAGGTCAACCAGTAAGGAAAATCAAGTTTTGGCAGAACAAGCTGATGAGGCCAAAAAGGGCTAAAGAACTTGATGGAAGGTTTGGGAAACATATAGAAACATTTTTTGAGTTGTATTAAAGGATAATATATTATATTAAGTAATAATTAAATCTCACACCTTTCAAGATGACCAAAATACCCCTGCACATAGTCAAAATAGGAAACCTTTCACTAGGCCTAGTTGGTGAATGAGAGAAAAGGAAGAAGAGGATTGCTTGGGAGGTTGTGTGGTGATATTATAAGATTTAATAATGTGTGAATATTCATAAAATTCCAACACAACCATTTAAAAATTATTCTAATTAGCCAAAGCTAACTGGGTGTAGGTTAAGCCTATTAGGCTTTTAAGGGACCTAGAACCAATTGGGGGTCTACCTTCATATCTAACTCTTGATGAGCTATCCAGATGATTGGTACATGATAGGGAGATTTAATTAGACATTTTTTAACTTTTATTATGTAGAAGAACCTACAGGAAAGCTAATTTTATCTTAGAAAGAGTTCACACATGTAAGAAAGGCAAAAACAAGCTTGATGGGGTGAATTCAAGTGTTCATATCTCCTCTAAGATTTTTCATGGGAAAAAAAGGATTTTGGAGGGGTTATTAGGTTTCCTCAAAATTTATTTTGTGAAATTTGCTGGCAAGTTCAACATCAGAACTTTATGAACAATACTTAAGACTAAAAACTACCTAAAACCCTATTAAACCCTTAGTCAAGACTTGATGGAGAAAACAAGCTTGGAGAGATATAAATATGACATATTTTGACCATGAAATATATTGGAACTTGTATATAACTAACTCATGTTTCTTGTCATGATTTTGAGTTGTATGGACTTGTATGGATAGGGTGCAAAACAAGGTTTTCTTGATTTTTATGTGTGTTTTGTAGGTTATAAGAGGTTCTAAGAGATGAAATAAAGTTTTAAGGAAATATATATACTTTTAATAAATCCATATGGTCATTTTATTCCAAATAAAAACTCCTAAGTTTCTAAACTAGAGCTCTCATCTCATCTAGTCAAAACTGGCATAGTGAACATAAGGGTGAGAAGTGTGAAAACCTCAAGTGGATGCCATTTTAAGGTGAACCTAAGTAGTATAAATACATGGAGGGTTTTTAAAAGTGTCATCCATTCCATCCCATATATTTTCATTGAAAATTGATGCTAATTTTCAAGCCAAGTTTTAGGGGTAATAGAAAAGTAGAGTTTTTTAGACTACAAGAAGTGATGACTTCCTTCTAGGAGTTTTTAGATGAGTAGGAATGTAACCAATGAATGGAGAGGCATGTTTGAAATAATTAAATCTCATAAAAATCATTATACATATCTTGAGTCAGTTGTAGGACTTCAAATAGGGTCTAACTCAGCTCCTAAAATGTAGGAGAATTAGGACCTATTTTGACTCCTACACCATATCTAATGGTAGGAGGGTCTAACTCAGCTCCTAAAATGTAGGAGAATCTGATTTGTTTGTGGTGATTGTCACTAATGATGTGTTTGTGGTAGATCTACCCCCATACTTTTCTCTTTGTTTTTCAAGATAGTTTATAACCAAGATAGGTGGATGCTTGGCAGCCAATTGGTCTTATATGGTTTTTAGGACAAAGTATGGTACTAAGGTGAATATTGAATTAGAGCCTATTAATCACAATCATTTAGAGACCAAGATGCCTAAAGTTGAAAATGTCAATTATGCAATTCTTGATGAGGAAGAGATTCACATGAACCAATCTCCAACCTCTTCTCTTGAAGGAGTTTTTGATTTGTATTTAGATGAATGGGGAGCTGAGCATTATGAGCATGATCCTTAAAAATTCATAGAGGCAACTAGTCTTGGAGTGTATTCATTCATGAGGAGGGATATTTCATGCCAAACTTGAAGAAGCCAAGTGAAAACATGGATGGTTTATGGAAAGTATTCTTTGATGGATCTAGAAGCAAGGTTGGAGTAAGTGGTGGAACAATGTTGGTTTCACCATCCAAGGAAAGGTACTATTCCACTTTCATATTTCACTTCTCTTGTACATGTAACATGGTAGAATATGAGGACCTCATTCATGGCCTTGAATGGGCTAGGAAAAGATATGTGAAAGAGTTACAAGTGTATAGTGATTGTGAGTTAATTGTGAATCAAATAAGAGGCCAAAATTTGACTAATAACTATTTGCTTAAGTCCTATAAGAATAGAGTGTGGGGTTTTGTGGAATATTTCCAAGCATTCAACATTAAATCTACCCCAAGAGAGGACAACAAACATGCTGATAGGTTGGCAACAATTGGAGCTCAATTTGATGTTCCAAAAGGTATAGGAGAAAATAAGAACCAACCACATCTCTAGGTGATTGTAAGGCCCTCCATACTTGATAATGTCACTAATTGGAAAATGTTTGATAATGACCAATAAATAGTATTTTTCTACAAGAGGAGGCTGATTTTTCTTCCAACAACCAGTCTAAACTACAATATTAATATGGAGGGCATATTGTTCAATTGAAGACAAGCAACCTTTATAAAGGCTTAGGCACACTTGAGAGAATCTTCAGTGATGATGATTAGTTGAATAAAGAGAAGGTAAGCATGTATAATAAGCAAGAAAACTATGAAAGAGTACAAATATTCAAAGATAAGTTGCTTGCTCTTGGGAAGGTATGTACTAGTGAAGACAAACACGCTTTCATTGAGTTATGCAAGGAATTTTTTGATATCTTTGCATGGGAATATAGTGATTTAAAGGGATTTAATCCAAACTTATCTCAAAATACCATAGAGCTAGATGAGATTGCTAAGCCTATCAAGCAAAGACAAAGGCCAATTAATCCTAAGATTTATCCTTTCATGAGAAAGGAGCTTAGAAAGTTGATTGAGTCTAAGATCATTTTTCCTATTAAGCCTTCATCTTGGTTAACAAACTTAGTCCCTATAAGGAAGAAGAATGGGGAAATCAAGCTATGTATTTATTTTAGGGAATTTAATAGAGTTTCCTTGAAGGACCATTATCCTCTTACTTCCATGGAGCAAATTTTACAAGTTGTGGTAGGTACTGAAAGGTTTTCTTTCCTTGATGGATATTCTGGGTCAAATTTTGGTAAAGGAAAGTGACCAATATAAGACAAACTTTACTACTAAATGGGGTACATATGCTTAAATAAAATGATTTTTGACCTGTCCAATGTTGGAGCTACATTTAAACGTGTAATAGATATGGATTTTCATGGTCTAATAAATGACATTGTGTTGGTGTATCTTGATGATATCACAATTTTTTCTAAGGATGCAAATGATCATTTGAATCACCTTACATATGTTTTTGAAAGATGTAGAGACTTTGGAATATCTCTTAGCCCAAATAAGTGTTTATTTTATGTCCATGAAGGCAAACTTTTAGGATACATTATCTCAAAGAAGGTCCTATTTATATATCCTGAAAGGGTGAGTGCAATCTTGGCATTGGCTTTACCCAAACACAAGAAAGGTTTTCAAAGTTTCTTTGGAAAAATAAATTTCATAAGGAGGTTTATTTATGATTTTTATAATTTATTCAAGCCTCTAACCTCTATGATAAGGAAAGATGAAGTGTTCACTTGGACAAGAAGAAGGAAGGAGAGTTTTGAAGAGATTAAACAAGCTATTGCTCAAGCTCCAACTCTTGCAAGTCATAATTTCTCAAAGGAATTCAAATTGTATACCTTTGTAAATGATGAGGTAATTTATACCATGCTCACTCAATCAAATGAAGAAAATTTGGAGCAACCTATTGCTTTCTTTAGTCAAGGATTGAAGGGCTATGAGGTAAGATACACCTATGCAGAGAAATAAGTACTTTCAATTGTTATAAGTCGAAAAAAATTTATCAAGGACTTCACATATTGGTACCTCATCCTAGTGTCAAGGACTTCCTTTTTATTAGAGATTTGAATTAAAAAAGGGCTAGTTGGATCATAAAAGTAATGGAGTATGATGTAGAAATCAAGACAACCAATCTATTGAAAGGGGTTATGTGAGCACCTTAATTTAGATTTAAAGGAAAAAAAAGAGGTTGTTTTACCATTCCAAGATGACCCTATGATAACTGCATCTTCATCAATGTGAAGGTGGACATGAGATATGATTTATTTTCTTCGAATCGGTGAGTGTCCACAAGGCTTCAATAGAGCTAACAGAAGGTACTCCAGATTAAAATATATTCCTTATGTACTTTTTGATGGAGTGTTTTTTAGGAAGGAATTCTTAGGTGTGCTATTGATATGTGTAAAATTAGATTAGGTTGAGAGAATATTTCTTGAGTTTCATGATGGACCAGCTTGTGGTCACTTTGCTCCAAGAATCACAACTACTAAGATTATGAGAGCTAGATATTTCTAGCCTAGCTTGTTCAAATACAGCCATGCTTGGGTAAGGAGGTGTCAAAGATGTGCCCTCTTTGAGGGTAAACAAAATCTTTCATCCTTTCCTCTTCATCCAATATAGGTAGACCAACCTTTTATGCAATGGGGTCTATATTTCATAGGCCTAATCAACCCACCTAGTGCTGACCACAAGTGGGTGCTGACTACTATAGATTAATTTACAAGATGGTTGGAGGTTGTTTATCTCAAAGAAGCAAATGAAAGTTTAGTTCTAGACTTTATGAAGACATAGTGACAAGGTTTGGGGTTCCTTCAACAATAATACCAGACAATGCATTGGTTTTACTTGAAATGAAGACAAGTGAGTGGGCTTTGAAACATGGTATATATATTAGTACTTATTACAAATATTATCCATAAGGGAATGGACTATTTGATCCCACCAATAAGAATCTAATAAGTATCATAAGAGGACAATGGAGGAAAACCAGAGGACTTGGCATTCCAAGTTGAAGATAGCTATTTGGGATGATAAGATCACCCCCAAGAGAGTAATTGGAAACTCACCATATATACTTGTTTATGGGAGAGAGGATAGAATACCTATTTTAATTGAGTTACTAGCCTTGGATCTCACTTATCAGCTAGAGTTGATGGAAAATGAAAGCATGGAAGTCAGGTTGTGTGGGTTGATGGAACTTGAAGAGATAAGAGATCAAGCTATGCAAACTATGAGAGATCACCAAGATCAAACAAAGAGATATTTTGTTAAGAAATCCATGCCAAGAAGTTTCCAAGAGAGATACATTGCTCTAAAGTGAGATGAAGATAGTATTAAACCTGAAAAACACACAAAGATTGATTCTTTGTAGAGTGGCCCTTATGTTATCACCCAAAGCAAGTAACACAATGCTTTCCAAATCTCAAAGTTGGATGGAGAGGAGCTTAATTTCCCAATCAATGGGATACATCTCAAACATTGCTAATAAGGTTCTCCTCTCTCCTTGTACATAGTTGGTGTTTTCTTTATTTTCCCTAAGTGCTTATGCACATGTGTGAGACTTGTTGATGTCTTGATTTTGTCTTGTATTTGCTTAGTGTGTTTTGGTTATTGTGTGTGTGTGTGTTTTAAGAAATTACTTGATATTTATATTCAATTAATCATTGACACCCTTGGCCCATAATAGGATAAGGATATTGGTATTTAGTATAGCAGTCATACTACCTCTATGAGTCACCATTTTGTTGACAAAGTTTGACTTTTAGGTCAAACTTAGACTCCTATAGGTAAAATAACTTGGTTTTATAGATATTTATGGGTATAAATATTTTTCATAGGATATAATAGGTTTAAATTGATGTTATCTAATGTATTTCTATCCTTAGTCATGGTTTCATTATCTTATTTGTCATTTTGGGTCATTTAATATCTTTTTAAGGGTCATTAATGCAAGTGGCATGGTTTCCAAGGTGTATAGGTGTTATTTTTTTCCTTATAAGCATATAATAAATCAATTTAACTATCAAAGATGTCAGTTACATTAGAATCTTGTAGGTGGTTTAACTAAAATTCAAGAATCTAACTAAAAAAGGAGCATTTGGCATTTGTATGGTCCATGGGGAAGTGTGACACATGGGAAAATATCATGTAATTCTTGTTATCCTTCCTAGTACACATATTTACATTTGGATTGCTTTGAAAGTGCCATTTTAAATCCAAAACTATTTTACTTCTTTTTTGCATTTTTAAACATACAGAAGTGACTTGTAGGTTTGTGTTTAGTATAGACAACTCAAGAGGTTTCAAGATAAATAATTTTGGTATGTGATATTATAATTAGATACATTCATTTACATAATAATAGTTCAAGTATTGATCAACTGTGCTTTATGAACCATCTTTTACAAGTTGACTGTACTTTCCTACTAGCTATTTCATGTACCTTATAGGTTTTGCTCCATTTTGGTCAAATACATATGAATAATTTAGTGATGTTGAATTAAGAGGATGTTGGATACCTTAGTATATGGTATCCATTATTAGTTTCATGTTTCATAATTTATTGATGAGCAATTTATTCCATGTTAGAAGAAGGTGCCACCATGTGTAGTCTCCGTCAAAGTTCTTGTTTTCATATTGTTGTTCTCCTATAGGTGCCTAATGTAGTTGTAAAATGATGTTACATAGATTTTTAGGTAATATTACCACCTCATTCCATATTTTGGTTTTACCATATCATGTTTTTGGGCAACTTGCAGCCTTGTCATCTCTCATAGTCAACTTCATGCTTAACTTCACTTGCAATCACCTGTATAATCTTGTTCAACTTGTTCATGGAATGGTAATTAGGGTATATTAGTTGTCCAAGCCATCAGGGGGTATAATGAGTTTATTTATATGTTTGGAAAAGGTTCAAGTGTGATCACAAGCTCATTTACCATGCTAAAATAATCATGAGATGCCTTTGATTGCTCTATTCCATATATATGCAAATGATTTTCACATTGAAAGGAATGTTTGAAGCTTGTATCAAGATTTCCTTGATGTCAATCATCTATTAGAGAGGTTCCAAATGATTCTGATTTGTCTATGAGATTTTTCCTTCATGCCATTATTCTCTTTCAAGCTCACTATCCACTTTCAGTCCACTGCACATCTATAGGAGCCATTGCTAATGTCATGTTGAGAGGTGTAAAACCTGATATGGTTCCAATATTTTAAGATAGATACAAGTGTATTTAAATGTTTGATGAAATCATACAAATTTCATAGTCATGAATAGTTTTCATACTACTCATATTCAACTCACACATTGTGTACCAAAATATCCACCTATAGGTGGCTAAGCAGGGCACTAAGATGTTTATATGGAGAGGATGAAACAAATTAACAACTCCTTAAGGTCTTGGTATGATAACCAAGCCATGATAGACCCATATAAAGTGTCAAAAAGGCAAAAGGAAGTGTGCAACCATGTTGAAGAGACAAGAGACTGAGTTTAGGGAAGCTTTCCCTAAAATACAAAAATAGAGATCCCAAGGGTTTTTGTAGGAACCCTATGACATGTTTGTAAATAGTCGTAAAGAATCTAAATAGGTGAGTTAGATAGCCTCTATCATGTAGAGTACTTGTGCCAATGATAGAGGTTAGTGTTACAAACATTGTCAATGATGTCAAAGGTCTAGCATTATTGGTGATAAAGGTCCCATTGAATTTAATGGTGTTTTTAATATGTCTTACTATGTTGGTGCTAAATAAAGGGGTTGGTGCTCCCGCAAGTTGGTCATTGAAAATTTTGTAATTTGAGTTGGTGCTCATTCATATAATTGAGATTGTTCTTCATGGTTTTTTCCACTTTGGGTTTTTACATAAAAATCTGGTGTCTCTCTCTATCTCTCTCTCTTATGTGGTGCATATTATTATTTATGTTTTATTGCATATCTTCAATGTGTGGTTAAGTGGTTAAAGAAAAAGAATTTGATTAAGAAATAAGATATATAATATATTGATTCACCCCCCCTCTCAGTCTATTTTGTGCTTAACAATTAGTATTAGAGAATGTTCCTTTGAAAAAAAATTATAGCTTGAAGGTAGATCGAGAAAGCATGATCGCTGGATCACATGAAGGTTTTTTTGAAAATAAGGCACCTTTATTTGATGGGACAAATTATGTTTTTTAGAGCATAAAGATGAAGACTTATTTGATGGCCCTTGGCTTTGACATATGGCAAGCAGTGGTCGAGGAATATCAAGAGCCATAAACACTTGTAAAAACTCTGATAGAAAAGAAGGCAAGTGAAAATAATGCTAAAATTTTAAATGTTATTTTATGTGGTTTATGTGAATCAGAATTTGTTAAGGTTATGCAATGTAAATTTGTTCAAGAAATGTAGGTAAAACTTAAGAATATTTACAAAGGTGATGGAAAGGTTTAGCAAGCCAAGGTTTAGACTTTTAGAAGATAGTTTGAGAGTTTAAAGATGAAAGAGGAAGAATATATAGCAAGTTATCTTTTATGGGTTGATCAAATAGTTAATTAGATTCAAGGTCTTAGAGAAAAGTTAGAAGAATCAATTGTGGTTAAACAAGTTTTGAGATTTTTGCCATTGAGATATGATGTAAAAGTTTTGGCAATTAAAGAGATGAAGAATTTAGCCAAGCTAAAGATGGATGAGCTACATGGTATTCTTACGACATATGAGATGTGGACCGAATAAGAGAAACCCTCAAAGAGAGAAGCTACTTTCAAGACATCAAAGAAAGAGAAGGTTAAGATTCAAGAGTCAAGTGACAATTTTACCGATGATGAAGATGACAATGAAGCTCTATTCATTCACAAGCTGAAAAATGGCACATGTAAATAACAAGAAAAATTACCTTTTAAATATTTTAATTGTGGAAAGATTGGACATTTTACAGCTAAGTGCCTAGATAAGGGTAATGGTGACAATGAAGTAGGAAAATCTACATACAAGAAAATTTTCAAAGGAAAATTCATAAAGAGATTCAAGAAGAGGAGTTTATATTCTAAAGATCTTAGTTCAATTAAAGATAGTAGAGTCAGTGATTAAGAAGAAGAAGAGATTCTATTTATGGCCATACATAAAGATACCTCTGTAAGTAAAAGTATAGATGATCAAGAAGAAGAACATGATGAAGATGAAGTGAATATAGAAGGAAAACTCTTTTGTGCCTTAGAAGAGTTAAAGGCTCTTGAAAAGAAGAATAAAAGATTAAAACTTCATATCAAAAAAAATGGAAAGGATTCAAAGGAAATAATTAAATATCTACAAGCACACTTTGAAGAAGCCAAGAAGAATGAAGATGATCTATCTGCATAATTAAAAATAGTAAGTAAAGAATGTGAAAGGTATGTTATTGAAATTAATTCTTTAAAAATAGATCTTGAGAAAATAAATAAAGTAATCAATAATAGAGCAGTTAATGATTCAAAATTTGAAATAACACTAATATGTTGAATAAGATATTATAAAATCAAAGATCAATGTTAGATAAGATAGGTATTAGATTTGAAAAAGAAAAAGGGGAGGCCACTACTTTCATAGACAAGGAAAAAGGAAAGAGTTATGTTGAAGCTCTTACAAAAGAGAAAATAAAATGGGAAGAAGTTATGAATAAAAAAGACATCTCAAACAAAGAAGGATGGAGGAAACATAGATTAAAAAAAGGCAATCACATTAGAGATACACAAACATGTCCTATTTTTATGGTTACTATTTTTATTGTAATGGATATGGTCATAAGAAAATAGAATGTTGAAAAAGGGCTAACAATTTCAGAAATAAGAAGGAAATTTATATAGAGTCAAGCAGAAGCCACAACTCTTTTGCTCCTCTATTAGGATTTAATGAAGAGGCCATAATATGTTTAGACAGGTTCATGGCAAAAGAAATAATCTAAAAAATCTATGTTGGTACAAATAGATTTGCATGAAAAAAATTAAGAAAAGCTATGGTTCATTGATAGTGTATTTTTGAGGCACATGACATGAGACAAAAATAAGTTCATAACCTTGAAGAAGATCAATGGTGGCACAATGAAATTTAGAGATAATACTACTACTAGAATTGCTGGAAAAAAGTACACTAAGTTTGGATAATGATAGAACTAAAACTAAAAATATTTTGTATGTAGAAGGTCTTAAGCATAATATTTTGAGTGTAATTCAAATGTGTGATTAGGTGTATACACTAAAGTTTTATGTAGAAGGTTGTGAAATTAGGAGAAAAGATTCAGATGTGTTAATTGTAGATGCTCAAAGAACAGGTAATAATTTGTATATGTTATCAAACATCAAAGGTCAAAAATCTTGTTTGAGTCAGATTGAAGAAAGTTGGCTATGGCAAAGGAGAATGGGTCACATAAATTTTGACAATATTGTCAACATAAGCAAAAAATAAGCATTCAAAAATCTTTCAAACATTATAAAGCCATTCGACACGCTTTGTGAACTTTGTCAGCATTTAAAGTAGGCCAGAAGGTCATTTAAAACAAAAGAGTACTCGACCTCTCAGATGTTAGAGCTTGTTCACACTAATCTGTGTGGACCTATGAGAACTCAAAGTACTCAAGGTGAGAAATATTTCATGTTTATTATTGATGATTTTTCACATATGACTTGGGTAATTTTTTTAAAGAAAAAATCAAAAGTTTTCAGACATTTCAAAGCATTCAAATCATTAGTTGAGAATGAAATTAGTTCAAATATTAAGTGTCTAAGATTAGATCAAGGAGGAGAATTCATGTTAGATTAATTTATTGAGTTTTATGAAGACCATGGAATAAAGAGACATTATTTAGCAGCCATAACTCCACAGCAAAATGGAGTAGTTGAATAAAGAAACATAATAGTTTAGGAGATGGTGAGGATAATGCTAAATGATTCCAAAATACCAAATAAATATTGGAGAGAGGCAATTATTATAGTAGTGCATATTAAAAATAGATCATTATTGAGAGTCAATAATGGCAAGACTCCTTATAAGCTATGGAAAGACAAACCAAAAATAATTGATTATTTCAGAGCTTTTGATAGCAAATGTTTCATAAAAAGAACCAACAAAAAACTTGGGAAGTTTGAATCCAGAGAAAATGAAGGTATATATATTGGTTATTCTTGTAAAAGTAAAGATTATAAATGTTATAAAAAAAGAACCAATAAAATTGTTGAAAGTGAAAGTGTCAGATAGAAGATGGAACATAAAGAATTAGTGCTCCAGTACACATTCCTAAAATCATTGAAGAGGAAGATGTTGAAGAATCAGATGAAGATGAGAAGGAGAAAAATGATACCAAAACTCCATAAAAATGTGTTCAGAGAAGTCATAATGAAAATGACATTATCAGGGACATAAATGAAGGAATTCACATTAGAAGAATGATAGTAAGTGAATCTGAGCAAGTTAATTTCTTTGTTATCCAAAATTCAGCCTATAACTTTTTCAGAAGCTAGACATGATAAGCATTAGGTTAAGGCTATGGATGAATAATTAAATCAGATAGAAAATAATGATACTTGAGAATTAGTGCCTAGACCAAAAGATCATAATGTGATAGGAACAAAATGGGTTTATACAAATAAGTTGAAGGAAAATGGAGAAGTGACCAAGAATAAAGCAAGATTAGTATGTAAAGGATATGCTCAAATTGAGGGAATAGATTTTGAAGAAACTTTTGCACTAGTGGCAAGGTTAGAGGCTATTAGAATATTTCTTGCATATGCAGTGTTTAAAAATTTCAAAGTGTTTCAGATGGATGTCAAATCTACCTTCCTAAATGGGAATCTAGAAGAAGAGGTGTACATTGAGCATCCTGAGGGATTTATTCTCTCAAATATTAGTAGCCATGTATGTAGATTAAAGAAAGCTTTGTATGGATTGAAACAATATCCCAGAGCTTGGTAGGCAAGACTTGATAAGTACCTACAAGATCAAGGTTTTAAGAGAGGATTTGCTAACAATAATCTTCACATCAAAATAGAAGGTGTGCATCAATTAATTATTGTGGTATATATTGATGACATCATTTTTATAATAAAAATTGAAAAGATGGTAAAATAATTTTTTAATTATATGCAAAAAGAATTTGATATGTCTATGCTTGAAGATTATCATTTTTCTTAGGATTACAAATATTTCAGTCAGATAAAAGAATTTTCATATCTCAAAGTAAATATGCCAAGGAAATGTTGAAGAAATTTGGTTTTCAAGATTGTGCACCAGTTAGCACACCAATGTGTACAAGAAATAAGGTGACCGAGGATGAAGATTCACCTGTTGTAGATAAATCTTTGTATAGATCTATGATTGGTAGTCTTTTATATTTGACAGCATCAAGGCTAGACATCATGCATGCAATAGATATGGTTTCAAGATATCAATCATCTCTAAAATATAGTCATGTTTAGTTGGTGAAGAGAATATTTAGATATATAAAGGGGACATTAGATTATATATTTTGGTATCCTACAGGGAAAAATTTCACTTTGGTTGCTTATATAGATTTAGATTGGGCAGGTTGCTTGGATGATAGAAAAAGTACAAGTGGAGGAGATTTCTTCCTTGGTGATAGCTTAGTATCATGACTAAGCAAAAAATAGAATTTAGTATCACTTTATACAACTAAAGCAGAATATATTACAGTGGTATTATGTTTTACTCAAGTGATTTAGATGAAGCAAACTTTAGAAGATATCAAGGTAAAATATGATGAATCTATTTCTATTTTTTATGACAACACAAGTGCTATTAATATTTTGAAGAATCCAATGATGCATTCAAGAACAAAAAATATTCCCATTAGATATCAATTCTTGAGAGAGTAAGATGTAGATCAATAGGTTAAGATGGAATAAATCAGTACTACAGAGCAGATTGTAGATATTTTCACAAAGGCACTACCAAAAGACATGTTTGAGTATCTACGAGAGAATTTGGGAGTAATTTATTTTGCTTCCTGCCATTGAGGTTCACCATTAGTTGAGGGGGAGCTAAATGTTATCTCCAGGTAGGCCCTTTGCCATTGATGTCAAAGGGGGAGAAGAAAAAAAATAAGTATAGGTACAAGTGCAAAAATAGGTGCAGGAATAGGTACAGAGAACATGTACAAAATGCTACAGTAAGGAAAAGTTATTGTATGTTTTTTAGATGGTAGTATGTGTAGGTTTTAGGATGTGGTAGTTTCAGTTTGAGGTTGCCATCAAATACAAAGGGGGAGATTGTTAGAAATATTGTCGTTGATGTCAAAGGTCTAGCATTATTGGTGATAAATGCCCCATTACATTTAATGGTGTTTTTAATATTCATATCTTAGCTAATGTGTGTTAATATTTATTTAATATTAATGAATATATTTTTGGTTACATATAAGTCAAAAGAGGGCCCAGTAAGAAGTCAAATATTCATAGCATAAAAGATAGAAGAGAAATGGAACGCATTTTCTAATGAAGAGTCATCTTGAGGAATTCCAAGAGTCACCATGTGAAGACAAAAGAGGGTATGGTGAATTTTTATATAAAGGGAAACTTTTAGGAATATGAAAAGTCACCAAGATAAAGTTAAAAGAGATAAGGATGTATTTGGTTATGAAGGGTCACCATATGACTTTTCAAATGCAAGGATACAAAGGGTCATGCAAGTTTGGCACCATTTTCCATAAGTTATCCATATTTTAGTTTAGAAATGTTTCTAAATCATGAAGAAACCTATTTCATAGCATAGAGCTCATCGAGAGATTTCCATTGCTTTCTGTGATTTGTAAAATGGACACCGTATGCCCAAGTTATAGGCTGCTGAAGTTATTTTGTGACAGGGATGCAATGCATTGCACAATTAGAATGCGATAAGTGGACCAATTAGAGGTTGACATGTGGTAGTCAATTTTTTACATTCATGCAAAAACATTTGGTTGGTGTTTGGTTTCAATGTCAAGTCTTTGACAATGGTCATATGGAAAACCATGGGCCCCACTATTGGCTCACTACTGGCCCTCAACGAGGGCTGACACACTTGATTAAGGAGGGGTGCCTTGGCCTCCATCTCACATTCCATTGCATTTGAATTTGGTTTTAAATCATAATTTTTTACCCATTAGGTGCATGTGGGACAAATTTATTTTATGTTTTCAATAGCTTTGTAATATTCCTTGGTAATACTTTGTAATTTAAACTTACCAAGCCCCATTACGCCACATGGGAGAACCCACAATTACCATACCACCTCAAATTACCTTGCCAAGTCAATCTCAAGATAATGCTAAGTTTGGAGACTGTGAGAGATGCATGCCACATCACCAAGTCAAATGCCAGTTTGGAGACCGTGAGAAAGCCGAGCCATAGACCTCGAGATTTTAGATAACTATCGAAATGCATGCCACATCCGAGTAGCTCATGGAACATGAGAAGAGGACATGGAGATTAGCATATAAACTAATTTGGAATAGTAACCAATAAGACATTATATGTTTGGCACCTTAAACCCACCAAAAGGGGCATCACAATGTTTAAAAGCCTGCCATTCTTTAAAAAGACTTCAAAGCCATTTGAAATTGCCAATGTGGGCCTAAAAAGATAGCCCAAGCGCTTAAAAAGAAGGTCAAAGACTTAAAATCATGACCCTCTCACCAAAATTAATAGGCCTTGACCGACTATGCTATAGACTTCCAAGTGTTGTAAAATGAGTGAACTTGTATTTGAAGGTAAGATTATGGCCGACTGTGTATTGGAGAATATAGACTAGTTTGTTGTATTTGGTCATTTTGGAGCCCTTAGAGGCCAAACCAGAGCTCGAAGTAAACTACAAACTTGTTTAGAATTATGATACTCTATGTGAATTATATTCATTAACCCATTTTAGAGAATTGGTGATGTCATTTTAGCTACAGAAGTTGCCAATTTTGATTTAGAGAAGCCTCTGCGTGTGATTCAGGAAGGTGAAGGACAAGCTGAGTCAGTCAAGGTCTTTCAAAGGTATGAAACACTATTTTTGTAGAGATTAGATCTATTTTTTTAATTGTAAGTATTATTTTGGCTTGAAAATTTAGCAACATTAATGGATCAATTCGATAAGAACCCGGGGACGTAGGAATTTTGAACCTCGTAAAAAAATTTGTGTTTTGATATTTGAATTCATTTTTGCATTTTAGTTTTGGTTAATTTGCAAATTATAATTTAGTCTTTAATCAGAATACAAAATTTAATCAATTGATCATAACAGGAAACTGATAAAATTAGGAATTTGAAAAATCTGACGGCTTCAATGGATAATTGATGTGAAATTTCAATTCACCTTTATTGCAGTTTTGAAACTTGATTTGAATCAGATTTTAATTAGTTTTTAATCATTCCAACATCTTAAAAGTTGAGAAATTTCTGCTTCCAATTCAGTTTAACTTTTGGAATTGAGAACTTAAAAGATCTTTGTAAATGTTTTTAAAAATTAGTGAAGTTCCTTCTGGTGTTTACGAATCAATAAGGATTGAAGGGTCACAAAGGGTGAATGCCAAAGGTCATTTAGAAAGCTATAAATAAAGCCTTGGGAAGCCATTTGTAATATGCAAGAGCGTGCATGGTTTGTATTTATTTTCAAAGAGAGAAAAGTAGGAGATATTTTAGAGTTTTATCATTTGTTGAGTAAGTAACATTGAGAGATAGTTATGTTTTATACACAAGAGGGGTTGGTGATCCTACAAGTTGGTGCTTGAGAAATTTATAATTTTAGTTGGTACTCATTCATATACTTGAGATTATTCTCTGTGGTTTTTCCTACTTTAGGTTTCCATGTAAAAATCTGGTCTCTTTCTCTCTCTCTCTCTTGTGTGGTGCATATTATTGTTTCAATTTTATTGCATATCTTGAATGTGTGGTTAAGTGGTTAAATAAAATGACTTTGATTAAGAAATAAGCTATATAATATACATATTCATCCCCCATCTTAGTATATTTCATTCTTAATAGTTAGAAGATGAGTAGAGAATAGAAGTTTCAAGCCTAAAATATGCCCTCAAAAACATTGAAATATCACATTAACATCTATAGGTTTGTAGTTGTAAATAACTTTTGATATCCAAAATTGTAGGTAGTGCATTCCCTTATGGATTGAATAATTCTAATGATTGAGTGATTTATAAATAAGCATAGGGATCATCATCATGATGTTTTTATATGGCTTTTTCAACCCCTAAGGACACCTACATGTGTCCTATAAAAAAAAGGGAAACCTACAACAAGATAAACAAATAGTGACTCAAAAAATGTGTTTTGATTGTGTTTTAACCATCCCAACATGAATCCAAGATGAATATAGATAATTTGTGACCTCAAGTCATTAAAATAGGTTTTAAAAAATCACAATCAAGTCTCAGGGAGCTAGTACATACCTACAATAGGGTCCACGAGCAGGGTGTCTTAGTCTAACAGGGAAGGACTCAGTTGAGAAGTTCAAGTGCATATGAAGGGTATAAGTATGGTGTAAATGACTTATATGATTTATAAATGACTTTATAAATCTCAATAGGGTCTTGTACATTGTTTTCTAGACCTAAACTATACAAGTGCACCTATAGGTGCCAATTCTAAACATAAAACACAGTCAACAATTCATCAAGTTGAAAACCAAGGCTTATCTCAAGTATTTGGTAGATTTGGAGTGATAAGTGAGTTGTAATTAATTAAATTATAGTTTTAATAGTATATTTATACCATCAAACATTATTAACAAGGTTCAAATGAGCTAATATGCGCCTACAGGGGTCAAATGCAGGGCGTCTTAATCAGATGATAGTGGATGACTTAGTTGTAACCAAAGTGCATATGAACATAAAATGGGAGGTTAGAATTATGATACAAGTAAGTGACCACATATATGAGGATAATTATCAACTTCAAGAACTAAAAAAATGGAGAAGGCCTACTCGAACCTCTTGGAACCCTATATACACCATCAACAGGGTACAGTCTTGGTGAAGGTAAGGCAAGAGATGAGCTTGTATAAGGAGAAGAAGAGGGTTAGGATACAAGAAATTAAAAGTGATTCATGACAGTTCAAAATTTGTTTTAACAAGCCCAATAATCTACCAAGATTATCATCTACCTTTCCTACTTGGTCAAAACTCATCAGTTTGTACAATGAGCTAGGAAACCTCTTTGCTCAATAGATAAATATGAGGAATTCAAAGAAGAGGAATGTTTTGGGGTGAATAACAAGCTTAATTAGAATTAATTGGATATGGTTAAAATGTTTAATAATACTATGAGCATTGGTTATCATGGAGAGGTTAATCTTAGGTGGATTTGAGGAAAATGCAAGAAAATAGGCTTTTTACAGGCCCTTTTTGGGCATTTTAAGCTGGTTAGGCACCTAAATCAAGGAATACAGATAAAACATTTGGTAAAAAGTCTCATTATGACATTTAAAATTCCAAAAATATTTAAGTTTCCTTTGAGAAGAGGGATATACCTCACTATTTTGTCTCAGAGGTCAGCGAATCAAGGAAAATCAAGTTTTGGCAAAACAAGCTAATGAGGCCAAAAAGGGATAAAGAAATTGATGGAAGGTTTGAGAAGCCTATATAATAATGTTTTGAGGTGTATAAAATTAAAATAGATGGTAATAAGTAGTAATTCAAGATCAGACCTTTCAAGATGACCAAAATACCCCTACACATAGTCTAACTAGGCAAGCTTTCACTAGGCCTAGTTGGTGAATGAGAGAAAATTAAGAAGAGGATTTCTTAGGAGGTTATGTGGTGATATTATAAGCTTTAATAAGGTGTGAATATGCATAAAAAATCAACCCAACCATTGAAAAATTAGTCTAATTAGCCAAAGCTAGCTAGGTGCAGGTTAAGCCTATTAGGCCTTTAAGGGACTTAGAAACAATTGGGGGTCTACCTTCATTTCTAACTCTTGATGAGATATATAGATTATTGGGGCATGATAAGGAGATGGAATTAGACATTTTTGAACTTTTAGTATCCAGATGAACCTACAATAAATCTAATTTTAGTTTAGAAAGTGTTCAAACATGCAAAAAAGGTAGAAACAAGCTCGATGGGGTGAATTCAAGTATTCATATCTCTTATGAGACTTTTCATGGGAAAAAAATAGTTTATAGGGTTACTAGGGTCCCTCAACATTAGGTTTTTGGTATTTTTTGGCAAGTTGAATGTCAGAACTTTATGAACAATGCTTAAGACTAAAAATTGCCTAAAACCCTATTAAACCCTTAGTCAAGACCTAATGGAGAAAAAAATCTTGGAGAGATATTTAGATTGAATAGTTTGACCATGAAATATATTGGAAATTATAAAGGACTCACTCAATCTTCCTCCCATGCTTTTGAGCTGTATGGACAGGGTACAAAACAAGGTTTTCTTGACTATTTTATGTGTTTTATAGGTTCTAAAAGGTTCTAAGAGATGAAATAAATTTTGAAAGAAATATATAGACTTTTAATAACTATATATGATAATTTTATTCCAAGGAAAAAATCCTAAGTTTCTAAACCATAGCTCTCATCTCAGCCAGTCAAAACTGGCATAGTGAACAAAAGGGTGAAAAGTGTGAAAACTCAAGCGGATGTCCTTTTAAAGTGCACCTGAGAAGTCTAATGCCATGGAGGGTATTTCCAACTTTCATCCACTTCCTCAAATATATTTTCATTTAAGAATGATTCTAATTTTGAGGCCAATTGTGAGGGTTGATAGAAAATAAGAGTTTTTTCTACTGCAGGTAGTGATGGCTTCCTTTTAGGAGTTTTTAGATGAGTAAGACATAACCAATGCATAGAGAGGAATTTTTGAAATCCTTCCCTCTCATATCAATCATTAAAACTTCCCATAGTCAATTTTTGGACATCAAACAAGTCCAAATCATGAAGGTAGTTTTCTAAGCCAAGATAGGGAGTTTTATACCACTTTTCATAAGTTTCATGACTTGTATGGACATTTGGACCTCATAACATTACATGGTTAATTTCAACCCTATTTATCATGAATTTTTAACCTCTTTTCATACTTTTACAAGTGTCTAAATGATCTTTAGACTTCCCTTGTCTTGTTGTTCTCCCAAAGGCTATAAATATTGACTCTTTTAGCTCTTTTTGGTAGCCTCCATTGGTTGATGGTGAAAACCTAGCCAATTTTGTACTTGAATGAATCTTGAAGCAATTAAAAAGTGTTTTTTAATACTTAAATTATGTATATTTGAGTTTAGTTTCAAATATTATTGATCTTGTCGAGTGAAAGCTAATCTTTTCTAGTATGTTATCTTTGATTGTCCACCAACTATCCAAAAGAGTAATTACTACAGGTCTTTGTTAGTTTTCCTCAGTGTTTAAGAATTTTATAAGTGATTTATGACTATATTATTTAAATGATAATTCATTATCCTTCTTCGATATCAACATGCCACTTGAACCTATCATATGAAACATTGATGCAACAATCTATCTTGAGTTGTGAGTTTTGTGTGAAAGAAGATTTGTTGTGCTCTACATAATATAAGTTTAGTCAATATGGGGAAATTAAATATTGGTGCATCACATTTTAGATTTTTAGTTTATATTCTTACCCTTTTTCATGTCAAGTTTATAAATAGAAGAGTGTTTCATAGAGTGCATCAAGGGAACTAGCCCTTCTAGAGATTCATCTCACCAAATTGTTACCCACAGTAAGAGGGATGTTTCCATTGTGCCACTTGGAAGAGGAGAGCTAGGAATATCCTAAACGGGTTAAAATCCAAGTGACAACACATACTTTATATGTCTTCTAATGATGATATACCAATGGCTATCTCTCTAAAAAAAGAGGTTTTGGGGCCCACCATCAATGAGATGGGGCTTTTAGATGGAGATCCTTTAGAGAACAAGAAATATGTAGGGATGGATAATTTGATGTCCAAAGGGGGTGGAAAATTAATTAAAATATACTTGATCCTAGCCTAGGTTGATCACACCATGCCCAAAGACAAAAAGAGATTGACTAAAGTGGGGCTTCATAATATGCAACAACCCCCTTCCAAAAAATAAGGGCAAGGAAAATAAAGTTTTGGATTGTTTTACCAAGTTGTAAGATAGTGGGGATAATCCCCATGGTCAATCGAATTGACCTATGATCACTCCCCCTAGTTATTCATGTGGATTTTTAGTTGGAATGTAAGAGGACTAGAATCTCTAGATAGAAAACTAGTGGTAAGACAATTCAGACTCTCGAGAGACAATCTAGACTTTCTCTTCTTATAAGAAGTAAAGGATATTGGTACCCAACTTTACATGGTCTTGAAATTTATCTAGCCCAATGATCGTCTTTTTTTTACTAATCATCATAGAGGTAAAAGGGGGACTCTATCTTGATTAGTCCCTTGTGGAAAGACTATATTATCAACCATGGTAGTTCTCCATGTAACATAGTGGTCTAGGTTTTGATAGAATATCAAAATCAGACCTTGTGCTTGTGTAACATATATTCCCATAATGACTAATGGGAGTGTGTTGACTTATGTAATTGGTTATACACTAATCTTAAAAATTTCCCTTGGATATTTGGTGGTGACTTCAAGATGGTGGAGGATAATGAGGATAAAATTAGAGGGGACCACCTTACATGGAAAGGAAATGAGATTTTATTATATTCTAAGTTCAAAAGAATTCATATAATTGAAGATCCTCTTTTGAAGGGTAAGAGCCTTAGCAGAGGAATTTGATATACTTGGTTCAATAATTAGAGCAATAATAGGAGATAATATTCAAGGTTGGACAAATTCTATTTGAACATAGAGTAACTGGCAGTTGATGCAGTTATGAGTGGCAATGTAGTGATTGTGTTACCCTATACTATGTCTGATCACCACCCTACTAGTCAGAGAAGATAAGAAAGATTCAATAGAGTTCAAAGAGATGTATAAATTCAATGTCTCACACCTAGTAGACAAAGTATATGTGGAGGGGCTCCAAGATTCTTGGAACATTGGTAAAGTTGTTTGTTATTCCAGTTCTAAAATTGACCATTAGAATTCTAGTATGAAAATTTATAAAAACTTTGCAAGAACCTATGGATAGATCAAAGCTAAGAAGCATAAAATAATTACAAGGGATACTCAAGAGAAGCTTATCTGTGTAGAAGGCTTGCTATAGCTTGACCTGACCAATGGGGTTCTTCTTGAATAACTTAACTCATTGAAGCACCAAGATCATTAGACACAATAGTACATTGCTAGAGGGGCACAAGTCTAGTCTAGGCTTACCTAGCTTAAGCTAGGTGACAAAGGGTCCAAAATTTTCTTCAAATTCTTGAGAATTAAGCACACTAAAAGAAAGATTAAAGAAATTGAAGTCAATGGATAGACTATACAGGATGCTGCTAGTATAAAAGGAGATTTCTTTGAGTTCTATTCTATCTTTTTCTATTTTGATGGATCAAGTGAATGTATTAAACATAATAGAGCCTTATGTGAGACATGCATTTCTAGGAAGGTCTCACAAACTCAGGCCTCTTTTCTAAAGGCATTCATCTCACTTTATGAGGTCAAAAACACTATTGACTCACTAAAAGATGATAAGGCTCCAGGTCTAGATGGCTTCCTTACATAATTCTAAAAAGGCAACAAGGAATGGATTGCCAAGGATTGTTTGGAGATATTCAATGAGGTAATTGCCTCTCATAATCTTGTCCTGGACATAAATAGAGGGGTGATCAAGCTTATACCAAAGGATGGAAACTTGTAATCGATTAAGAATTGGAGACCAATTACCTTCTTTAATGTCTCCTACAATATTCTAGAAAAAATCCTTGCAAGGAGAGTGTCCTCACTTTTGTCCTCTGTTATCTCCAAAAATCAGACTAGATTTGTTGAAGGGAGATATAGTTTGGATAATCTAGTCACCAACTAGGAAGGTATGTATTGGGAAAGAGATTTGAATCAAGATGTTGGAATGATCTTGCTTGATTTTAAGAAATCCTATGATAGAATTGAGTGGTCATTCATTGAGAGAATGTTGCAAGATTTTGGGCTTCAAGATAGATTCTGCAGAATGGTCAATGTACTCTTTAAGGATGCTTCGATGGTCATTAAAGTCAATAGTGAATTGGAAGACTCCCTTGTGCTTCAATTCTCCATAAGGTAAGGTTATCCACTTTCCCTATCACTCTTTTTATTGGCTGCATAGGCACTACATTAGCTTCTTAGGTTTTCAAATATTGGATCTCTAGTTAAGGGTATCTCACTCCCTAATAATGAATCTCTTCTTGACATCTTGTTTGCTGATGATAATTTAATATTTTTTACCTTAGACTAGAATAATTTGGAGTGGGTTGAAAAAAGGATTAATATCTACTACTATGCATCGAGTTTTAAAGTTACAAAATAGATCACACATTCTGGGGTGGAATGATCAACCACCTGATTGGTTGACAATGTTTGGTTGGAAATGGAAATGATCAAATGAGATGGTTAGATATTTGGGAATTCCATTTTACTTAATCCCATCCTTCCAAATATGTGGGATTACGTCTTTGATAAAATTAATAAGAAAATTAGCAAATGGTAGGGCCACCTACTATCACTACCAGGTAGGATCCAACTTTTTCTATAAAGTTCTTTCTTCATACAACATATACTATACCTCCTATTGGTTATTTGGTAAAACATAAGTCAACATGCTTCATAGAATTATAAGATATTTCCTTTGGTCAGATGGAAAAGGGGGTAAGAAAAGGCATGCAGTCTCATGGTAATTTTTCTCAAAACCCAATAGCATTGGTGAATTGGGTTTAAAGGATCTTCAGCTGTAGGGGATAGCATTGGTAGTTAAATGGATTGTCAAAGCCTCTATTGGGAATGAGCCCTAAAAAGTACTAGTTAGACATAATATCATGAGAATATTTCCAAAAGGGAAGCCAAACTTGAAGGGATTGAATATTGTTGATCTGCTCATAGGGCCTTTCACAGTCAAAGTTGTTGGATCTCTTATATTTTCATCCATTTGGTCTACCTGGGATTCAACCAATCCTTTCATTGATACAAAATAGATCTTAAATTGGTATGGGATTGTGTGTTAAGGCTATAGATCTATTTGGTGGAATTTGAGTGTTAACAGGACTCCACTAGCCTTCACTAGGGGATGCTCTGCCTTTGATTGGTACACTAAAGGATTGAGGAGCTTTAAGGATATCTAATTCTATGGGAATTGGGCTTCATGTTCAGAACATAAAGATATATTTCAGCTTTTGGATTCTCAACAAAAAATGTTCACCCCTCTCCAAGTAGCTATCAAAGGGAATAACAATGTGGTATTTATGGAAGATGAGGATGAGTTCTGGGATAGTGTGAATTGGAAAAAAGGCCTAACTCTACTTGAGTACTTGACGTAGATGCTCTATAGGAAAATTTCCTTTTCCAATGTCCCCTACCTTACCCTCAACCATATTTGGTCTGTGTTTGATTCTTTGCATGCTTGGTATTTTAGGTTTACAGTAATCTGGTCCTCTTATCTTGAACCTAAAAAGTCTTGTTTTTTTTGGTTAATAATGTATAAAAAGTTGGTTGTGGGTGATGTTTTGAATAATTATGGTCTTACTAATCCATTTTGTGCCTTCTATAGTGATGTTGAATTTGTTGAACATATGTTTTATTCCTGCTTGTTTACTATTAATCTACGGCAAAAATGTCTTAAACCTTGGAATATTATATTCAAGTATGAGCTTGGATGGTTAAACATTGCTTTTAGATATGCTTGTCTAAAAATTAAAGTCCATCCTTTTTTTCATAAATTCTAGGTTTTTTTTTCTACTAAAATTCTTTGGTTTTTTTGGAAATAAAGGAACCTAGATGTTTTTCAAGGTAAGGCTAGAGTGCTTATTAACTTCACAATTGAAGTCATTCTTTGGTTTTTGTCCTTGTAGATTTTCATTCAGTTGAAGATTCTAAAAGACCAGCTTGAAAAGTTTCTAAAGATAAGGTTGCTCAAGATGACATTGGACTACTTGATTGACTCAGGAGGGTACCCTAGATTGAGCCCACATATAGACTGGTTGTGTCTTACCCAATAAAAATAAAGATACAAATTTCTAAGTTCAAATGGGATTACATCAAAGATGCCTATTTTGACTAGGTTGACAATCTAGTGAAGGAATGGATCACCCCATCTAAGTTGAATAATAATGGTATTGGTGAGTGGGTGGCTGCAAATGACAATGCTCTTCAAGATTTAAGTAATGAGGAACATGGAAGTTACATTATCGAGGGAAGGGAAACCTTCACACTATTTGACTTGAACCTTTATCTAAAAATAGGGGATGGGAATGTAATGGCAGGTTCTTCATCTCATAGTCCTTTTCTAGATACTTCTGCTCAAGGAGCATATGAAGAAATTTGGCAATAGATTGACGAGTACATAAACACCTCTAACAAATTGGAGAAGCTGATTGAAGGTGGCAGTTTAGTGGACATGGAAGATGTACTCAATTATGTAAGGCAAAACAATATGAAATGCCTGTTGGAAAAAGTTGATCATTACCCTACCAATTTGATCCTAGGACATATGTTGACTAGAAATTTTAGTGATAGAAGCTCCTCGAAGGGGCATGCTTCAACTAGTTTGGATGGTGGCTGTGAGGGGAAAGCACTACTTGCAGTAGGGTATTGGACCCATATCTATGATTTTTCCACTTGTTGGGTGGCCTCTAATTACTTTGTGTTTTCTCTCATTGTATTTATCTGACTGGTTTTGTACTTCTTTTGGCTACCTGTTTGGTGTCATTGTTTGGTAAAATTATTGGTTTTTTTGTCGACTGCATGGTTGGTACGTTTTCCATTGATACTATTTGTCTTTTTTATTTTTTGGGGCTGCCTATTTGGAGCCATTTTTATATTTAACTATCGATTATTAGGAATACAGGTGGAAATTGCTTCACTGTTGCTTTTTTTTTACTTGATACTATGTATATTTTTAGCATTTAGGATGCATATATTAGTAATCAATCCTCAATATAAAAAATATTCCTAGGGAGTGCTACATCCCTAAATGTGATGAAACACCTTTACATGAACTAAGGTTGTCATTAAGGCCAATGCTCCTAAATATTTTTTCTTCTATGATGGTATCTCCTTTACATCTTACGGTTCGATGGGTTGATAATTACTATCATAGATGTTGAACCACAAGTCATTGAAGATTAGTGTGTTCTCCACCTATCTAGACTATTCTAAATAGGTATATTTCATGATTAGGTTTGTGTCAATAATATTTTTTATTGAATGCATGTTTTTTGTATCAAGAAATAAAATGATTCCTTATTTCTCTAAAAAAGTTCCCTTTTCTATATACCCCTAACAGATATACCAAACCTCTTTATATGCTCACCTTTTCTATATACTTATCAGTACATGGAAGAAGCTCATCCTTTCTATATACTTAAAAATATGTAAAAGAGATGTTAAAACATGTGAGATCAAAATGGTACATGGTAACTAGGTAGTACATGAAAATGATTTGCTTTATATACAACACTTGCTTAATGAGAAATCTTTATATGTAGGCATAATCATGGATGGCATAATCGATGAGTAACTGTCAGTTGGTTGGTCATTCACTAGAAATTGCCTGTGGTGAATAACTACCACTCAAATCCATGGTTTTAACAAAATTTGCAATTCTTTTTGAACCAATGAGTAATTGTTGGTTTTCTCCCCACGTAAAAATGCAGGATTCTCAGTAGAACACTGCAAAACATTGCAAAAATGCAAGATTGATGTGAAACACTGCAAAAATACTATAAATACATTTCAAATACATGGAATTTTTTCTTATAAATTGTCAACACCCCATCTCATTTAATTCCTATAAGATTTAGATCATTCAAGAGTACAATTTTTTTTTAAAAATTCCAAGTATGTAAATGAATTATAATTTAATTATAAACATAATTGATAAGTATTTTAAATTTTAATATTCAAATTTCATGTATTCCATTCAAATTTCATGGATTTCATTCAAATTTCATGCATTCTATTAAATTTTAGTGTTTAGTATTAACAATTTATGCATATTTTTTATAATCTTTAAATAAAAGTATATTTTTTTAATCTTTGGAATTATAGTTAGTTTCTGTTTATCATTATAATTTATTATTTGTTAATGTATTCCATTCAAATTTTATACATTCTGTTCAAATTCCATACATTCCATTCAAATTTCATGCATTCTGTTAAATTTAAGTGTTTAGTGTTAACAATTTATGCATAGTTTTTTATAATCTTTGATTAAAAATGTTTTTTTTAATCGTTGGTGTTATAGTTAGTTTTTGTTTATCAGTATAATTTAATTTTTGTTATATTTAATTACTATATACTATAGTTTTCATTTAGTTTGTTAAATCAAAATATATTTTAGTTTTCATTTAATAGTTTATTATTATAACTTTTTTATTATATTTTAATTTGTATTAATTGTTTTTATTTTGAAAAAAAATTAATGTTTTTTCAACATGTTTGAACTTTGTAGGTTATCCATTAACAAACAATAACATCCGCTAGTGCATCAGGGACAGATTCAGTCAGTCATAGTTAATCAACTCCCTTTAATATTTACGCTGGTGATTGAAAGTATGCCATCCAGGTTGGAATGTCCCAAATGATTTCAATTGGCAACTTTAACTTGAAGAGGATGTTAGGAGGCATAAATTTCATGAAGTACCCCATTTTATGCATTCCTTACTATGATGTTGTGCCTTGTCCCAGTGTCATTGAAGAGGCAAAACAAGAGATGATTTCAGATCTCAAATTGCTAGATGAAAATAAATTAGAGAGGGCAAGGATGCCAGTAACTTTAGCAGTGACCATTGCTCCCACATTGGTAGAGGAAGAAGGGGCATCGATGAAAAAAAAATTGGGCTCTACTCATGGTCTACACAAGTTTCATAGTATATCTTCATCAGCGTTGACTTAGTTACACTCTTTTTTTATGCCTATAAACACACTTAGGGCATAACTTTCACTATAAACTACATGATGGAACAAGCAGGCACAAACATCTCTCTTTTGGACACTTTGTGTATCCCATTGCCTTGAAATTATTTTGGAGGATATAACAAAACATGATTAGGTGCATCCAATTGTATAAGAAGCTAGAAACATAAAAAAATACATCTAAAATCACCCTTGGGTTCTCAACTTGATGAGAGAGCACATCAAGAGGAAGAAGCTTGTTTGAATAGGGGTCACCAGGTTTGAAATGAACTTTCTTATGTTGAAATTTATTTTCAATTTATTGATTTATTTGAAGTAGATGTTTGTGTCTCAAGTGTAAATGGAGTCATCATATTCCATGAAAGCTGATGGAGTGAAAGTTAGGAAGACATTTTTTAGTGATGCCTTCAAAATAAGAGCTACAAAGATCATTAAGGTAACTTGAAATTTCAATTTATATTTCAAGTTGTTTCCCTTATTTTTAATTTTTTAAACTTAGATTATTTATTTTATAATTTATCTATAAGTTTGTAACATTAAATTCAATTTGTTTGTAACTTTGTAGGTGTCTGAGCCTTTGGTCAGGGTTTTACGATTGGTGGACAGGAAGAAAAATCTAATGGGTTATATTTATGAGGCTATGGATAGGGCCAAAGATGTTGTTCAAAACTATTATAGAAGGGATCATGCCATATTTGATCCCATTTGATATTTTATTGATCGAAGGTGGAAAAATCAATTCCACCAACCTATCCATGCAGTGGGGTACTACCTTAACCCTAAGTTTTACTACTCTGATGGCTTCCCTGATGTTGGTGGAGAGTGTATGAAGGGGATTTCAACATGCATTGAGAGTATGACACCTAATATTTAGGTGAGGGAATTGGTGGTAAAATAATAAATGGTTTGTGAAGGGAAAACATCAATCTCAAAATTAATGATGCCATATCAAAGTTGATCAAAATACTTGTAAGCATGATAAATTCTTTTTCCCCAAGTGGGGGTAAAATACTTTTTCTAAGGATGAATTGCTTCTCTAAATTGGTTGACATATCAAGTGATGTAATATATTTTTTAACCTTAAAATATAATCTATCATGGGTTCATCACAACCTTGCTGAAGGTTTCGGAGGTGTTTAAATGTTAACTTAGGACTCATACTAGTGTTAAAATTAGATAAGAAAGCCTCTTTTAGATTTAATAAAAAGTATATACACCCACTAAATAGGGTGTATAAATAATTTGTGCATGACCTTTTAAACATTAGTAAAATTTAATTAGTAATATTATCTCATCATGTGCATGTTTTCCAAGGTAAGATAAAAAGTGTGAAAGGTAGGCATGGGAATCTCCATGTCCATTGAATAAGTGAATTTTATGCATGAAAAATCTTAATGGATATGTTAAGCATGAAATATACTAAGAGGGGGGGGGATATATTATATATATTTTTCTTAATTTGATTTCTTTTCTTTAACCACTTAATCACATATTCAAGATATGCAATACAATTAAAATAATAACATGCACCACGAGAGAGAGAGAGAGAGAGAGAGAGAGAGAGAGAGAGAGAGAGAGAGAGAGAGAGAGAGAAAGAGAAACCAAATTTTTACATGGAAACCCAAAGTGAAAAAAATCATATAAAATAATCTCAAGTATATGAATGACCACCAACTCAAATTATAAAGTTTACAAGTACCAACTTGTAGGAGCACCAACACAATAAATATTTGTGAGCACCAACCCATAGGAGCACTAACCCCTTGCAAAGATTTGTGACCACCAATCCACATGAACACCAACCCCTCTTGTGTATAAAACACAACTATCTCTTAATGTTTCTTTCTCAACAAATGATATAAATATACAATATCTCCTACTTTTCTCTCCTCTTTTCTTATATAAATACAAACCATGCACTCTCTTGCATATTACAAATGGATTCTCAAGACTTTATTTATAGCTTTCCAAATGACCTTTGGCATTCACCCTTTATGACTTTTCAATCCTCATAGAAAATGGCACCAAACTTGCATGACCCTTCGTATCCTTGCATTTGAAAAGTCACATGGTGACCCTTCATAAAAAATGCATCCTTTCCTCTTTTGTCTTTATCATGGTGACCTTAAAATTCCTTAAGGTGACTCTTCATGGAAAAATGCACCATACCCTCTTTTATCTTCACTTGGTGACTCTTGGAATTCCTCAAGATGACTCTTCATTGGAAAATGCGTCTCATTCCTCTTTTGTCTTTATCCCATGACTCTTTGACTTCTCCATGGGCCCTCTTTATGCAACCAAAAATATATTTGTTAATATTAAATAAATATTAACACAAATTAACCAAGATATGAATATTAAAAACACCATTAAATGTTATGGGGCCTTTATCACCAATGCTAGACCTTGGACATTAACGAAAATATTTCCAACAATCTCCCCCTTTGTCATTGATGGTAACCTCAAATTGAAACTGTCACATCCTAAAACCTGCAATACACATGCCAACATGCACATACTACCATCTAAAAAACATACAGTAACTCCCCCTTACTGTAGCAACTTATACCTATTGTCTATACCTATTTCTGCACCTATACCTATACTTATTCTTGTACGTATTTCTATTCTTATCCCCATTTGAAATCAATGGCAAAGGGCCTATCCTAGAGCTAACACTTAGCTCTCCCTCAACTGATGTTGATCCTCAATGGTTGGAAGTAAAATAAATTACTTACAACTTCTCCTATAAATACTCAAATGTGTCTTTTGGTAGTGCCTTTGTGAAAATATCTACAATCTATTCTAAAGTACTGATATATTCTATCTTAACTTACTGATCTACAACTTTCTCTCTTAAAAAGTGATATATGATGGGAATATGTTTTGTTCTTGAATGCATCAATAGATTCTTTGAAATATTAATAGCACTTGTGTTGTCACAAAAAATAGAAATAGGTTCATCATATTTTACCTTGATATATTCCAATGTTAATTTCATCTAAAGTACTTGAGTACATCACAATACTATTGCAATATATTTTACTTCAACTATAGGAAGTGATACTGAGTTTTACTTCTTGCTTAGCCATGATAGTAAGCTATCACTGAGGAAAAAGTATCTTCCACTTGTACTCTTTCTATCATCCAAACAACCTACCCAATCTGAATCTATATAAGCAACCAAAGTGAAATCTCTACCTATGAGATACCACAATCCATAATCCAATGTCCCCTTGCTATATCTAAATATTCTCTTCACTAACTAAACATGACTATCTTTTGGAGTTGACTAATATCTTGCAACCATACCTACTGCATACATGTTGTCTAGCCTTGATGTTGTTAAATATAAAAGACTACCAATCATATATCTATATAAAGATTGATCTATAATAGGTGAATCTTCATCTTTAATCACAATATTTTTAGTACTCATTGGTGTGCCAACTGGGACACAATGTTCAAAACCAAATTTCTTCAACATTTCCTTGGCATATTTACTTTAAGATATGAAAATTCCTTTATTTGACTAAACTATTTGCAACCCTACGAAAAATGACAATTCTCCAACCATAGACATCTCAATTTTTTTTTGCATATTATGAAAAAATTCTTGTATCATCTTTTCAATGTTTCCTCCAAAAGTGATGTCATCAACATATACCACAACAATTAATTGATGCTCACCTTCTATTTTGATGTAGAGATTACTATCAGTAAATCCTCTTTTGAAACCTTGATCCTATAGGTATTTATCAAGTCTTCCATACCAAGCTCTGGGAGCTTGTTTCAATCCATATAGTGCTTTCTTCAATCTACGTACATGGTTACTAACATTTGAGAGAATAAATCCCTTAGGTTGCCCAATGTTGACCTCTTCTTCTAGATTATTATTTAGAAAGTCAAATTTGACATCCATCTGAAACACTTTGAAAGTTTTAAACATTGCATATGCAAGAAAAATTCTAATAGCCTCTAGCCTTGACACTAGTGCAAAAGTTTCTTTAAAATCTATTCCCTCAATTTGATCATATCCTTTACATACTAATCTTGATTTATTCCTGGTCACTTCTCCATTTTTATTCAACTTATTTCTATAAACCCATTTTGTTCCTATCACATTTTGATATTTTGGTCTAGGCACTAAATTCCAAGTATCATTCTTTTCTATCTAATTTAATTCTTCATCCATAACTTTAACCCAATGCTTATCATGTCTAACTTCTGAAAAAGTTTTAGGCTAAATTTTGGATAACAAAGAGAAATTAACTTGCTTAGATTCACTTACCATCATTCTTTTGGTGTGAATTCCTTCATTTATGTCCTCAATGATTTCACTTTCATTATGCTTTATCTAGACATATTTGGATGGAGTTTTGGTGTCCTTTTTCTCTTTCTTCTCATCTTCATCTAATTCTTCAAAATCTTCCTCTTCAATGATTTCAAGAATGTCTATCGGATCACTGATTCTTTATGCTTTATCTTCTTCTATCCTGATAGTTACACTTTCAACTATTTTCTTGGTTCTTTTGTTATAACATTTATAATCTTTACTTTTGCAAGAATAACCAATAAATATACCTTCGTCTTCTCTAGATTAAAACTTACCCAATTTTTCATCGATTCTCTTTATGAAGCATCTATTGCCAAAAACTCTAAAATAATCAATTGTAGCTGGTTTGTCTTTCCATATTTCACCACCAATTCTCAATGTTAATTCTTTGTACCATGATAGCTAAAAAATACATCCCTAACTATAAAAATTAGTAGGGGATTTTCATTTAGTGGCTCATGAAACAATATATCTAGATCACACTCTTAAATTTAAATTTTAAAATTTTATTTATTATAACCCAATTTCACATACAAAATTGGTGTACAAGGTCACTAACATTATCACAAAAAAATTACCCTAGTGAAATCTTAAAATTTTAAAAAAAGTCGTAATGTGCTATTATGCTTCGTCATATTCACCATGTGACAAAGGCCAACTTGTGCATTTACTTAGCTTGTTATGATCTAATACCTTGATTGCTTATCATGATTCTTACATTTGATTGTTTTTTATTGTCATTAGATTAATGAAACATTATTTATATTATTTTGATAAATTTGTTTTATTTGAAATTTAAACTAAATAGAACCAAAAATGAAAGTATCATTTTGTTCATATTGAAAGAGATAGCACATTGTTTTGATCTGTAGATTGTGTGAATTTCATAGTTAATAAAGTAAAGTTCTATCTTTAACAAATTTTGATAGCGACAATGATATAAATTTTAATAGAGAATACACATAAAATCATGCTATTATTATAGACTTGTCATTTTGCAATCAATTGAAATGCATTCAAGATTTGATTTCATGCAATTGAAATCATGTCCATTGCATTAAGAACAAGTTGATTTTTTTTTCTTTGATAAGGTCTCTAATGAACATTTTACCTAGACCACATAACATCAAGGAAATGTTGAAGAAACAAATGTTTGTCAAACTCATGATCATGGAAACAACATAACATTTAAAATAACAATAAAGTATTCAAATCTAAGTCTAATTTGATGGAGGTGTAAATATATATCATATATTGTAGTCATTGTTTTCAAATAGACCTTATCTCATGAACTCAATCTTGGCATTGATAAGATATTTGGCTTTGACGAACTCAACTTTAACATTGATAAATTTTTTGATTCGTTCAGTTGTGAACTTGAACTGGCATGGTTTCATACCTTTTTGAAAGTCATTTTGGTTTTTACAATTAATCTTATGTTAAAAAGATAAATCTAAAGTGGTAAAAAAATATTTTAGATATTTCCACTATTATTCATGGTTCAATCATACCTGCATTCAATGTGGCACTCAATTCATTAGGTTTGTAAAATATCATCTTATCTTTATTTATCTTCTCATTTGACACCCTTTTAAAAAGCACTACGTGTAAGTAAATTCTTATCAGAAAGTTTAGGGTTATTTTTGAGACTGGATAAAGTTGTTTGGTTCAGTTCGACTAGATATGATTTTATATTAGTGATAGTTTCATTTCTATGAGTGATAGTTTCATGGAACATTTTTCAAAGAAAATGGAAAACAGTTTGAGTTCTTAATGATTTTGTAGGTATGCATAAATAGAGTATTTTTTCTAGAAGCCTACATGCATCGTTTCATATTTTATTTCTAACTCTGGGTATTAATGGCCTTTTTTAGTAAAAGAGTTTTGATTCTAGTGGAAGGAAAAATAATAGTATGAAGCTGATAAACCATTCTCCTATTCCGTAGCTACACGAATTTTGTTTTTGAAGGCCACTACACAAGAGGTTTTAGTTTTGAGTTGGTTTATGCTATTATTTAGTTAGAATTATATAAAAGGATTTCCTATGTAGACTGTACTCAGTCTTCCAAAAAGATTTTTTTGTGGTTGACATATATAACACATAAACAGTTTTGAAGCTATTTTAAGATAGAGGATTTTTTATTTGAAGTAAATAATGTGGTCAATTTGTAGAAAATATATTCCCTGGGTTAATATATATGAGAGATTAATTTTTTAAATGTGGTTTTAGAATAAAAGATGTCTTGAAAGATATAGTGTGGTCATTTTATCTAAAAACCCTATTATATGAATTCATTATTCTTGCACTAAAAATGCCTTCACAATAGTCATTCAAGGCTTGTTTAATATTTAGTGATTAATTTTGTTGCATTCTAATTATGTGGTCATTTAACTTTTATCTATTCATTATTGTGATCTTGTTTTCAGTGGATTTCTTGATATTTTCAAATACACAAAGTGGTTTTGCATTAAGGCTAGTTTTTTATTTATGTTGTTAAATGTAGCTTAGTTGTAGTCCTCTACTTGTCATAAAAGGATTTTATTTACTGAAAGAATATCCCTTACCTGATTTTGAAGATTGCTAGATATATTGATACATGCATTGTGAACATTGCATTAAAGTTTTACCATACTGTGCAATCTAGATGAAAACATTGAGTTCAAGTATAATATACATATTATGTTTTCTATTCTAAATAAAATTTTGAATGCATTATTATATATATGATATATAATTTTGAAATATGCATAAGAGAATATATGATATTTTTTCATTTGGGTCTGAGGTAGCATTTTCGTGAGTCATGTAGAATTTTTCATCAAGGTCTGAGGTAATGTTTTATTGAAACATGCATAGTTTTTCTATTACAAAAAATGACAGTTTTTAATCTTAAATTAAATTTTCAATAGAATGGTATGTGTCTTGTGGTTATTTTGTCTATGATAAATTTTTTTCAATTAGTTTTAAATTTTACTGAAGAAAGATTGAGTTTTATTTGTTTAGTTTCAAGATCATATGAGAGTGGTATATCTTCATGAAGGTAGTTGTATTTATACAATGGTTATTGTGTTAAATTTTGTAATCATCTTTCCTTACATGTTTTTTCAAGAATTTGTTTATTTTTTAATACTATGAACATGATAAAAAACGATGTGATAGATGAATTAGTTTTTATTTGAACTCACTAGTATACTTACATTCATTTGATTTGTAAATTGGAAGATCATATTTAGATTTTTGTGAAATATGTTGCATTGCACACTCTTGTTGATTTTATTGATATGGCCAAGGAATTATTATATATGGTTTTATTTTTAGATTTATAATTACTTGTCACTTGACTGAGGGAAAATCATAAGGACTTGGTGAGGTAAGGACAAGGGTTCTTCTGGGTGTGTATGATCTCGGTCGATAGGTGTGTAAGGCCAGGTTGATCTATGGTATAGCAAGATCAGGTGAGATCTACATGGTATGTAAGGTCGATTGATCTGTAGGTGTGTGTGTGTGTGGGATCTAGTTTTGCAAGTGTGCAAAACCAGTTGATCTGCAGGTGGCAGCAAGATCAGGGAGATCAGCAACACAACAAGGAGCAAGATCATAGGGATCTACTTAGAGTATAGTGTGTACTCAGACCTTGAGTACGTGGAGTACTCGGTTGGACTGGTAGTGATTGTCACTTACTAGTGGTACTGGCAGTAGTGATACTAACTGGTTGGAGGTGAACAACAACTTTGTGTTTGAGTTGTTTGTTGTGACCATAATTGAGAGAGGAAACTCTTGAAGGTGAATTACTGTACACTTGGTGTGGGAAGCTTGAATGGTGTGGAAGAGTGTGGCATCTCTTCATTGTATTTCCTTCTGGAAGAGTATTAATACAATTAGGTATTGTCTCTCATATTCTGTGTTATTTCTTATTTCTAGTTACTTGTTCATTTTGGTTAAATTATGTGTTTAGTTGCTTATACAAAGGTAATCATGTGTGTTATTTATTGAGCTGATAGATCCTAACAACTGGTATCAGAGTTAGGATCACTGACAAGCGATAGAGCTTGGTTCACTAACACCTTGGTTTCAAAGTGTGTTAAGTGGTTTTTGATTACAGGTCACTCATAGGGGTTTCTGTTGGAGTGGGAGTATAGCAATGGCAGAAGAAAGTAAGCTAAGAATGAAAGAGAATAGAAAGAATAATCAATTACTGAGTTATGGAAAGAAAGTGTAAGAAAAATATTGTTGGTTGGTTGAAGATCAATATGAAGGAAATGAAGAAGCAGATGTTGTAGGTATTGATGCACGGGTTGCTCTTGTATGTTCCTTGGATAAAGTAGAATCTTGTTTTTTAGATTCTATTGCCATTTTCCATGCAACCCCATATTGGGTTGGTGTGCCTTGTCAAATTGTTGGCAAAGGTGAAGTGTAGTTGAAATTGCAGACATGCAACACATGGGTGTTGAATGGTGTCATGCAAGTCCCAGTCCTGAAGAGGAGTCTAATTCAAGAAAGTTGGGTGATGAGGGATGCACAGTAACTCTCATAGTGGATGCACTTAAATTAGCATGTGGTAAGAAAGTAGGTATCCTTTATCTATCTACTTATATTACTGATTCTCCTTCTGTTGCAAAGACGTGGCTTTATAGGCTTGGTCACATGAGTAAGAAGGAGATGCATGTTCTTAAGAGGAAGACTGATGTCTTTAACAAACTTAAGAATTGGAAAGCCTTGGTGTTCATGGAGGGGATGATGGACAGAGATCAGCTCAAGGGGCTATACATTTTTGGGCAAGGCAAGGTTGATTTGGACAAGGTTTTGATCTAAAGTATGCTTGTGGGTGAAAGTCATCACTCATAGGAGAACACAGTTATCGACGTCGATCAGGTGAGAACTAACATCGATCAGACAGGCACTGATGTCGGTCATATGCAGACCAGAGTTGATGATGTCAGGTAGGTGGACACTGACGTTAGTTAGGTGGACATCAGCATCGGTCAGGGAACTGACATCGACAGTCAGGTCAGTTGTAGGGAACTGACGTTGGTTGGGTGAAAATTGAGGGGTGACTGACATCAATCACCAGAATAGATTTTGGGCAGACAACAAGCTATCAAGGAGTCTCAAATGCCCATGTGGAGGACTGAAAGGGTAAGTAAGCCTCAAATTCATTATTCCTCTTCTTTATACTACTTGTTGCTCACTGATGGTCAAGGACCAGAAAGTTTTTAAAGAAGCAGAGCAGGTAGAATCCAAGAAATAGTGGGAGCATGGCATGACTCAGGAATTTGATTCCTTAGAGAAGAACCAAATAGGAGATTTGGTAGATTTGCCAGCTAGGATGAAAGCACTGAAATGAATGGATTCCAAGGTTAAAGAATAGAGTGAATGGACAAGTGAGATGGAAGGCCAAGTCATATGGTCTTGAGGAAGCTCCAGGATAGTGGTACAGGTTTGACAGGTGTATGACAAAGCATGGCTTTAGTCAATGTCATTGTAACCATTGTGTTTACTTTACTAGGTTGGGTGATGATTACAACATCATCTTGTTACTGTATGTAGTGTGTTTGCTTGTTGCAGGGTCACACATGTGGGGTTTTTCTAAGCTAAAGATAAAGGTAGCTCAGATGTGTGCCAGGAAGGATTCAAGAGCGAAATTCTTTGGCATGGTTTTTTTATAGAGACATGGAAGATCACAGGTTAGTTTTTTCTCTAGATGATTGTGTGAGAGGTTGTGATGTGGTTCGAGATGCAGGTACAGAACCGGTATGCACACCTATGGATGGATAGTTCATAGAACAGTGTCCCCAATCACATGATGAGGTTAAGTACATGTGTACTAAACTTGAGTTTGCCCATGCAGTGGGAGCTATCAGCAAGTTAGTAGCCAATCTAGGAAAGAAGCACTAGAGGGTAGTTCAGTGGATTCTTAGGTTTTTGAGAAGGACCAGTAGCAGGTTAACATGTTATGTAGGGTCAAGTTCTTTTCTACATGGGTTTGTAGATGTCGCTGTGGTAGGTTACTTGGATGACAGGAGGTGCACCACAGGATTTGTGGTGGTTGGTCTTCAAGATTGAGCTTGAAGAGGGATACAAGCTAAGAAACAAAATTAGATGATGTACAGGTACAGGTACAAGTGCAGCTATTTATCTCCAAGTGGGAGATTGTTAGGTTGTGTAGCTAAAAGCTTCACTGATGCAAATGAAGGAGTGGAGGAGGTTGTTGAGTGTAAGAGCAACAGACATCGACATGATCAACTAATGTCAGTCATATTCAGTGCACAGGGCAACTAACATCGGTTAGGAGTCGACCGATGTCGGTCACCTCCAGATAGACAGGGACTGACATCAATCGCCTGTGCATTCTAGAATTGTTTGTTGCATGAACAGTTAGTTTGTTGAATGACCAGTTTGCATGTAAAGACTAATTTTAGTCTTGGAGCTACGGATCTAATTATTGTAATTAGAAGTCTAATTATTATTTGCATGGGATCTATATAATAGACTCATGGGCTGTATTGTAAGATTGTAGAACTGGAAGGCTTTTGAAGAATCAGAAGGGTTCTATCCAAGGGAGAATCATAAGGACTTGGTGAGGCAAGGACAAGGGTTCTTTTAGGTGTGTATGATCTCAGTCGGCAGGTATGCAAGGCCAGGTTGATCTATGGTATAGAAAGATCAGGTGAGATCTACATGGTAAGTAAGGTTAGTTGATCTGCAAGTGTGTGTGTGTGCAGGATCTAGTTTTGCAAGTGTGCAAAACCAGTTGATCTGCAGGTGGCAGCAAGATTAGGGAGATCAGCAACACAACAAGAAGCAAGATCACAGGGATCTACTTGGAGTACGATGTGTACTCAAACCTTGAGTACGTGGAGTACTTGGTTGGATTGGTAGTGATTGTCACTTACTGGTGGTACTGGCAGTAGTGATACTGACTGGTTGGAGGTGAACAACAACTTTGTGTTTGAGTTGTTTGTTGTGACTGTAATTGAGAGAGGAAACTCTTGAAGGTGAATTATTGTACACTTGGTGTGGGAAGCCTGAAAGGTGTGGAAGAGTGTGGCATCTCTTCATTGTATTTCCTTCTGAAAGAGTATTAATACAATTGGGTATTATCTCTCATATTCTGTGTTATTTCTTATTTCTAGTTACTTGTTCATTCTAGTTAAATTCCATGTTTAGTTTCTTATACAAAGGTAATCATGTGTGATCTTTATTGAGCTAGTAGATCCTAACAGAGGGATGTTACATAACCAATGATAAAATTTATCAATTACAACACCTGAGATTCATTGGTCCAAGTTCAAATAAACATTCTATCCCCTAAAATATAACATCACAAACTTTCTCAATCAGCCATACTTCCACATGTTTTATGCACTTTTGCCAAATAACTATAGTTGAAATATTCCCCCATGCTCTTCCACTTCCATTACAAAGTTTATGTTACCATCTCTCATTCCTCTTCAAGGTGTTACACCTTGCACCTTATTTATGACATTTTATTTCCTCATGGTGTTTCTTTAATAAAATAGTTACGAAAGATATAATTTTATAAGGTGGCATTAAACTTATCTTGAATAGAGGATCTTAAAAATAAATAAAAATGCCATTTAACTAATTTTCATTATTATGGTTATCTATGATATATATTTTATCCCTGCCAATAGTATGTACTTGTCTAATGTCCCCTGACATGGTGCACATGGTTCCCATGGCCTCCACAATGTTTCCAATTTCACTCCCCAATGCCATGCCTTTCACAATACTCTATAGAAAATAAAGAAAGAGTAAGAATAAATACAAAAAAGACTCAATGATATGGAGTTATCATGTTTTCTTTATAAGGAGTCCAAATAGAGTATTATTGTGTCATAGCTAGTATATTATGTAGACATCTAATTCCTATCACCTTTGTGTTGAAATTATCAATCTTACTCAAAATTTTATGACAATGAACAATTTAGGTCAAAATCACTAAAGTGAGTTAAATGGTTTAAGATTATCACATGTAAGTGTCAATTTAGACCAATGTATCCCTGAATGGGGCAATGCATTTTATGTGATTATTATCTTTCTCAGATCATTTCAATCAAAATGACAAAAATATAATTTAATGTTTTAACCATTGAATTCTTCTAATTCAGAAGCACACATCTACAGTGTTATTTCACATCCACAATGTTTTAAATGGAGTATTGGTCCATACACAACTGACACCTTTTAATTATACTCCAATCAAATTACAACTCAGAAAATTGACATTTAGACCAATTTGATTAAGTAAATAGAAAATTTCTAAAGAATTACAGAAATTTAATCAATCTCACTTAAATAAATTAAATTTAATTAAGGGCTTAAGTGAGAAATCCATGAAAGTTATTGAAGATATATTAATTGGAATTCATTTCTAATATCTACATTATCTGTGGGGTGGCATCCATAAGCCATAAATGAAACAAATATCTAGTTTAAACCTTCTCATGCCTCATTAATGCCTTTTTTTCAAAATATTTATGGATTGAGACTCCAAAATTGAATTGATTCATAGCCACACATCTTGATCTTAAGATGGATGGTTATGGTTGATTCTGATTATTTATAAAAATCTATAAATACAAGGGTCCTCACTCATCCTTTCAATCTCTTTTTGTGTAAAATTATTATGCAAAATTATCTTCACAAGATATTTTTGTGTAATGTTATTATGATGAATTTGCAATAGAATAGCCAAATCCCTCATGGAGTTTTACAAATTAAATATAAGAGCTATTGAAAGAAGGAATAAAACCACAAAACCTTCCCAAGAGTATCCCTCCTCCAAGTATGGTTTAAAAATATGATTTTTTTTCTTGATTTGATGCTCCAAGTCTTTATCAATGAGGAGTGGCTTGCTCCTCCATCAAAGCTCAATGCATCAATGAATTAGGCTCATGAAATTGATCAATGTCTGCCAATGGTTGAAGCTATTCTATTTCAAATTCATCATAATAACATTACACACAAATAGCTTATGAAGATAAGTTTGCATAATAAATTTACACAAAAAAACTTTGAAAGGATGAGTGAGGACCTTTGTATTTGTAGATTTTTGAAAATGTTCAGAATCAATTATGATTGTCCATCTTGAGATCAAGATGTGTGGCCATGGATCAATTCAATTTTAGAGGCTCAATCCATAAATATCCACATTAATATTTGGAAGAAAGAGGCATTAATGAGGTATGGGAGGGCTTAAACTAAATATGTGTACTATTTATAGCTTATAGATGCCATTTCACAGATGATGTCAATAGATGATGCATATGTTATAAATGAATTTATAATTAATAGATCTTCAATAATTTTTATGGATTTATCACTTTAACCCTTGATTCAATTTAATTTTCTTAAGTGAGATTAATTAAATTTATATAATTATTTAGAAATTGGTTGTTCACTTAATCAAACTAGTCAAAATGTCAATTTACTGAGTCAAAATTTGACTGGAGTATAATTAGAAGAAGGTGTTAGTTGTGTACATACCAATACTCTATTTAGAGCATTGTGGACATGAAATAACATATGTTGTGTGCTTTTAAATTAAAAGAATTCAATGGTTCAGAGCATCAAATTGCATTTTCATCATTTTGACTCAAAATGATTTGAGAAAAGATAAAATTCACATAAAATGCATTACCCCATTGAAGGATAAATTATCCTAAATTGTCACTTGTACATGATAAGCTCAAATCATTTAGCACGCTTTGGTGATTTTGGCCCAAATTATGATTATCATAGAATTTTGAGTAAGATTAACAATTTCAACATAATAGTGATAGGAATTGGATGTCTAGATTTTTTCCTTATTTGAGAAGGCATAATGAGAGATTAAATTGAAGCAACATATTTTCAAAGAATAAAAGATTTTTCAAGAAGAAGTTGGAAGGAAATGACCCAAGATGCCCCCTTGAGAGGACATGCCAAGATGAAAGAGAGGGATGGACTCTCAAAAAAAAAGAAAGAGGGAAATTAATCCATGTATGAGATTATATCTATATGAGATAATGCTTACATGCATTGATTCCAAATTATCAAAAGTGGAATAGAATATAATGGTCCCTAAGGAGGGGTGAAGTGAGAAGGATGTAATCCTAAAAATATAAGCAACACACTTTAACACACAAAAAATAATGTGAAAGTTGTGGGCTTAGGGAATGGTCGATTTTGAGAAAAGTTGCACACTTTGAAATTTATATAATGAGGGTCAAATCCATACATATTAAAATTAGAAGAAAAATGAGAGTATTGATCTAGAGAAAGGAAATAATAACTTCCCCAGTAGAGTTGATTTGATCAATTGATAAATTGATGTTGCCTAAATAGAGCTAATTTTGATCACTGATAATTTATTTTTGCCCCAGTAGGACTGATTAGAATCAAAGATTAGTTGAAATATTATGCCTTAGTAGGGAATATTGGAAAGCATAGCTCAAGGATATAACTTAATGCATAGATTAAATATGAGTGGGCATAAATGTAAATGTGAGGGTCTTAATGACTAAAAAGGTTGCAAAAAACTAGGCATACGAGGATGCAAAAAGTGATGAACGAGATAATTAGAAGAATAAATGTGGCCGAGATGACCCAAGATACATCATGTATCCAAGCACTGCCTACATAGTCTAGATGGACCTCAATACAATGTAATTATCCTAAGAGTGGGAGAAAATGGATTGAGAAAAATAGAATAGAAGGAAAACAAATCACCACTCAATTAGGCTCATAGTATATGCTAAGAGATACACATCTTGCATAGAGTCTTGTGTTAGGTATAGTGTACTGAGAGTTGATCTTCAAAGCTGCATTAACTTTTAGATTTGGAATCCAAATCACTTAGTGCTTACTATAACAAATTGAAATAATGCATCATAAGTATTAGTAACCTATAATGACATTGTATTTTGATTGCGATGAGCTAGTTTAAACGTGAATACTTATAACTAAGGATAATGATAAAAAATACAAATACCAAAGTTAAAAGTATTTACATTTAAACAAAAAAAAGATAGAATTAATACAAAAATTTAACTAAACTTAAAATCAAGATATGAAAAATTAGAATTTAAGTAGGAACAAAAATGCATAAAAGAAAATTAAGAATTTTTTTATAAATAACATGACAACAAGATATGAATAATCAAGATCCATGTGTAGTAACAAGATATAGTTGAAAAACAAAAGAAAAGAATAAGCCAAAATAGTAACATAAAAGACTAAAACACCAAGAATAAATAACAAAGGAATAAAAAAATAAAAGATGAATAAAATAAATGGAGAGACAAGAAATCACAATAAAACAATAATAAAAATTAAATAAGCACACACAAACAAGAGTTATTCCCAATGTTAGTGCAAATAGAAAATAATTGTTTGCATAAGTATAATAGATGCGTTACTCTCTATGACAAGGTGACCCCTAATCTAAAACATAATGAGACTAGAACAATAGAATAAGAACAAAAGAGAAAAAGTCTCCCCCAAGTGATAGGGGAACAACACAGAATAAAATGAGAGAAAAAGAAGAAAAATAAAGGGGTGATCGAGCTGATTTCAGATGTATGAGACAAGTGGATGTTGCCTACATAATTCCATGGATGAGAGATTCAACATGAACTTAAGGTTAAATGTAGTACTCCCAGGAAATAGGATAGAATAAAAGTAATGATAAGAAGACAAGATTGATGTTGTAGAGGAAATAAGGAAATGGGTTCATAAAATGGTGAGTGTGTTCAACTATTTGCTCATAAAATGACAAGAGCATGAGATCAAGATAAATGAAATTACAAGACAATATTTTTGTTTGTTTTCATAGATCATTTTTCAATGTTTTTATTCTTTTGGGATAAGAAACACAAATGAAATATTAATAAAAGGCCCAGGGAACTACCTAACTTAGGAGATACACTTCCATAGGTAATAACTCAAACAATAGCTAAACTGGCCATAACAAGGATTGTAAATACATAAATAATGAAATAGGGAACCAAATAATTGAGGAGATACACATCCAAGAGTAGAAGCTCCAATAATATCTAAAGTCAGCTGCAAAAACCCAAGCTCATAAAATGGTGAGAGTGTGATCCTTCTAAGGCAATAATGCCCAACAAACAAAATCAAAATAATAATAAAATAGTATGCAGAGTGAGATAAATATAAAGTGCCATTCAACAAGCAAAAACCATGTGTTGTTGTATTTGTGTTCACTTGTCTTTAAGAGGAAGCTAAAAAATACTATTCAAGCTGAACTACTTTGTAGAACTAGCATCGAATGTGTCTAGAATTCATACGAGTCATAATCATGATCATAATTGGTCAAAGGATAAAACTATCAAGGTTATAATGGTCCAGGGTATGAAAAGAAATGGTTCTAAGGAGAATGGTCCAGGATAAAATGAGATAAAATAAATAGGGTCCAAGATAGGATGGTCTAGTGTGGGATAAAAAGAGTTTGGTTGGGATAGAAAAGATCTAAAGTACCAACAATCTAAAGTTTCAATGATACAAAGTCATAAAAGCATATGGTTCGCATGAGAATGGTTCAGGGTATAATAGTGGGATAAAAAGACTTAATCATAAGTTTCCCCCAAGTAAGGGGTTTTGTAGACAACGGTTCAAAAAGGCTGTCAAGCATAGAACCATTTGAGATGCACAATGTTCATGGGCTCTGTGAGTTCTTCACCAGTTGGAGTAGCCAATCAGTATGCCTTAAATCCATAATTCATTGTGATGACATTTAGGCCCAATCAATTGGGTTGGAATTTACCCTTATTATTATATTCAACATTAGTGTTCTACTAATTCTCTTTTAAGACCAAATCACCAATTTTAAACTCCCTAGGGACAATGCACTTGTTATAGTTTTGATGTAATCTATTCTGATAGGCTTACAAGTTATCTAGGGCAGCCAAATGCTTGCCATTAAGAAGTTTTATCTCTTGCAACCTTGAAACTCTATAATCTTCATAATCTTTAATATTCTATAAGGATACTTTCAATGAAGGCAACTCAATCTCAATCAGGATAATAGCTTCTGTGCCATAAACAAGGGAGTATGGAGTGGCACCTGTGGGGGTTCAATGACTAGTGTGATAAGCCTAAAGGGTAAGAAAATTTTGAAAATGCTAATTATGGCCAGTGTCATTGACAATCTTCTAAAGTATTACAACATCATGATGATCACTCCTTGTGACTTTTGGCATCCCCATCATCATTCAATTTCTATGTTTGAAGTAGTAAATTTTGGGCTACTCATGCAAGAATATTTTAGATTGTTGCGAGTTTCTTCACCATCTTGAGCATTTAGTGGTTATTTTACCCTACCAATTCCACTCATGAAATTTATATTGAGACATTTTGAGTAACCTTTCCATGCACCTTATTGCATTTTTTAGGAGAAATTCATTTTTACGAATAAAAAACCTTGTGTGCATGTGTGTTTTCTTTGTTTTAGCACAATAATGAGTTTAGTTTTCTTGTATGTACATGGATATAGTATTAGGAACTTTGTTTTTTGGAACCCATATGAGGATTGTTGTATGTCTCATATTTTGATGGCATTATTTGGTGTATTCTTATTTATTTTAGACACCTTCCTTGACAATATGACTGGATCCATATTGTGAGCGACATTCGGTATTCCCAGCATCAATCATGATTCATAATTATTTATGGATAACTATTTTTCTTGGTTTCAATATTACCATGGTATTTTAGTGTTTTGAATAGTAGATTCATATCACTCATGTCTATATTATGAGTTTTTCAATAGGTGTTTACTTATGTTATGCACAACATCATATGAGTGTGGATCAACTAACCTTGCAGACATGTGAAACTCACCACTTTTATGTAGCACCACCTACTTTAGTTGTTGACATAATCTCATGAGAGACATAATTTGATATCACTAGCTTCCACCTAGTTCAACATTGAAGGGTGATGTGTGTGCAATGCTTCCTAGAATTCTTAATACCTAATTTTTTGAGATCATTGTATTTTCTTGATATATAGGTAGCTCATTAGGATTTGTTATCAAGACCTATTTTATGAGGATCCTAGGACTCTTGATTTTTTCCATAGCCCTCGCTAAGTTTCACTTAAGGGGGGTGTTGGTGTAAATATTTAGTGTGCACCTTTATTAAGTTAACTCAAGTAGTTGGATTTTCTACTAAGGCTAGTTAGTGTGTAGTTATAGTGTGCATATGTCCAATGATGAATTCAATACTAACATACCCATATGTGCCACCATCATTATATGCCATCTTTAGTTTAGCCAATAAGAAAAGATGCAAAAATCCTTAAATTTTATATAAATGATCTTCTCCTCTTTTTTATTTTAAAATGGTTGAGATACATTATTGTATTGTTGACACATTGAGTTTTATATAAACACACAGATGTTGTATATTTGATCAATATTCTTTTTGTCATTTTATTTCTCCCCTTCTCAACTCTATCCTATGTGAAAAATGATTTGGTTCTTATTTGATCATGGTTAGACCATATCTTAAAAAAATTAATCCCTATGATCTTGGTATGATATTAATTGAGCCTTATGATCCTAATACAATTTTTGAAGCTTTCATATCAACATAAGTTTTTTGGGTTATCTCTAGGATTGTTTTTGGACTTATTTTCACCTAGTTTTAGCCTATGACAACACATATGTATGTCATAATTGAAGTATTTCCTTGTGAACTAAATTTTCCAAATTCCAACCATACTAATATCATATCTACACATTTTATAATTTTTTATTTTTATTAACTTTTTACTTGTGTGTGTGTGTTTATATAGAAAGTGTAGGTTTATTTTTTCATGGGAGATTAAATCCCCATATAGAGAGAGGGGGTGTTAGACCCATATTTTGACTAAGTATGGATACACACCAAATGTACAAACATCTTAGCATGAGGAAATCACTTGGCATGATTTCTATTTTGGTATCTTTTATGCCAGCTAGAGGAATCGATGCACATCTTACACTAGCTAGTAGGCAGTTAATTGGCACTAAGATTTATAAGGCATCTTCAAGAGTGGCTACACATGGTGACCATAGTGCAAGGTATGTAAGGTAATAGAGCTCATAAAATGATGAACAAAGGTTCTAGTTCATCACCTGATGTGTGCTCTATACCCTGGTAAGGAGATGCTCTTGTGTGTTATAAAACTGAGCTCAAACCAGTGAGCAGATAGACACAATTAGATGAAATGAAGCTTTGTATAAATGAGTCTACATGTTTTAATCACCATTAAAACTAAGGTATAGCTTGGATGCCTTTTAGACTCTATTTGTATATGCCCATGCTCACATGTGATCCTCTAGGATATTAAGAATTTATAATTATGCACTCACTCTATTTTATGTAATATGAACTCTATTTAGTATATAAACTTTAATTAATGAAGAAGAATGGTTATATTAATACATGGTTTTATTCATTTTAATGTCTTTAAATTTGTTGTTACATTATGTATTGAATGTAATAGTTATAATGGTTTAATTTTAATATATGAATGTTGTGTTTAAGTAAATTTTGGTTTAGAATGTTAATAGCATCCATATGTTCATCAATGATGTCATCACACCTTATTAAAATAGCTTAAGTGTAAAGAGAGTCATGTGCCCAAGCTTTGGTATCCTTGCTAAGAAGTGTCTGGCCTAAGCATGAACACTTGCCTTAATGTATCCCCTGGACCTATCTAGAACCTCAATGACTCTAGAATTACTTCAATAAATACTTGTGCCTTTATGAATAGAATGAGATCCCCAAGTAGGATTGTGCCTATAAACCACCAAACTTATCCCATAAAAGGATTATGCTAATAAATCTTTCGAAAGCCTTCTCTAAATGATCAAGTCTTACATATGATGAGTTGTGCCATGGCACAACTAGTCTAATGTAGGCCCTGATTCTTTCTCTATTGCATTTTGGGTGAGTGCATAAGGCTTGAACCTTATGTGAATTGATATTAGCACTTTTGATCGATAAATGTTGAGTACTATGGGAATATACCATGTTTGCACCTAGTTGTAATGAGTCTAGAACTAACTTGGAAAATTAAAAGAGTGCTTAATTTAATTAATAAAATAATTGAAAACCCCATTTTCTAAAAAAAATTGGTTCCATTTTAGTCTATTTGGATAGGATTCTCGACTCTCAACCAAGATACCTAGGTTCATGAATGAATAGGTAATAGGATGGCATCTGCACCATTAGATATTGACTTCTCAGTCACAACTTGGTTGTGTTGTGCTGACTAGAAAAAAATTAGTGCAAGCTTAATATTTCCTTATGATTTGTGTTATTTTGTGTTTTTGTTCATGTTAAGTGAATAAGTGGAACATTCAGACACATAAAACAACTATTCTGGCACTTCCACACATAATACTAGTTAGGTGAATCGAGCATGGTTACTTTCTAAGCACCTAAGGCTAGACACCTAAATTTATAGGCATGAGGAATTTACCAAACTTGAATAATATGAGTACCAAGTGATAAATAGAGGTGCACAAAATGATCATGCACAAGATCTCAACCAAGACAAGGTGGTTGACGTGGGGGACAAGATAGAGGTGGATGCAACATTATTTGATGTCTCCATTTTAGATAGGTTGACGACCACTGGTGTAACCTAGCTCCATGAGTTTTCATGTTTTGGTAAGCTATAACTCATGTAGTTCCTCCTCTTGCACACCCATAGAGACCACTTATACTTTTCAGGGAGGTGTATGAGGTTATTAGTGTACCTAATCAACTGAATCATTAGGCTTCCAAACTTAGGCATAAACATCCACTGATGATGGTAGATGATGCATAAGTAGAGAGGGTTATGAAACTCCTTGGGTAATATAAGGGAGAATTCACATTCCTAATAAAGGATATAAATTACCCTAGTATGAGGGCCATGTCATGCCTAGTGAGCTCCAATCTTTGCCTTGGTGGGAGATAAATAGAAATCAATAAGGCCTACTTGTGTATTTCCCATCACATGGTGCAAGGGGTCAAATTCAACATTGTGAAATTAATTGTTGAGGAGATGTAAGTAATGCAATTGAGTGTTACAAGGTGAGGGAGAAATTTAGGTGGGGGTAAATATTGATATTAATATTCATGGAGGAGATTGTCATGTTTGATGGCAATGAAGACAATTTTTGGGTCTTCTTAGCACACAAAGACTACCAGACATTGAAGTACCAGGACTTCACTTGCCCATCCTCCTCCAAAAAAAGACATGAGTAATGGGGTAGTGTGCCTAATACATTGAAGTATTAAAAATATAGTTTCACATCTTACAGGAGATCTTCCAACATATGTATGGGATGGTCATGTCACACTTCTATGTAGTGCACTTGACACTCACAGATGGTAACCATTCAGGTTAGTTCAAACTCCTTTACGCATTTTCTATAAAGTATTTTAGGGATGTGCTAAGGAGAATTCCTAATGCATAATAGGTCTACATCCCGATGAAGGCCATGGATTTGGAAAGGAAGGTTATGGCACCAGTATGTGCACCCTAGAGTGAAAGCCACAAAATATGTGGAGGATGAATCTAATTTCATAAACCTCCATCCCCTTCAGATAGAAGTCATCACAGGGCACATCTTCAAGATTTATTATGATATGAAATCATAGAAGAATGACACTAACCCTGAGAAGGATGATGATGACCCCCTCTAGATCAGTGACAATGGGATGCAAGTACCATCAATGCATAAGAAGTATCCCTAGCAAAAGTAGAGATAAACTCTTGAAGAAATTTAAGAGTGCATCAGGTTAAGGGTCACCTTTGATAAAGAAAAAACTCCTTCATCCCCAAATAAAAATCACATGACCTTCACATGAGGAGCTATTTATTCCATTAAGAAGGAGATTAAAAATAAGTCTAAGGGTCCCATTACGATGCTGATAATAACCTTGGAAGAATTAGAGGTGGAAGAGGCCCATGCACAAGGAAGGGAGGAATAAATGGAGGAAGAGGTAGAAGAATAAGGGAAAAAAGTCTACATTATCCAAGAAGAAGAAATGGGAGAGGAACCCAACATCAAAGAAGTTTAAAAAGCCCTCTAAGGTAGTTAATGCCATGCTTGGAGAAGCAAAGAAGCTATTAAGTGACTCATCCAAAGAGACCTCCACACAACCTCCAAAAATTGAAGAGGAAAAGAGAAAGGTGTAGAGGAAACTATGAATGAATGAGGTAGAAAATTTGAAAGTGTCAACACTAGAGAAGAAAAGGGAGGCTATGAAGGAAGCCAACATGACTCAAGAAGACACTGAGAGAGTTTAATCCAAGGAAAAGGTGGCTAATAAAAATAAGGTCACAAAAGAAAGGGCCAATAAAAAGAAGGCTAAGAAGGAGAAGAAAAATGAGGTTCCCATAAGCATGAGACCAACTGAGGTGGCAGAGAAGGTACCTAGTGCCCCTACCAACAAAGTATAAAAATTTGCATAATAGGCATGCCCAAGTAGTGAAGTTACACCTAAAGAAAAGGAAGGTGATGTTTGTGCCTTGAAAAATCAATAAGTGGAGAGTGCCAAGGAGACCCAGTAGAAGTAAAAAGGCAAAGCTGGCACCAAAGAAACACAATTGAAGGTTAGTACTGAGAAACCCCAAGAAGAAAAAGTGGACAAAGAGAATAATTATAGAGAATAACCTTCTAAGAATAGGAAGAAGAAACCTTAGAGGAAAGTACAAAAAAAAGTGGCAGCATCAATGAAGAGGAAGAAGAGTAAATGGAGCTAGCCACCGTAGAAGAAGAAGGCATAGAGTTGAGCCTCAAGGAGAAGGCACAAAAAGGATATGTAGATGAATATTTTTACATGTTTGAATACATGTCCACAAAATCCACCATGACCAAGATGATCCAACAAATTTATTTTGTATTCGATAGTTACATGGATGAGCCTCACTTTGAGGTGCCATAGAAGGCCATATTAGATGCAGATAAACTTGAAGAAGGGCATGATTACCTTATAATAAATCCCTATATTATGAACCCAATTAAATTAGAAAATGCACTCATCTATATGGCCACTGAAGTCATGTGAAATAACATCATTAATTATATTAGGGTGAAAAAATGGAAGAAAATAACCCAAGATGCCAAGGAAGAAGCATGAGCCATGAAGTTCAAGTTGCAGTAGTTAGTTGAGCACATATAAATAGTTGATCCATCCCTTTTGGTCAGTTTTGATACATTCAAACTCTTTTAGGTTGATAATATAAGTGTGTTTATGGATTAGATGCTCCCAAGAATGAAATTGGAGCTAGTGCAAGAAAAAGAAGAAGATCCTTGCACTACATTACAAATAGATATACCTACCAATCTCAAAGAGGTAGAGGACCTCTTAAAAAATATATAAGAAAGAATAGATGTAGATGATGTCATATTCATGAAATTTTATAGCCAAGCATCAATCATTGATGCACTCCTTAAGTAATTAAAAGGGGAGAAGGAAGAGCTGATGGCACACATGTACACTGTGAGTAGGGTATAGTGCACACAAATAATGGGTAGGGTTAACATGTTGAGAATATAAATAAAGGACCAAGAGTATAACTTGGAAGCACTCTTTTGTGCCTTGTAAATTAAGGTCTACAAAAAAAGAGCAATCCTTGATGAAGGAGTGATGAAGGCTAAGTAAAATCTTACAACCTTTAGAAAAGAATTGGAGAAGATAAATGTACTCACGCTTGACACCACCTCCATGGAGATAAACAACACCATTGAAGAAATAAATCTCACTAAAAAGTGATTTGAGGACTTCAGTGCCAAACTTAAGGAGAGTGTGTTTGAGTTCTACATGCTAAAGGATTTTGCAACATAATAAAAGGGTAGATTTGCAATTTTGTGTGGGGTAATGTTGGGCCCATATTTTAACTAAGTATGGATCCATGCCAACTTGACAGAAATCTTAGTGTGAGTAAATCACTTAGCATGATTTTTATTTTGGTATCTTTTGTGTCAACTAGAGGAATAGCTACACATCTTGGACTAGCTAGCAGGTAGCTAATTGGCACCCAAATTTTCAAGGCATCTTCAAGAGTGGCAACATATGGAAACCATAGTGTAAGGGATGCAAGGTGATGGAGCTAACAAAATTATCAATAAAGGCTCCATATTAGCACTCAACATGTGCTCTCCATCTGGTAAGGAGATTCTCTTATGTGCTATAAAATTGAGCTCAAACTAGTGAGCAAATAAATGCAATTGGATGTAGCAAAGCTCTAGAGAAATGAGTCTACATGTTTTAACCACCATTAAAACATAGGTTTAGATTAGATGGATTTCAGGATTTATTTGTATATTCCCATGATTACATGTGAGCCTTTAGGCTATTGAGAATTTAGAATTATGCACACACTTTATTTTATGTAATATTAAGTTTGTTTAGTATTTAAACTTTAAGTAATGAAGAAGAATGGTTACAGTAATACATAGTGTTCTTTGTTTGAATGTCTTTCACTTCATTATTGAACTGCATAATGAATGTAATAGTTATAATGGTTTAGTTTCAATATATGAATGTTGTGTTTAAGTGAAGTATAGTTTAGAGTGTTAATGTCATCCCTATGTTTATTGATGACATTATCAAACCCTATTTAAATAGCCTAAGTGTAAAGAGAGTCATACGCCCAAGATTTGGTATCCTTGCTAAGAAGCTCCTGGTCTAAGCATAAACACTTGACTTAAAGTATCCCCTAGACTTGCCTAGTGCCTCAATGACTCTAGACTTAATTTAACAAATAATTGCACCCTTATGACTAGAATGAGCTCCCCAAGCAGGCTTGTGCCTATAGATCACTAGACTTATCCCAGAAAAGGCTTACACCAATAAATCTTCCAAAATCCTTCTCCAAATGATCAAGTCTTACATATGATGAGTTGCACCATGACACGACTAGCCCAAAATGGGCCTCAATTATTTATTTTTTATGCTTCAATTGAGCATATAAGGATTACACCTTATGTGAATTAATTCCAACATAGTCGAGTATAAATGTTGAGCGCTACGGGAACATACCATATTTTCACCTAGTTTTAATGAGTCTAAAAATGACTTGGACAATCGAAGGAGGCCTAATTTGATAAATGATTGAATTTACAACCCCCTTTTCTACAATAGGGGGCCATCAGGGGATTTTCAAGTCTCAATTCTATATAGCCTATCCCAGAGAATAGAGTCGGCTCCCCTCCCTCCATTCACTACAGTAAACACCCTATATAGGTGATCTTGAGGTAATCTTTCCTATCCCCTCCCCTCTCGTCCCCAATTCCCACCTCCCCCCTATCTCCCCATATATAGATAGAGGGGGAGATATTTATAGTTCTAATATCACCACTCTAGATAGCCTATAGCTATATGGGTTAGAGTTTTAGTCATCACCATATTAGACTAGATAGAGCACTGGGGCTCTTCTTCTCTATATAATTCATTCACTGGGAATTGGTTTAGTGTACTTTTATTAACATACATCTTCATCGTGTAATTTCTCATTAAAACACATACATAAATTCCATTGAACTCAAAAAAATACTATCTTTTAGAGTTATTCTTCCATTGCATCTTCCTCCTCTTCCATTTCTTCGACTTTGACCGCTAGTTTGATGAGTTGTGATGACTCTCCCTATACATAAAATTAAAAAAAATAGTTTAAAAAATATTTATAGAATATAAAAGATTTAAACAAATATTAACACACTTTTATAAATTACATATCAATATTTTTTTTACATATAAGCTCATGTGACATATGTATATGTGTTGATCCACATGGTCTCTGTGTAGGAGATAAACCCCAACTAATTGGAGAAGAGATATGTAAATGCATTAAAAAATGTCTCTGTACATGTGGTGTATGATATTTAATTTTAGGATAACAATTTATGAAACAAAAACAAAATATATATATATATATATATATATATATATATATATATATATATATATATATATATATATATATATATATATATATATGATTATATAAGAAATATATAGGGCCTATTGTGTGGATTAAATATATACAAAGTATAATGCAATGGGTAAATGTTAGTTGACTTAAATATTGAGTATTGTGTGAATATGGTCACTTGATTATTCATATTATATTTAATTTTTTGGTGTTTACTATTTTATTGAGGTTATTTAGTTCATTTAAGTCATAGATTAGTTGCTTGGTTAATTTTGGATACTTTTTGAAAACTTCCAAAAAAATAATTATAAGTGATAGTTAGAATCTAGTTTACTAAATGTTTAGTTAATTTAAATATTTTATTCAAACTTATATTGTTTGAGTTATATTTTTATAGTTCTATTTATAGAGTTATATTTATAAACTTTCACTTGTCGAGTGTGCATGTGAGTGTGTATCTTTTTGTAACTGATGAATAAGATTATTACAAGATGTCCATATCTTATCAGTGAGCTAAACTTGTTATCTTAGATTCTATTTTTAGTTTACCTAGTTGTTAAGTAAAATTCTTAATTTAAAATTAACTTTTCATGTAAGTCTATTGTAATTGGTTAGTTTTAGCCTTTATTATTAATAAAATATTATGCACAAGAATAGTAAAATAATTATTTTTGGAAATTTCTTTTTCATATTTTTAAATAAAAATTTTATTACAAGTATTCACAAAGGAAAATCAACAAGCTTTAGTATCTTAATTTAAATTTATTAAATGTATATGCAATCATCAATCTCACTTACAACATTTATAGATTAACAACTAGTAATTATAGGATAGATTAGTTGATACATAACTTCAATTTCATATTGATTAAGTGATTATTTTCACTCCTTGATTACATTCAGAACCTTCATTTGGTATTAGTGTTATAGGTATAATCACTAAGAGGGGAGGGTGAATTAGTGAGCCTAGATAATCCAACTTCAAATCCAAACCTTTTAAACTCTTAATCAATACATACATACATTCATGAAGCATAAACATCATTCATATCAATGAACAAGAGAGACAATGCAAGATTAAGCACATAAAACATGACATATGTGGGAAACCCTCTTGGGAGAGAAAACTTACTAGAACCTACAATTGGATTACTATCTTATAATAACAAGAACCAATTTATACTAGCTAAAATTGATCAATTAACTATCATCTCTTATTTAGTGAGACTACAATCCCACAAGGTGCTACTACACCTGTCTATCTAAGCAACCACAACAACTAGACCTTTAGCAAGTTTCACCTTACAAGTAGGCAATAACCCCTAGATGTTGAACCACCATAACAACACCTATGAACAAATCATCTCTTGAACATTTATTTCCTACCAATCTTATGGAGATACAATGTATATTATCTTTCTTCAACTCTGCACACTACACTTTCCACACTCTGACCCTTTCAATGCATTCAAAACCACCTTTGGATCACTCTACACTTCTTTGCTCATCTTCAATCTATAAGATCACTATTCTGACATCATAAATATGACCTATAGGTCCTATACATAGTCTTAAATCTTTTCTATTCATCAAACCATCCATTAGGCACACTTAGTCCCTTCTTTCCTTCACTCTACACTTCTAACATGCACAAGACTCATACAAGTCTAGAAATCAACATCTTTGATTTCACTATTTATAGATCATTCATGACTATCACCATCATTTTTGGCCCTTAGGCATTCATTAGTCCTTAAAGCACCTCTCACTGAGACATGACTCAATACCATACACATAGGTTGGCTATAATGCCCATGGGTCACACTTAAGTAGCTACACCTTTCAAGTAGCCCTTTTAGGTCTCATGGAGACTTATTCTCCCCTTTAGAACTTCATCAAGAAAAAAAATAACACAAGACCACTTATAAATGCAATGGTCCACTCTACATCACCCCTTCAACATACTCAAATGATCATAGTCATCATTACACTCTTCTATGTATGCTCAAACTACTCACATAGTAGCCTTATACATAGGAACACCATGAACGAACACATAATCAACTTATTAATCATTATTCATACTAAATATATATTGATCACACCTAAAAAATACTCATAGATCATCTAAAATTATTATATATCACTCTCTAATATCTAATTCATCATGAGATATCTAGATACCATCAAAATAAACTCGAACAACTTTCTCAGGTCACTTGCAGAACATAGTCAAACACATCCTTAACTTTGGAACTTAATATCTTTGACTATACAAATATTCATACCTCTTGACTAGGTCACTAGATGATCTATGTAATTATCTATCTCTTTGATTTTTACACCATTAACAAATTCATCTTGGATCAAAAGTTATGACTCAAACATAGTAGACTAGTTTTTCCTTTGTTAAATTTAAATGCCAACGGTCATAGTTAAACCTAAAACACCTTATCCTCATCTCATGTCTTCTTGATACTTTGTAAAAACTTTCTCTATCTATCTTCATCAAATTATCTTTATCTTTACCTTTAATTTCTCATCATTTCATCTTCATCTTGACTATTTGACTTAATACTCTTTTTCAATCTCATATACGTAGCTCAGTCTTTATCTATGTTAAACATTGGACACTTTGAAAAAATCTCACTTAATATTCACTATTGATCTATATATGTACGTGCATCCACTCATCATACCTATCATTAAACTTTAAACAATTGGCATCATCTCATTACTTTTTGACATCTTGGAACACACGCACTTCATCAATATTTTATAAGTAGCTTGGATTTTAACTTCATTCACTAACTATCACTTTGACCTCTTTAACTCAATGCATGTTATAGATATGCATGTATAAACTCCCACAAACTATTAGATCTCCATTTGGTCCACTTCTTTAATATCATTTAGAATTGGATAAGTATGGGAGCCATTTTTATTTCCCTAGAAGGCCAACTTTACTCCTTGATAACTTTTTCCTCGATCAATCTCATGTTCTTAAATTTTCACCATATGATCTTCATCCATAAGGTAACCCATCCATTTATTGATCAGCTCCTAAAACCTTCATGCATGTAAGATATTCCTTTATAAAACTACTTACTCAGATCTTTCTTGAACTTAGACATTATGTTCAGATTCATTTTGCATTGTTGATCTTTGATGTGATGAAACATGGACTATTACATCTCCCTTGTAAATTTTACTAAGTGTTAGAACTTAGTGAACTTCTATCTGAGGGACCAACTTTACACCTTAATAAAAAAATTTAGGCTAAATTGCATGATCTAAAATTTAAACCACATGATCTCTTCACAAAATATAATCCAACCATATATCAATCTATTCATGGAACCCTCACATGTGTGATATATAACATCATCAATATGCCTTAGATTTATCTTTCATAAAGCTAATTATGCCTATATGAACATAATAAATAACTAGATGAATTTCAATCATCCATAAAAACACTAAATGCATCTTTGACCTCTGATAATACCTATTTCACAACCTTAAATCACCATACTCATCCCTAAACATCTTTAACCATACCAAAACTAAAGATCAACCAAACATACTTCAAACAAACTAGGACAATCACTTTACACACTTTGTCATTGTCACTTATACTATCAAGACACTTCATCCACTCACCTAGCCACCTCCATGACATCACTAAAAAATTTCCAACAATTAGATCTAGGTTCAAAAATATTTAGAAGGGTTTCAGGTTATTATCATAAGAAACAATGATTTTAGTGAATTCTACTTCTATGAATATTTTTGTTTTCAAATGTGACAACTTTGAGTATTGGAGAGATCAGTTAAAAAAAAATCTTATATAGAAATAAATCTAGGGTAATTCTCTCCATGGATACACACCACCCCAATATTTTAAAACTTTGACACAAGATCATAAAATAATAAAAATTGATGAAGTAAAGTTGAATGTAAAATATTTTTTCTATCTTCAGAGTGTCATAGACCAAACATTTATCCAAGAATTGTAGAATGCAAGAATACCTATGAAACATGGAATACCTTGGAAAAATTATATCAAGGATATATTAATTTAAGAGAATAAAAAAAAAGACTATTAAAATGAATATTGAAAATTCAATAATGTCAAATAATGGAGGAGTTATAAAATATTGCATAAGGATAGATGATTTACTACATAGCACTAAAGTTTATGTATAAACTATACAAGATAATGTTAAAGGAATATTTTGAGATATTTAAGTCAAAAATGGTTTCATATAGTGATCACCCTTAAAGAGTTTAAAGACAAACAAGTTATAAGTGTTGATGAGTTAGTGGGTTTTCTCTTATCCCATGAGGATAAGATGAGACTATACATAGGAGATCAAGAACAAGCACATGAAACCAAGGCAAATATTTCAAAGACTAAAGATAAAAATAAAAATAATAATCAAAGAGGTTATTAATAAAAAAAAATTCAAAAATAAATTTCGAAGCTAAATTTATAGGTACAATCAAAAAATAATTTACTTGTTATTACTATAAAAATTTAGGACACATAATTAAAGATTGTAAGATACTAGCAGCTAAGAATCAAGCTAATCAAGAGAGTGAAAATAAAGTATTTCAAGCTAATAAAAGTGTTGTTCAAGTGGGATTAGATTATTTTATCACATTCAATGTGGGCATAAAGGAATAATATGATTAATAGTTTCTTAATTCAGGGTGCTCAAATCACATGACAAGTCACAAAGATGGTTTTAGCACATTAGATGAATCTTTCAAAAGTCAAGTACAAATGGAAGATGAAAATTCCATCCAAGTTGAACGAAAGGGAAAAATACTAATCACCATAAATCAATCTAAGGGTGAAATTAAATATGTTTAATTTTTTATAAATATAAGTCACAATATGATTAATGTTGGTCAATTAGTATAAAATGGTTTCAAGCAACTTTTTCAATATAACGTTTTTAATACTTTTTATAAGAGATTTAGAAATAGTTTGATTGGAAATCATATATGGTAAATAATATGATATTTACATTGAAGATAAATATGATTAAGTTTGATACTTGTTTATTCACCATTGCAGATGTTAACATGTTGTGGCATTCAAGTTATGATCATATCAGTTTTAAGAGCTTACATATTCTTGACACAAATGTTGTGATAAGAGGTTTTCCCAAGCTAGATTTCAAATAGGATGATGCACGAAAGTCATGTATTATTGAAAAAATCATAGGGAGTGTTTTCCTATCATAAAATGGAGATTAAGTACACATTTGGAGTTGGTTCATTCATATTTATGTGGACCATTATTTTATAGAAGTATTTGTAATAATATCTATTTTATTTCTTTCATAGATGATATTACAAGGTTAATGTGGTTATTTTTGTTGAAATAAAAAAGTGGAGATTTTTGATACTTTAAAACTTTAAAAAATTTGGCTAAAAAATAATGTGGATATTCCATCAAGGCCCTAAGAATATATAGAGAAGGTAAATTTTGTTCTAATGAATTTAATGAGTTTTCTACTTCATAATGAATCAAAAGGTAGTTAATACTTCCTTTAACACCATAGCAAAATGGTGTTGTTAAAACAAATAATAGATCCATAATGGATTTAAAAAGGACTATGTTGGATAATAATAACTTTGAAATGTGTTTTTGGGTTGAATTATTAAAAACAATAGTCTACATCATTAACAAATGTCTTTCAATGGCAAACAAAGACAAGACACCTTATGGAGCTTGGTATGATATTAAAAAAGTTGTTTTTCATCTAAAATCATTTAGTTTTTTATATTTTGTATGTATATTTAAAATGAGAAGACTAAAAAATTATATCTAAAGAGTCTTCCTAATATTTCACAAGTTATAGTGATGAAATCAAAACATATAAGTTTTATAATCCTACTAGTAACTCCACAATGAGTTCTAGGGATTGTAATTTTTTTGAAAATGAGGTGTATGTTGATTTTGATAATGTATCTATAGAATTCATAAGTAATGAGAGAACCTATTAAAGTTTATTTCAAGAGATTAAAAATGTTTACCATGTTTCTAGTTCAATAAGAAATAATACTAATTCTTTGTAAGAGAATAAGCATGCATGTTCATCAACTCCAAGCAAGAATAAACAATTGTGAATCCACATCTAGCAACTCAAATTTTAAATTATAATTATGAAATGAGGATTATAAGGCTTAAAAATTATGAAGTTAATTTTTCTTATGATGTTTATGACGAAAATATTTTATTTACATTGTTAATGGTGGATATTGAACTTAGATGTTATGCATAAGCTAGTCAAAAAAAAAGAATGGGTTGATGCTATAAAATTAGAGATGGATTCAATTGAGAGGAATGATACACAGACCTTATTTTATCCTCCTTTGAATAAATATGTCATTATTACAAAGTGGGTCTATAACATCAAATTCAAGAGTGATGGAATAGTTGATAAGCTAAAAGCTAGACTATTTACAAAATGATTTATAAAAACATGTGGGGTTGATTATAAGAAAAACTATGCACTCATGGAACACCGAGATACTATAAGACTATTTTTTTATTATTTTCTCATAAAATATAAAAAATATATCAAATGAGTTTTAAAAGTGCATTCTTAAATGGAGTGATTGAAGAAGGAGGAGATGCGGGGCAACCACAAGGTTTTGAGGTAAAAGGTTCAAATATTTGGGTATATAAGTTGAATAAAGATCTTTATAGGTTGAAGCAAGATCCAAGAGAGATTCCAATTCATTAAGTGTTTAATTAACTAAATTTAAATTTATTTTAATCAAATTTCTATTTTTACAATTATATTTTTAAACTTTCACTTGTCTAGTGTGCATGTTTTATTAATTAATTACAAGTAGAGAAAAGATCAAAAGAGAGGATGGAAGTCCCTTAGCTGATGAAAATATTTTTAGAATTATGGTGGGATGTTTGATGTGTCTCACTATGATAATTCTTGATATCATTTATGGGGTTTCACTAGTTTATATATTTATGGGCAAACCATCACTCAAACATTTTCAAGCATTGAAGAGATTTTTCAAATATGTAAAAAGAAATTATAATAATGGTATTCATTTCAAAACAATAAGTTCTTTATGTCTCATTAGATACACATTAAAATTTATGGATGATCTCTTGATGACATGAAGTCAACTTTAGTTTATTGTTCCACACTAAGTGGGTTAGCTTCTTGGTATTCAAAAAAACAAAAACAATTGAACTATCCTTTACTGAAATTAAATATACATCTCAAATCAGCTTGAATACAAGTATTATGGCTGAACAGACTCTTAGTTGATTTTAGAGAGGCTCAACTTGAACCACCACATATTTTTTGTGATAACAATAGGGCAATACAATTGTCCAAGAATCCAGTTTTTCATGTTAGAACAAAGTACATTATGTTCAGGATCTACCGGCTCCTAAGAGCAACCATGATTACCTTTGTATAAGCAACTAAACATAGAATTATACCAGAATGAATATGTAACTAGAAATAAGAAATAACATAGAATATGAGAGACAATAACCAATTGTATTAATACTCTTTATAGAAGGAATACAATGAAGAGATGCCACACTCTTCCACACCTTACAGGCTTCCCACACCAAGTGTATAGTAATTCACCTTCAAGAGCTCACTCTCTCTATTACAGTCCCAACACACAACTCAAACACAGCGTTGGTGTTCACTTCCAACCAGTCAGTATCACTACTGCCAGTACCACCAGTAAGTGACAATCACTACCAGTCTGACTGAATACTCAACGTACTCAAGGTCCAAGTACACAACTGTACTCCAAGTAGATCTCCCATGAACTTGCAACAACCTGCAACTCAAATGATCTTACTTACCTATGTAGATCTCCCATGAACTTACAACAACCTACAACTCAAATGATCTTACACACCATGTAGATCTCTCTACACCCTGAAGAACCCTTATCCTTGCATCACCAAGTCCTTATGATTCTCCAAACTAGTACACCAGTGGATCTACTATTAGAGCTTGCACAACCTGTAGATCTACCTGATCATACACACTCAGCACCCCTTTGGAACTAGGAGGAGCTACCCTTGCTCTCTTCACACACTGAAGGAGTTGGCCTGCTCAACTCAAACTAGCACACCTTTACAATACAGCCCATGAGTCTATTATATAGATCCCATGAAAAAAATAATTAGACATCTAATTACAATAATTAGATCCATAGCTCAAGACTAAAATTAGCCTTTATCATGCAAACAACTGGTTTGTTAACAAACTGTTCATGCAACAAGCAGTTCTGGAACCACACAGGCAACCGACGTTGGTCCCTGCCTGTCTGAAGGTGACCGATGTCGACTGACTCTTGACCGATGTCAGTTGTAACCTATCCACCACTGATTGACGTCGGTCAGCCTAACCAATGCCAGTGACTGTGACACTCAGAAACCTCTTCCATGTTTGCATACAGTGAAGCTTTTAGCTCCACAACCTAACAATCTCCCACTTGGAGATAAACAGCTACACCTGTACCTGTACTAGTACATCCTCTAATCCTATTTGTTTTTTGTATCCATCTTCAAGTTTAGTCTTGAAGACCAACAGAAGTTGAATGAACATTCAACTCCTCCTTTGTTCTTGATTGAGTTAACATACCTGCAGGGTTCTCATCCTTGCTAGTCACCATGACTACAACAACCATCTGCATCTTTGAAAGCTAGCTAATTGCTGATCCACCAACAACAAACACATGTCTTGTGGTGATACTCATGTCATCCAAGTAACCTACCCCATTCGCATCTATAAACCCATGTAGAAAAGAACTTGACCCTGCATAGCAAGACACCCTGCTGTTGGTCCCTCTTAGATACCTAAGAATCCACTGAACTACACTCCAGTGTTTCTTTCCCAGATTGGCTCCAAACTTTCTGACAACACTCACTACTGGGGTAAACTAGGTCTAGTACACATATACTTAACCTCATCATGTGAATTGGGGACACCATTCTATGAACTGTCCATCCATCGGCGTGCTAACCGGTTTCACACAATCATCCAAAGACAAAATCAACCTGTGATCTTCCATGTCTCTAGAACACACTCATGCCAAAGAATTTTGCTCCTCAAAATTCTTCATGACATACCATTGAACTAAATTTACCTTTAGCTCAGAAAAAACCCTGCATGTGTGACCCTGCAAGAAGCAAACACACAACATACAGTAACAGGATAATGTCACAACCATCATCCACCTGGTAAAGAAACCACAATGGTTACAATGACATTGACTAAATCCATGCTTTGTCATCTACCTTTCAAACCTGTACCACTATCTTGGAGCTTCTTCAAGACCATATGACTTTGCCTTTCATCTCATGTATCCATTCGCTCTATTCTTTAACTAAGAAATCCATTCATCTTTCAGTGCTTTCATACCGGCTGGCAACCCTACCAAATCTCCTATTTGGTTCTACATCCTAGGAATCAAATTCCTCATTCATGCCATGCTCCCACTATTTCTTGGATCCTTCCTACTCTATAGTGAGCAATGAGTATAAAGAAAAGGAATAACAAATTTGAGGCTTACTTACCCTTTCAGTCCTCCATATGGGCATTTGAGACTCCTTGACAGTGTGTTGTCTATCTAAAATCTATTTCAATGACCGACCTCGGTCACCACACAGTTTGCATTTGACCGACGTTGGTTCCATGCAACTATCCCTGACTACCAACACCAGTTTCTTGACCGACATCGGTATCTACCTGTCACCGATGTCAGTTCCCTGACCGACGTCGGTCTTACCCTACCTGACACCATCAGCTCTGGTCTACACATGACCGACATCGGCATCTATCTATTCGACGTCAGTTCCCTCCTAACTAACATCTATGACTGTGTTCTCTTGTGAGTGATGACCTTTACCTGTGAGCAACCTTTGGATCAAAACCCTATCCAACTCACCCTTTCTCTACCCAAAAACGTCCAGCCCCTTGAGCTGATCTCTATCCATCATCCCCTCCATGAACACCAAGGCTTTCTAGTTCTTAAGTTTATCAAAGACATATGTCTTCTGCTTAAGAACATGCATCTCCTTCTTGCTCTTCTGACCAAGCCTACAAAGCCACATCTTCACAACAAAAGAAGAATCAGTAATATAAGTAGATAGATAAAGGATACCTACTTTCTTACCACCTGTTAATTTAAGTGCATCCACTATGAGATTTTCTGTGTATCTCTCATCACCCAACTTTCCTAAAGAAATTAGCCTTATCTTCAGAATCGGGACCTGCATGACATCCGTCAACACCCATGTGTTGGCCACCTATAATTTTAGCTTCACTTCACCTTTGCCAATACTTTGACAAAGCACACCAACCTCAAAACAAATCTTTCCAAAGTCTCCATGGAAAAATACTCTATTTGGGGCTACATGGAAAGAGGCAATAGAATCTATAAAACAAGATTCTACTTTATTTAAGGAATATAAAAGAGCAACTAGTGCAATAATACCTGCAACCCATGCTACTTTATTTCCTTCATGCTGATCTCCTACCAACCATCAATCTTTCTTTACCTGCTCTTTCTTTCCATCAACCAGTAATTTATTCTTGCTATTCTCTTTCATTCTCAGCTTACTTTCTTCTGCCATTTCTATACTCCCACTCCAACAGAAACCCCTGTGAGTGACCTGTAATCAAAAAACCACTTAACAATCTTTGAAACCAAGATGTTAGTGAACCAAGCTTTAAACCAAGCTTAGGTAAATCCTTTCTGATACCACTTGTCAGTAGTATCACTAACCAAGCTCTGATGCCAATTATTCAGGATCTACCAGCTCCTAAAAGCAACCATGATTACCTTTGTATAAGCAACTAAACATGAAATTATATGAGAATGAATAAGTAACTAGAAATAAGAAATAACACAGAATATGAGAGACAATACCCAATTATATTAATACTCTTTACATAAGGAATACAATGAAGAGATTCCACACTCTTCCACACCTTACAGGCTTCCCACACCAAGTGTACAGTAATTCACCTTCAAGAGCTCACTCTCTCTATTACAGTCCCAACACACAACTCAAACATAGATTTGGTGTTCACCTTCAACCAGTCAGTATCACTATTGCCAGTACCACCAGTAAGTGACAATCACTACCAGTCTGACTGAATACTCAACGTACTTAAGGTTTGAGTACACAACCGTACTCCAAGTAGATCTCCTATGAACTTGTAACAACCTGCAACTCAAATGAGCTTACTTACCTGTGTAGATATCCCATGAACTTACAACTCAAATGATCTTACACACCATGTAGATCTCTCTACACCCTGTAGAACCCTTGTCCTTGCCTCACCAAGTCCTTATGATTCTTCAAACTAGTACCCCGGTGGATCTACTATCAAAGATTGCACAACCTACATCTCTACCTGATCATACACACTCGACACCCCTGTGGAACTAAGAGGAGATACCCTTGCTCTCTTCACACACTAAAGGAGTTGGCCTGCTCAACTCAAACTAGCACACCTTTATAATATAGCCCATGAATCTATTATATAGATCCCATGCAAATAATAATTAGATATCTAATTACAATAATTAGATCTTTAGCTCAAGACTAAAATTAGCCTTTATCATGCAAACAACTGATTCATTAACAAACTGTTCATGCAACGAGCAGTTCTAAAACTGTATAGGTGACCGACATTGGTCCCTACATGTCTGAAGGTGACCGACGTTGGTTGACTCCTGACCGATGTCGGTTGCAACCTATCCACCACTGACCGATGTCGATCGACCTAATCGATGTCGGTGACTGTGACACTCAGCAACCTCCTCCATGTTTGCATACAATGAAGTTTTTAGATCCACAACCTAACACATTGAACCCAAACATTATTTTTTTATTAACATGGTCAATGATAAAAATATTTTAAATAATTATGTGAGATTGATAATCAATTTCATGATATTCTCACCAAAATATTATACAAGCAAATTTATGGAAGACTTAAGGAGATAGGCATATCTCTAATTTGCATCAAAGAGGGAAATGTTGAGCATGATTTCAATATAAAAACTTGATAATTTATATCAAATTGATTTTATTTCATTTTTTATTAGCTTATAAAGGTTATTTAATTTATTTAAGTCTTATATTATTTGTTTGGTCAATTTTGGATACTTTCTAGGAACTTCTTAAAAAATAACTAGAAGTGTCAGTTAGAGTCCAATTCATTGAATGTTTAGTTAACTAAATTTGAATTTATTTTAATCAAACTAATATTTTTAAATTTATATTTCTACAATTCTATTTTTAAACTCTCACTTGTCTAGGGAGGATCTCTTGATGACATGAAGTCAACTTCAATTTATTGTTCCACACTGGGAAGTAGCTTAACTTTTTGGTCTTTATAGAAACAAGCTAGAATTGCACTTTACTAAAATTGAATATACAACTCTTGCATTAAATTACATACAAAGATTATGGATGAGAAGACTCTTAGATAATTTTATAAACCTCAATTTGAACCAACACATATTTTTTCTGATAACAATAGGGCAATACAATTGTCCAAAAATCTAGTTTTTCATGCTAGAATAAAGCACATTAAACTCAAACATCATTTTGTTACTGACTTGGTCAATTATAAACATTTTTTAATCGATTATGTGAAAATTTATGATCAATTTGATGATATTCTCATAAAGAGACTATAAAAAAAATTCATGGAAGACTTAAGGACATGATAAGCATCTCTCCAATTTGCATCAAAGAGGAAAATGTTGAGCATGATTACAATATGAACACTTGATCATTTGTATAAAATTAAATTTATTTAGTTTTTATTTAACTTAGGAAGGTTATTTAATTTATTTAATTCTTAGATTAGTTGTTTGGTCAATTTTGGACACTTCCTAAGAACTTACTAAAAAATAACTAGAAATGCTAGTTACAGTCTAGTTTTTTAAATGTTTAGTTAATTAAATTTGAATTTATTTTAATCAAATTTATATTTTTACAGTTCTATTTTTAAACTTTAACTTTTCTAGTGTACATATTTTATTAACTAATTACAAATAGAGAAAATATAATAAGAGAGGATGGAAGTTCTTCAATTGATGAAAATACTTTTAGAATCATGGTGAGAGGTTTGTTGTATCTCACTATGATAAGACCTGATATTATTTATGGGGTTTCATTAATTTTTATATTTATAGAAAAACCATCACTCAAGCATTTGCAAGAATTAAAGAGAATTTTTAAATATATTAAAGGAACTTATAATAATGGTATTCATTCCAAAATAGTAAGTTCGTTGCCTCATTAGATACACATTTAAATTTATGGAGTATCTCTTGATGACATGAAGTCAACTTCAATTTATTATTCCATATTAGAAAGTGAGTTGGTTTTTTAACCTTTAATGAAACAATTTACAATTTGACTATCCTCTACTAAAACTGAATAGACAATTCTTATATTAACTTGCACACAAATATTATGACTGAGAAGACTCTTAATAGATTTTATAAAGGCTCAACTTGAGCCAACACATTTTTTTTTTGATAACAATGAGACAATACAATTGTCCAAAAATCTAGTTTTTTCATGCTACAATAAATCACATTGAACTCAAACATAATTTTGTTACTGACTTGGTCAATTATAAACATTTTTTCATTGATTATGTAAGAATTTATGATCAATTTGATAAATATTATCACTAAAATATTGTACAAGCAGATTCATGGAAGACTTAAGGAGATGATAGACATCTCTGTAATTTACATCAAAGAGGGAAATATTGAGCATGGTTCTAATATGGACACTTTATTATTTGTATCATATTTAGTTTATTTAGATTTTAATTAGTTTAAGAAGGTTATCTAATTTATTTAGTCCTAGATTAGTTATTTGGTCAATTTTAGACACTTTCTAAGAACTTAAAAAATAACTACAAGTGTCAGTTAGAATCTAGTTCATTGAATGTTTAGTTAAATCAATTTAAATTTCTTTTAATCAAACTTATATTTTTTAATTTCTATTTTTATAGATATATTTTTAAAATTTCAATTGTTTAGGGAGGATATCTTTATGACATGAAGTCAACTTCAGTTTATTATTTCACACTAGAAAGTGGATTGGCTTCTTAGTCTTCAAATAAATAAGTTACAGTTATACTATCCTCTATTAAAATTGAATACACAATCCTTACATCATCTTGTACACAAGGATTATGGCTAATAAGAATCTTAACTAATTTTAGAGAGGTTCAACTTGAGCCAACACATATTTTTTGTGTGATAACAATGGGGTAATACAATTATCCAAGATAATAGTTTTTCATGCTAAAACAAAGCACATTAAACTCAAACATCATTTTTTTACTGACTTGGTCAATGATAAATATTTTTCATTGATCATGTGAGAAATGATGATCAATTTAATGTTATTCTTATGAAGTAATTGTACAAATAGATTCATGGAAGAGTTAAGGAGATGATAGACATCTCTCTAATTTACATCAAAGAGGGAAATGTTGAGCATGATTATAATATAGATACTTGATCATTTGTATGAGATTGAGTTTAGTTGGTTTTTTTATTAATTTAAGAAGGTTATTTAATTTATTTAATTCTTAGATTAGTTGTTTGATAAATTTTGAACACTTCTAGGAGCTTCTTAAAAATAACTAAAAGTGCCAATTAGAGTCTAGTTGATTGATTGTTTAGTTAATTAAATTTGAATTTATTTTAATCAAACTTATATTTTTACAATACTATTTTTAAGTTTTCACTTTTTAAGTGTTCATATTTTATTAACTAATTATAAGTGGAGAAAAGATAATAAGAGATGATGGAAGTCCTTCAACTATTAAAAATACTTTTAGAATCATGGTGGGCGGTTTGATGTATCTCACTATGAGAAGACATGATATCAGTTATGAGGTTTCACTAGTTTTTATATTTATAAGCAAACCATCACTCAAGTATTTGTAAGTAGTGAAGAGAATTTTTAAATATGTAAAAAGAATTTATTACAATGGCATTCATTTCAAAATAGTTTCTTTGTCTCATTGGATAAACATTCAAATTTAGAGAGGATCTCTTGATGACATGAAGTTAACTTCAGTTTATTGTTTCACACTAGAAAGTGGGTTGGTTTCTAGGTCTTCAAAGAAACAAGCTACAATTTCACTATCCTCTCCTAAAATTGAATATACAACTCTTACATCAAAAAATTCACCATCCTCTCTTAAAATTGAATATACAAAGATTATAGATAAGAAGACTCTTAGATGATTTTAGAGCGGCTCAACTCGAGACAACACATATTTTTGTATGATAACAATGGGGCAATACAATTTTTAAAATATATAGATTTTCATGCTAGAACAAAGCACATCAAACTCAAACATCATTTTGTTACTTACTTGGTCAATGATAAACATTTTTTTCATTGATTATGTGAGAGTTGATGATTAATTTGATGATATTATCACCAAGAGATTGTATAAACAAATTAATGGAAGACTTAATAAAATGATAGGTATCTCTCCAATTTGCATCAAAGAGGGGAATATTGAGCATGATTCCAATATGGACACTTGATCATTTGTATCAGATTGAATTTGTTTAGTTTTTTATTAATTTAAAAAGATTATTTAATTTATTTAAGTCATATATTAGTTGTTTGGTCAATTTTAAACACTTTATAGGAACATCCTAAAAAATAACTAGAAGTGTCAGTTAAAATCTAGTTTATTGAATGTTTAGTTAACTAAATTTGAATTTATTTTAATCAAACTTATATTTTTAAATTTATATTTTTATAGTTTTATTTTTAACTTTCACTTTTTAGTGTACATATTTTATTAACTAATTACAAGTGAAGAAAATATATAAGAGAGGATGAAAATCCTTCAACTGATGAAAATACTTTTAGAATCATGGTGGGAGGTTTGATGTATCTCACTATGATAAGACCTGATATCAGTTATGGGATATCACTAGTTTTTATATTTATGGGTAAACCATCACTCAAGTATTTGAAAGTAGTGAAGAGAATTTTTAAATATGTAAAAAAAACGTATAATAATGTAATTCATTTTAAAATAGAAAGTTATTTACATATCATTAGATACACATTCAAATTTAGGGAGGATCTCTTGATGACATGGTGTCACCTTCAGTTTATTATTCCACACTAGAAAGTGGGTTGTCTTCTTGGTCTTCAAAGAAATAAGCTATAATTGCACTATCCTTTATTAAAATTGAATATACAACTCTTACACCATCTTGCACGTAAGGATTGTATGTGAGAAGACTCTTATCTAATTTCAGAGAGGTTCAACTTGAGCCAACACGTATTTTTTGTGATAATAATGGGACAATATAATTATCCAAGAATCTAGTTTTTCATGCTAGAACAATGCACATTGAACTCAAACATCATTTAAATACTGACTTTATCAATGATAAATATGTTTTCATTGATTATGTGAGAATTTATGATCAATTTGATAATATTCTCACCAAGAGATTATACAAATAGATTCATATAAGACTTAAGGAGATAATAGGCATCTCTCTAATTTACATCAAAAAGGAAAATGTTGGGCATGATTCCAATATGGATACTTGATCATTTTCATTCTATTTATTTAGTTTTTTATTAGTTTAGGAAGGTTATGTAATTTATTTGAGTCTAAAATTAGTTGTTTGGTTAATTTTGAATACTTTTCGAGAACTTCCTAAAAAATAACTAGAAGTGTCAGTTAAATTCTAGTTCATTGAATGTTTAGTTAATTAAATTTGAATTTATTTTAATCAAAATTGTATTTTTGAATTTATATTTTTATAGTTATATTTTTAAGCTTTCACTTGTCTAGGGAGGATCTCTTCATGACATGAAGTCAACTTCAATTTATTGTTCCACACTAGGAAGTGGGTTGGCTTCTTGGTCTTCAAAGAAACAAGCTACAATTGTACTATCCTCTACTAAAATTATATATAAAACTCTTACATTAGCTTGCACGTAATTATTATGGATGAGAAGACTTTTAGCTAATTTTAAAGAGGCTCAACTTGAGCCAACACATATTTTTTGTAATAACAATGGCACAATATAGTAGTCCAAGTATCTAGTTTTTCATGCTAAAACAAAAAAAAATCAACTCAAACATCTTTTTATTACTAACTTGGTCAATGATAAACATTTTTCATTGATTATGTGAGAATTTATGATCAATTTGACGATATTCTCACCAAAATATTGTACACGTAAATTCATAGAAGACTTAAGGAGATGATAAACATCTCTCTAATTTACATCAAATTGGGGAATGTTGAGCATGATTCCAATATGGACACTTGATCATTTGTATTAGATTGATTTTTTTAATTTTTCTATTAGTTAAGAAGGTTATTTAATTTATTTAAGTCCTAGATTAGTTGTTTAGTCAAATTTGGACACTTTCTGAGAACTTACTAAAAAATAACTAGAAGTGCCAACTAGAGTCCAATTCATTGAATGTTTAGTTAACTAAATTTGAATTTATTTTAATCAAACTTATATTTTTAAATTTCTATTTTTATAGCTCTATTTTTAAACTTTCACTTGTCTAGTGTGCATATTTTATTAACTAATGAAGAAGTTTCTTGCATGATGTTCATATTATATTATTAGTGAATTAAACTTGTTATCGTAAAGTTTATTTTTAGTTTACTTAGTTTTTAAGTAAATGTCTTAATTTAAAAATTAACTTATCATGCAAGATTCTTTTAATTAACTAGTTTTAGGCTTTATTATTAATAAAATATTTTATACAAGTGTGGTACAATAATTATTTTTAGAAATTCATTTTGTATATTGTTATCTCTAGATTTTTATTGTAAGTATTCACAAAATAAAACCAACAAGCTTTAGTATATTAATTTGAATTTATTCATTACATATTTTGTCACCAATCTCATTTAAAGCACTATTAAATTAACAACTAGTAATTTTAAGACATATTGGTTGATACATAGCTTCAATCGTAGATAAATTAAAATTAAAAGTTCACTTCCTCCATACATTCAAAACCTTCATTAAAATTAATATTTAATATATTTTAATTCGGTATGTTTAATAACATATTAATGAACTGCTAAATTAACATATCAAAAAAACTAACAAATGAAATTAAGTTATAAAAGAAATAAACTCAGCCCCTATTCTCCAACAAGTCAACCCACTTCACCTACTTCTCTTCGAAATGACTTTGAAAACTCATCCTCCACCAAAATTACATCACTTCCACCACTCTTGAAAATGAAAACAAATAATAAAATGAATTTGAGAAGTCTTGTGTGTGTGTGTGTGTGTGTGTGTGTGTGTGTGTGTGTGTGTGTGTGTGTGTGTGTGTGTGTGTGTGTGTGTATAGATACATACATATATATATATATATATATATATATATATATATATATATATATATATATATATATATACATACATATGTGTGTGTGTGTGTATATACATACATAATAATAAAATGAATTTGAGAAGTCTTATATGTGTGTGTGTGTGTGTATGTATGTATATATATATATATATATACATATATATATATATATACATACATATATATATATATATATACATATATATATATATATATATATATATATATATATATATATATATATATACATACATACATATATATATGTGTGTGTGTGTGTGTGTATACATATATATGTGTGTGTATATGTATGTATGTATGTATGTATATATATATATATATGTATGTATGTATGTATGTATGTATGTATGTATGTATGTATGTATGTATGTATATATATATGTATATATATGTGTATATGTGTATATATATATATATGTGTGTGTGTGTATATATATATATATATATATATGTATATACATATATATGTATATATATATATATATGTATATACATGTATATATATATACATGTATATATATATATATATATATATATGTATATATACATATATATATATACATGTATATATATATACATGTATATATATATACATGTATATATATATATATATATATATATATATATATAAACCCCTAAATTTTAATGGAATCAATGGTGACACTAATCCAACATTATTCATGTCACCGTTAGCATCAAACTAGTGTCACCATTTCACAAGAGTTGTGTTGCCATCAGATTACACAAACAAAAAAGATGGAAAACTTATGGCGATGTTAATCTGACCTAAATGGTGTTGGAATTTTTTCCATATTTATTATTATTATAACAAACAAAGGGTAAATATTTACGAAAAAAATGCAAAATACAATGAAATTTGGAATAAATAATATATAAAATTATGAAATCATAACAAGAAAAATAAAGAGGTAAGAAAAGAAGAATTCCCAATTTTCCACTCCTATCAAAATGCATTTAATTTCTGACTAATTTCCCAAAATGTGCATTCATCATTAAGAAGTCCTTTTGAATTTTTAGGATAAAGGAAACATAAACAAAACAAAGAAAATAACAATCAAAATAAGATTATAGAATGCAATTTTGAACCCAGACAATATGAAAGAATAAGAGCCCTAAAATAAAAAAGTGAGTCAAATCAAAATTAATAGTGGAATAAAACATCAACTAAAAGAAAAGAAGTAATATAAGGCCATAAAAGTAAAATACACTAAAAATTGAAACATGAAAAGCCAATGAAATTAAACTAGAGGTAGTTTTGAAAGATTAATGAAATGTAAAGATAAGGAAAAGTATATAAAAAATCATATATGAGATAATATATAAACCAAAACCAATTATAATTTCAAATCATAAAAGAAATAAAGTTATAAAAACTTAACTGGGAGAAATAGAAAATAGAATAATCTTACTAGAAAGTAGAAGTTAGAAACAATTAAAGAGACAAATAAATAACAAAATAAAGTGATCAAAAGAAACAAAACTAAAATAGATACTGTTAACTTTGAAATATAAGTAATTGGTAAGTAAGGATAAACACTAATATAGTCATAACCAAGTGAGTCATAATGATCATTAGTAGATATACAAAGAAAATTATTAAAAGAGACAAAGGAAAATATAGGGTGTTGAGTTATCCAATCATTAATCCATGACAATCCATCATCCAAAGCACCATATTCAACAATATCATCCATTACGTGATCCTTCTCATTGATATGAACTAGAAAAGGTATACCATTTATATGTTCCTTTGGTTTTCTTGTCACTATTGATCATGGTGCATGCATTCTTGTTGGAATTAACTTATGTATTTGTACTTTATGCTTTCTTTCTTTCAATATTACCTTATGTTCATGTTGCATTACTATTTGAATCATATTTCCATCAAAATTTAAGGTTTTTTGTGTTTTGAGCCAAAATTTTGAGATTTTTATGATGACTTTGGCAATGCAAAATTCACATGAATTAAACATGACTAATATTTTGTTGGCACATTGACTTTTTTTTTGGTATACATCATTAAATTTCTTGCCTTCAATACAACACAGATTTTTTTGAATTACAAAAATAAAATATATAAAATTAAAAAACTTGTGTCACTTTTGCATCAACTATTTATATAAATTTTATTTTAGTTTAGGGTGTATAGTTATATGTTGGATAAGCTCACCCCCTATTTATAATAGAATAAAAATTTCCATAAAATATATTTTTAAGATAAAGATGATGACAATGTCTCGTTTTTATTCTAGTAGAAATAGAATTGAAAAAAATGCACATTTCCAATGCTTTAATTATAATCATAAAATGACAATTTTAATGTCATCCACTACCCATCTCAACCTAAAAATCATATCATTAAATAAATTATACTTAAATGAGGAATTACACATTATACCAACCACACAAGCCTTGTAACATGTCTATATATTTAACCATTGCACAAACCTACATACACAACTACACATTTAATATTTAAAGAAAAATTAAACACTTGGTTTTAGATGTTAGATGTGCTTACCCAAAATAAGGTCTTAATGGTCCTAATTAGGATAAATGATTACAATGAATATATATATATATATATATATAACAATGCAACTATAAAAGTATGGAATTTAGATCTATCCAATTGACTATAAAAAATAATAAGACAAAAATGATAAATGAGTTAGGCTATGCAAAATAAAGAACAAAAGATAAGAAATAATGACACCTTATTGCCATTTTGAAATTATGATTCTAGAACATGATTGTGTACGTCTAACAAAGACTGCTCCTAAAATATAGGGCTCCTAGGTAGACTCACACGCTATGCATGTTTGATCTAAGTAGACTTATGTTGGGAAAATGAGTGCTATCAGATCTAACTATATTTTGTCAAGTTTAACCTTGGTAGGGTTATGCAATCTGAGTTTTTGCGGTTAGTTTGCTCCCTAATTTTTTATCTTCATGTATGTTCACTTTGTTATTTTGTTGGGTAGAATATGCTACAATTTTTATTCATCCTCATTAACCTAGTTTTTCACTCAAAACAATAAGAGGTTATGCATTCAGGAAACCACTGAAGTAACATTGAAAACTACATATCCAACATGTTGGAATCATGACTCCATGTTTTTCTAAGTGAAATTAAATGGAATAGCTTGAGCAATGGTTTTTAACTTCATCTTCCCTAGAAGAGATGATGTAACTGCATGCAATCTAAGACCTTCATTTGGTACAAGAGGATGATGAGTGACAAAGGTAAACATAGTTCTCACAAGTGTGTAATATATAACTCAATTAATCTCAATTTGAAGTAGGAAGAATGATGAAGTTTGGTCTTTGGTTCTGCTCTATGTTTTGATCCTTGATAATCTATTTTTCTTTTCCTTTTTTATCTCTTTTGAAATGCATATGATGACTTGTATATATAGGTTGTTCTAGGACAGGTTATGTATTTTTTCCACCTTTAGAAATGATAAAGAGTGAAGTTAAAGTTGCATGATCAACAATGCTAGTCAAAATGACCCACAAAAGCAAATGAGGTGGACCCAATCGGGGCACATGTTTACCCAATGTGAACTTTGGATCATGATAATAGATTTATTTAATCCAAGGGTGATAACATGTATATTTGGATAAATGTTAGATGTGATTTTAAGGCTCGAGGGCTAAGTGTAGACTAATATAGGGTTTTAAAATTCCTAAAAATATAAAAATATATGCAAGTAGTCCAAAAATTATAAATTTGGGATAAGATACTATGGAAAAGGGTCTTATACCAAATTTCAGTGTCTACATAATACCCCACTTTGACATGGATATGTAAGTGTGAGTGAATGAAAGTGCGCATCAAAGTATAAATATAAATAGTTTGAAACATGCACCTTCACTTACCTAGGAAAAATTGGGGGTTTTGAATATTTGATCAAGAATAATTCCATCCCCATGGGTGTTTATATTACACCTAAAACAAGTGCTAATTGCAACAAGTAGTCAATTTTCATGATATATATTAAAATTTTGAATTTTAATTTGAAATTTTTGAATTTGAAAAGAGAGAAAAGAATGAGTACACTTAGTTGGTATTTTCCCCAAATGCCATAATAAAATTCTTTTATTATTAGACTTGTAATAGGTGTTGAAACATAGACAACACTTCTTCAAGAGTTACTAGGGTCTAGTCCACTTTTTGATTAGAGAAGTAGAAAATTTTGTTCAAGTTCAATTAATTTCACCCAAGATCTCTCAAATTTTATAAAGTCCTTGATATATTCCTCATTTTGAGGTGATGGATGGACACTTATGTTGTGATTACTCATCTACAAATCAAAATTTAATTGCATCATATGTTATGAAAATAATATAGTTGAATTGTCAATATCCTAAAACATATGTAGTGAAATTGAAAATAGTTGATACCATTATATTGTTTGCAAAATTTTATAGTTAGAAGGAATGAATTACAATCTATGCATGACCCATAATATCATAAAAAGGTGTCTCATATTGAAATAAATATAGTACAATATCAAGAACAACACAAATAGGTATGATTCCCCCTAAGGAAAAGAAAGAAGGGGATAACAAGTACACCCAAAATGTCATAAATATGACCATAGTCAAGTCATATGTGTGTTGGGGGGGGGGGGGGGGGGGGGGAGAATACACACAAGTATAATTCCTCCATATATGCATGGTAGAAACCATGTCAACATAGATACCAAGAAAGTATATTGAAAAATATGTGCATAACAGAAATCATGGCACCAATCATAGTATAATATTATCCATGATATACATCATGGTTATAATCATAAAATAAATCAATGAAGTGCATTTGAGTTGGGACCATAAAAACTAGTGACTACGCCCAAGTTAGTGATTAAACAATTTATTAAGAAAACACACAAGAGCTTGACACAAGATATAATGAAAAAGAGGATCATTTATGGTCAAGGATACACACACAAGAAAACATTTACACAATAGTAAATGTAACCATGTAACAATCATAATGAATATATTCATGTTATATATAAGATCTAGGTACCATTAGGAGATGTAATAATTAATGTAATCTAGCTTAATATGATGAAAGGAAATATATCACCATCCAAAAACTATTGTATGACCATGCCCCCAAGATAGGATATGAGTTGTCTATGCAAATGCCCACCTCCCCCTCCTAAGATATGATCAAGTTGTATGCATTCCAGTATCATGTAACATGTAAATCTACATAGCATGCACTTAAGAAATATTGTGATAAGCACATGTGTAAATCATGGATATGAAAACCTCTAGCATACGTGAATATGTTACCATGTATAAAGTAATGTTTTTTAATTTTTGAGTATTTTATAATGTTTTTAATGTCTTTTAATAATATATTACCTCTTGATGGGTGATTGTATGAATCATTATATATCAATCATGATGAAGATAATATGATAATGTGTAAAAGTTTGTGTGGGGTATCATGTCCCATCAATGTAATAATTCAAGGCACATATCTAGTATAACTCACAAATGTAAGATAATATCAATGTGTCATGATCATATGATATAAATGAATATGTGGAAAGGCCCATAAATGAATACATATTATAGTGAGGATGAATATGTACATTGGGAAACAACATGCCTCCTTATGTATGAAAACTCAAGGGTAGATAGATATGGTAATGGATGTACCACGAGTGATAACTTATCATGTGTCAAGGAACATGTAATAGCTAGAATTTAAATAATCAACGTAGACTCATAAGCAAAGGGTATGATGGATTACACATGTAGGATATGTCAATAAGACTCATGGAGAGAGATATATGGGCACCATGCCCCCATAGGAAAATAGATTTATAGATATGATAAATAAGGAACATGTGTGGGTACAATTCCCCCATAAGCAAATATGTGTCATATACACCCATAGGAAAATAGATTTATAGATATGATAAATAAGGAACATGTGTGGGTACAATTCCCCCATAGGCAAATATGTTTCATATACACTAATGTGTAAGATAAATTCATGTAAGTATCAAGTATGACAATCATGATATTTCAAGATGTAAAGAGTATGTAGGGCATAAAGACCCCACTAATGTAGTAATACAGATCATGTGGATAATATAGGTCCATAATTTCACATAGTATCCATGAGAATCAAGGAATATGGGTGCATAGAATATGTCTAAGTATGTATAATCATGTGAAACACAATCTTGATAGTGTCCAATGTAACAATGTTGTGTTTCCCCCAAGAGTGCCAAGGTATAGATAATATGCTCAAAGATGAAAGGGTCAGATAATATGGCTCAATCGACCCTCCAATTTTTTAATATGTGTAGAATAAGATTAAAGAGTGATGTGTGGGATATTTCCCCCTAATATCAAGGCAATATATATCCCATGTAAACAAAATGTCGTAAAAAATGTTGAGGCCAAGCTATAATAAATAGACAAATGTTGATCAAAAGGCATGTGATAGAAAATTTACTCATCCATGTGACTCTAATATATAATAATTACCTGTAGATATTCATGTACATAATCAAGATATGTATACTCCATCTACACAAAAATACAAGATATATGATCCAAGTAAAGTGGCTCTATACAGTAAATGAAAAAAAATACAAAGATATTACTATGAAATAGTCTCATGTATATAAATCACCCCCCATAGGTGAGGCATGAATGAGTCCATAACCATATAACTTAGATATCATTTTTTGAGCATTTTTCATGTTGTTGAGGTTTGGAATTGATGTTGTCATTTATGTCAAAGGTTCTTGAGAAGGTTGATATCATTATTGTCATTGATTGTCTTTGTTGTTCCACAGGTGCTCTAATGAATATTGATGTCAAAGGTGCTTATGAAGGTTGATGTCATGTGACTATCATTTTTTGTTTCATTGATGTCTCAGTGGTTCTCTAGTGAGTGTTATATTGTAACAAGCTAAAGTGTTAAAGGTCAGTTGGCATGGTCATGAGGTCATAGGTCTTCATGAGGTCATTGAAGAGTGTAGCTATGAGAGAGAATATTGATCAATGTTGTAGTGATTTTGAGAGTGTAATATATTATTGGTATATTTTCTTATGTCTGCATAAGTGATGTGAAGGTCAACATGGAAGGTCTTTATTGTTAAAGTTGTTAAGTGATTGAGCCTAGTAGTGTCCTGAGAAGGTATGTCTAAAGGATGTCTAGTCTTGTGCATGAAGACGCATGGCAGCATGGGGATAGGGATGTTATAAGGCTTTTAAAGGCTATATAATATTAATATCAAGTGTCTTTGAGGAAAAGGTGTCTTGTGAAGCTTAGTTATGGCATGAAGAGACTTTATGTGAAGGCATAAGATAGGTTGCATGGTGAGAAAAGGTTGTAGAAGGATGTTTGACATTGTTTGAGAATATGAGATGTTGTGTGATCATGTGATTGAAGTATTGAGAAATTTAAAACAGGTTTTAAGGTTAGTTTAAGGCCTAATGAGGTGTGAAGACTTAGGTATAGAAAGCAAGGTGGTAAGAGAATGGCCTAATGAGGTATGAGGTTAAATTTCAAAGGAAAGTATTCATAGGTGAGATTTTGAAAATGTGTGATAGGTTATCCCAGATGTAATAATGAATTTTCATGTCAAATTTTTAAGTTTAAGGTAAGAAAACATGCTTTTAGGTCTCTCGAGTGCATAGAATGAAGGATGCTCCACTCGAGAAGGATTTTAGTATGATCTTTAGCTCATCAAACCTTTAATGGGAACCTAATATATTCATGGTAGATGGATAAGGGTCTTAACTCAAAATTTTAGGCATTATTTTTTGGATTGAAGGGATATGCTTTATGAATAATAGTTAACAATGGAAGTGTGTTTAAATCCTCTTAAAACCCTAATAGTGACCTGATGTTGAATATATTATTCAAAAATGCTCGAGATGGTTTATAATGCTCAGGTAAGTGTTTTTATATTGTATTTAAATCTCTCAATTACCTCCAAGTGGTGGTGTTCAGAGAGAGGAGAGAGAAAATGTGAAGATACAAGCTTGCTTCTAAAGAAGTTGTTGTAGATGTAAAAAGTTGTATTGGACAAAGTTTGAAAATTGATAAAGGTTGAAGATTGAGAATAATAGTTTATGTAATTTTTTTTTAATTTTTTTTTTATAGTTCTTAAGTGTTCTAAATTTTTTATCTAAGTTGTCTAGTCACTAACAGGCCTAATGAAGAAGAACAGTACAAAACCCAAGCAGTTTAAGAAGTTGGTTTTTGGTATGAATTCATGAAAGAATGATGCATTGGAGTGAATGGTGTTTTTTTTTGTAATTTTATTTCCTATACATGATTTTTTAAAATCTTTGATATTTAGTGAAAGTGGTTGAAATTTTGAAGCCAAAATGGATTGTCTAGTTCTGGTTTGACTGTGTGTAGTGAGGTCAAAAGATTGGTCTATAAGATCAATATTTGAAATTAGACCTTATGTTTTTTGTATTTTATAGTGGTTTATATATGTCAAAGGATATTTTTAAAGTGTCATTTTTCATATAAATTTTTCTTTCAGGTGTTTAAGATCAAGTTGTTTATGATTGGTTTTTGGAGTGTTCTGGTAGTTCTGAGTGGGTTATTTGTAGAGAAGTGTTTGAGTAGTTTTTCCCTAAGTTGTTAAGTATAAATAACATGGTGATGTTTTTAATTTATTTTATTTTATTTTAATGTGATTTATTGTCATGGTTTTGTGAATAAATTTTGTACATACTTTTGTTTTATTTAGTAGACTTTTTGTAGGTTCACATACCTAATTTGAACAATGCTACAAGGAGCGTCATGAAGGGGGTGGTGATGAAAAGTGTTATGGACCTTATAATATGTTTATTGGGGTCTATTTGATAAATTAAAAAAATTATATTATTCATCAATTAAGGTAAATTTTTTCAAGAAGAACATAAGTTAATGTGTTACTAAGAAGGCTTAGTAGGTTTTCATAAGGCCTAAAGCAGGATAAGGGCTAATGAAGGTGTGGTCAAATATTTTAAATATTTATTATTATTTTTAACATGTCTTAAGATGTTTTTTAATGTTATACAAGTTATGAAATGTTTTTTTCCGACCACAAGGTATGTTAGTATGAGCCTAACATAAGAATAAGGCAATTTTAGGCCTATTTATTGATGTAAAAAGCAAGTGAATGAAATAGCACATTGGTAAGAATAAAGAGGTATTTTAGATAATATTAAGAGTGTATATAAAATATGATGAATATTTTAAAAATGTTATATGTATGAAAATCAAGGTCATATGACCTAATCAAGTCAAGAAGAGGGCTAATTGAGCAAAAAAGCCTAGAAGATAGTTTGAGAGGGATAGAAGAGAGACAAGATCTGAAGAAGGTAATCATCATATGTTACATGAAAAATAAGGTTTTATGAATGTGATCAAATGTTTTAGGTGGTTTATTTGGTGTCGATTCATTTATGAGGTTGGTGTCTCCTTGTAAGTTGGTGTTTGCTAAAGCCTATATGGGTTGGTGCTTAGCTAGTTGGGGTTGATGCTCTATGTGGAGTTGGTTCTTAACTAAATTATGATATTTTGACTTATAAGACTATAGTACATTTTTAGGGATCAGTGGGTTTCCTTCCCCTTGATGGTTTCCCACATATATGATGTGTTTTCTAATCTAATCTTGTTTCATGCTTGTATGGTTGATTGCTTATGCATTACTTGATCTATATGTTGACATCATGGTTCATGTATGCCAAGGAGGTATTGAAATAAAAAATTTAAGAGAATTATTCACTCCCCACACTCTCAATCATTGTGTTTTCAATAATTGGTATCAGATCAAGGTCCTTTGAACTAGGCCTAACAGCTTGAAGGTGATCCTATAAGCATAAGTATGGCTAGTTATCATGTTTAAGGAGGTTTTTCATCTTGCAAGGCTTGTCTCTTCAGTGGTATAAGTGATTATGATATTGAATATGATTGTGTTTATCATGAGATCAATGAATTACTTTTCATGGCCATGAGAATTGATAATGAATGTTGTTTAGAAGGTAAAGGTCATATGGAAGAATACACCAAGCTTAGAAAATAAGTAGAGTCTTTGAAGGTAGAATTGGATTAGGTATCAATAAAATTGAAGATATATCATAATTTTGAGAAGATTTCAGATATGCTAGAAGATATTTTGAATAGTCATAAGTCTTCACATGATAAGGATGGTCTTGGTTTTAAATAAGACCAAAAGGAGATCAAGGAGAATCAAACCTCAAAGGTCAATAATCTATCAAGAGGTAATGGTACAAGAAGAATAAATATAAATCCTATCAAATAGTTAAGGTATGTAGGTTCATTCAATGGTTACTATATTTCATTTAATAAATTTGGTTATAGAGTAATATGTTATAGATATAATGCTAGAATTAATTCCTTATGGAGAAGGAGAATTCATTGCTATACATTTGATCAAAGAGGTCATATTGAAAGGGATTGCAAGATGAGGCATATGAAGAAGACCAGTCAAAAAAATAAGTTATGTAGTCATGTCACTAAGAAATGGATCAAGAAGATAGACCTTATGAAGAAGGTGAAGGAAAAATAGATGTCTAAAGGACAAAATTCTATGCTAGCTCAAACTACATTACATATTCAAAATAAATACATGAATTTTATAGATGGTGGTTGCTCAAGCCACATGATAGAAGACAAATAAGGTATTGGTTTTCTTAAGTATGTTCAAAGCAATAAGGATGAAGAGTTGATTGAGAAGAAGAAAGATGACAAGGCGGATGAGTCAAATTCTTCATCTCAATCCAAAGAGAATGCTAGTGAAAACAAGAAGTTTAAAGCTCTTAGAGTGAAGAAGAAAAATCAAATCAAGTTACAGAAGCCAAAAGTAGTCAAGGTGAGTCATGATCAACTCATAAACCAAGGTGGTTTGTTTACTAGTATAGAGCATAAGTCAGATATGAAAGAATGTCGAGTATTCTTTGTCAACTTAGAAGGATGATGAAGAGGCCAATTCAAAGGTCAAGTCAACGAGGCTATTCAACTCTAAGAGGACCCTAAAGGATATTCAATCTTTTGAGAAGATGGAGATATGGGAATTTACCAAGTTCATGGTGTTCTAGAGCCATATGGAAAGGGGTGACTCCATTAGGCTTCATAGAGACACTCATCAGTCAGTAGAAGTTGGGTCTGAAAGGGAGCTAATCAATGATTCATCAGTTCAAGGAATAGGTGAGCAATGTCAATAAGGTTTATGAGGTTATGATAGGCATGTAGGCAAGTTGAATAATGTTGACAGGGATAAAATCATGATGGAAGCTTGTTTTTATAACTGTAATAAGAAGAAAAAGATGGATTTTATCCATTCTTGTGTTTGTAGCATCTGAGGTGCCATGGTATGGAATGCAAGTCTAAGCACAAGATTGTGTCTAGAGATATATGGTATATGGATTGGTTTACAAGACCAATATGGATATGAATATAATTTGATAATTTGTTGATAGAACTGGATGTTTAGTTTGTAGCATGGTGAGTGTTTTAAGGTTGGTATTAGGCTTTTGAGGTCAAAAACTAATCTTTTGGTCTATGAAAGTTAAGTTTTGGTATCTTTTTATGATTAGTAGCTAATATTTATCTATGTTGAGGTTTGTTATTGGTATCAAGGTGCTTGAAGAAAGTTAAGATTGGTCTATGAGTCCTGATGACTCATAAGATGGGCTTAAGCTATGAAGACAAAGGGGGAATCTCAAATTATTTAGTTGATGTCAAGAGTGTTGGTTTTAGTCATGTCAAAGACAAGGTAAGTCCTCTTAAATTTCATAGTTCTTTGAAATATTGAGCATTATCATAATGGGGGTAGGTTATGCTATGTGATCCTTCTTTGTTGAAGATGTTGCATTGATTCGTATGTGCTTGGTCTAAGGGGGAATTGATAGCTCTAAGAATTGATGTTTCTAAGATTGGTTGCCATTAGGGAGAGAGTGTGTTTCCAAAAGTTGAGAATGATCTAAAAATGAGAGATAGTTAAAAATGAGGAAGAAGTCTGATTGAGAAAAGGTTCTATTTATTGATTTTTAGTTGCAAAAGGTGTAATTCTAGTTGTTACAGGTGTCTATTTGTCTTTAATGTCAAAGAGGGAGTGAGTTGAGAAAAGGATAGTAGGGGTAATTCTAGGAGGATTTACCATTAGGAGTAGTTGTCAAAGAGGAAGAATAAAGTGTTTTAGAAGTTGTCTACAACAACTGATATAAGCTTAAGGTGAGTTTTTGTCAACATTTCATTATGTTTTCTATTTGATTTCAGGTCTAAGGATCAAATGGTAGTTTATAGAAGAACCTTTATCATTAATGTCAAAGGGGGAAAAATACCAAAATGGGATATATGAAAATAATCAATGTGAATTGTGTTTTGCCATCAATGACAAAGGGGGAGATTGTTGAGCATTGTTCCTATTGTTGAGGTTTGTCATTGATGTCAAAGGTTCTTGAGAAGGTTGATATCATTATTGTTGTCATTGATTATCTTTGTTATCCCAGAGGTTATCTTATGAGGATTTATGTCAAAGGTGCTTATGAAGTTTGATTTCATGTGACTATCATTTTTGTTGTCATTGATGTCTCAGTGGTGCTCTAGTGAGTGTTGTGTTGTAACAAGCTAAAGTGTTGAAGGTCATTTGACATGGTGATGAGGTCATTAAAGAGTGTATGTATGAGAGATAATATTGATCAGTGTTGAAATGATTTTGAGAGTTTAAAATATGATTGGTATATGTTCTTATGTTTGAATAAGTGATGTGAAGGTAAGCATGGGAGGTCCTTGTTGTCAAAGTTGTCAAGTTCTTGAACATAGTAGTGTCTTGAGAAGGTATGTGCATAGGATGCCTAGTCTTATGCATTAAGAGGCATGGTGGCATGGTGAGATGGATTTTCTTAGGCTTGTACAGGTTATAGAATATTTATATCAAGTGTTTTTGAGGACAACGTGTCTTATGAAGCTTAGTTATGGCATGAAGAGACCTTGTTTGATGGAATAATCTTGGTTGCATGGTGATACAAGGTTGTAGAAGGATTTCTGACATTGTTTGAGCATGTTATATGTTATGTGATCATGTGAGTGAATTATTTAGAGCTTTAAAAGAGGTTATAAGGTCGTTTCAAGGCATAATGAGGTGTGAAGACTCAGGTGTATAAATCAAGGTGGTGAGAGTATGGCCTGATGAGGAATGAAGTTTAATTTCCAAGGAAAGTATGCATATGTGATCTTTTTTATATGTGTGATAGGTTTTCCTAGGTGTATTCATTGAGTTTTAGGTCAAATTTTGAATTTTAAGGCAATAAAAAGTGCTTTGAGTTCTCTCAAGTGTACAGAATGAAGGATGCTCAACTCGAGAAGGATTTTCTTGTGCTCTTTAGCTCATCAAAACTTTGCATGGTAACATAAGTTGTTCATGGTAGATTTGGAATGTTCCTAGCTTAAAATTATATGCATTGGTTTTTGGATTGAGGGTCTATGCTTTATGAACAATTGTTAACAGTGGAAGTGTGTTTAAACCCTCTAAAACCCATAATAGTGACCTAATGTTGAAGATATGATTCAAAATTCCTCAAGATGGATTGGAATGCCTATATAAGTGTTTTTATATTTTATTTAACTCTCCCAGGTACCTCTAAGTGGTTTTGGTTAGAAAGAGGAGAGAGTAAATGTGAAGATACATGTTTATTTCTAAATAAGTTATTGTAGTTATAAAAATTTGTACTAAAAAAAGTTTTAAAATCAATTAAATTTGAAGATTTAGGCTCATATTTTATGTCCTTTGTGGATTATTTATTTTGTATAGTGCTTAAGTGTTCCAAATTTGTGATCCAAGTTGGCAAGTCGCTAACATGCCTAATGAAGAAGAATAGTGCATGGTGTTATTTTTTGGAAATTTTGTGTCTTATAAATTATTTTTATAATGTTTTATAGTCAGTGAAAGTGGTTGAAATGTTGAAGCCAAAATGGCTTGTCTCGTTTTAGTTTGACTGTGTGTAGTGAAGTAAAAAAATTGGTATGCAAGACAAATATTTGAAATTATACCTTATTATTTTTGTATTTTATAGTGGTATATATATTTAAAAGTATCTATTTAAAGTTTTAATGGTCATGGTAATTTTCCTTTTAGGTTTTTAAGATCAAGTTGTTCATGACTAGTTTTTAGAGTGTTTTGGCAGTTTTGAGTGGGTTATTTGTAGAGAAGTGTTTGAGTCCTTTTGCCATAATTTATGAAGTTTAAATAACATTATGAAATTTTTAATGTCATGTATTTTATGTTCATGTGATTTATTTTCATTTTTTTGTGACTAAATTGTGTACATGCTTCTTTTTTGTTTGGTAGACTTTTTGTAGGTTCACAGGCCTAATTGTGAACAATGCTACAAGGAGTGTTCATGAAGGGTTTGGTGCTAAAAAGTGTTATGTAACTTAGAATATGTCTATTTGGGTATATTTTATCAATGTATGAAATTATATTGTGTGTTAATGTAGGAAAATTGTTTCAATAAGAAAATAAGGTAACATATTGCTAAGAAAGCCTATTAGGTCTCCATAAGGCCTAAAGAAGGATACGGAATAATGAAGGTGTGGCATACTATTTTAAATATTATTTATTATTTTTAACATGAAATAATATTTTTTATAAGGGTGATCCAAATTATGAAAGGTTTATTTTTACCAAGAGATGTGTTAGTATTAGCCTAGTATAAGAATAAGATAGGTTTAGGGCTATTTGTGGATATCGAGAGCAAGTGAATGAAATAACACATTGGTAAGAAAAATGAGGTATTGTATACCATATAAATAGTGTATATAACTTGTGATGAATATTTTATAGATTTTATATGTATGAAAATCAAGGTCATATGATCTAATCAAGTTAAGAAGAGGGCTAGTTGAGTAGAGAAGCCTAGAAGACAATTTGAGAGAGCTAGAAGAGAGAGAAGAGTTGAATAAGGTGATCATCATATATTAAATTAGAAATAATGTGTTATGAATTTTATAAAATGTTTCAAATTTCTAAGTTTGTGCTGAGTTATCTAGGGGTTGGTTCCTCCTTACAAGTTGGTGCTTGTTAAATCTTAGCTGCGTTGGTGATTAGCTAGTTGGGGTTGGTGCTCCATATGGAGTTGGTGCTTCACTAAATTGTGATATTTTAAATTATATGACTATATTACATTTTAAATTATCATTGGGTTTTTTTCCCCTTGAGGTTTTCCCAAATATATGATGTGTTTCCTTGTGTAATCTTGTTTCATGCTTGTATCGTTGATTGCTTGTGCATTGCTTGATCTATATGTTGATGTGATGGTTCATGTATGCTAAGGAGAAATTGAAAGAAAGTTTCTAAGATAATAATTAACTCTTCCCCCCCTCATTAATTTTTTTTCCATTACCATGGATCTCACATACTCAAGGTATATCATGACAAGCATATGTAGCAAACACAAATGTGTGAAAAATCTCTAGTATAAGTAAAATATGCATGATATGTATTATATGACGAAGATAAAGGAAAAGAGTTTTTTTTATTTTTTTATTTAATTAATATTTTTTTTATTTTGATTTTGATTTTATTATGAATACATACATGGTGTTATGTATAATTAAAATTCACCATAATGATGTGTTAATTAAGTAGTAGATGCATGGATGACTCAGTTATATGTGTCACTCAATGCATAATGTCTAGTCATGGATGTATAGATGATATAAACTAAGTGTCAAATGTGGAATGAAATAATTTAATAAAACCTATATCATTAATGAGAGATTTACCATAATTTATGAATCTTAAATCTGATGTGTTACTTCAAATAAGTGTCATTATACATATATGTCATATACAGTGGAACTCTAAATATGTGGTAGCATTCTCAAGTAAATGACTATGTGTATTGAAACCATATTATTGGAATATTTTCATTGATGTAAAAGGAATTTTAATTTATGTTAATGGAAGTATCAATAGAATTGTAATGGAAGTCAATGGAATTTTCAATGAAAATATCAACAAAATTGTCAACAAAATTTTTCAATGGAAATGTCAAAATATCGATGGAAATGTCAATGGTCACAAATTTTGGTGAAGAGGTGCCTCTTATATTGGATGAATCCTTTATGAAGATACCTTTAAGGTTATATAAGTAAGATATAAGGTTGATAAATATATGGAAGTTGAAGTGTGATATATGTGAAGATTAATAAAGAAGAGAAGGAATCAAGTGTGTGGAGAATAAAAAGATATATCATACAAACACATGAAAATTTGAAGAATGGAATTAATTATTTATATCACTCAAGAATAAAAATATTTTTGTGGATAATAACAAGAGGAAATTTAATTTTCCATCATTCTTTTATGAATCAATAATATTAAGGTGGAAGATTGTTTTAGTAGAGGTCGATGCCTCAAAAAGAAGATATTGGTGACTCTTGCTAAGTTGGTGCCTCTTGCTAAGTTGTTGCTTAGCAGTGGGAATTAGTGTATCCATTAGGTTGGTGCCTAAAAAAATTTTACAAATGGGGATTGGTGTCTCTAGTACGTTGGTGCCTACAAATTTTTTAAGAAGAATTTTATTTGTGGTTGGATTGAGATAGTAGATCCAAGTAGTCCTTTTCTCTATGGTTTTCTTTCGAAAGGGTTTCCATGTAAATCTTGTGTTATTGTGTTATTAATTATTGATGTTGTGTGATTTATATTATTATTATTATCAATTTTAAAAAGTTAAAAAATACCTTATACTTATTCACCCCACCTCTTAGTATAAGCATGTGCTCAATAATTGGTGTCAGAGTGGTTCCTTCAGATACATGCTAACCACTAGAAGGTAGATCTTGGGAGTACACATGGCTAGACAAGAAGATTTTTCCACAAAAAAGGCTCCATTATTTTACAAAAAAAATTATACTAATTGGAGTATAATAATGAGAACCTATTTAATGGATTTAGGGTTTGATATATAGCAAGCAATAGTAAATGGTTATACTGCTCCATCTCCACCAATAGAACAAATTATAAATAAGGCCAATGAGAATAATGCAAAAGCAATGAATGCAATCTTTTGTGGTCTATTAGAATCATAATTTGTCAAGGTGATTCATTGTAAATCTATGAAGGAAATATATGAAAAACTACAAAACATCTATGAAGGTGATAATAAGGTGAAGAATGCCAAGCTTTAAACACATATAAGATAGTTCCAAAGTTTTAAAAAGAATGATGAATAAAACATTGCACCCTATCTACTTCATGTGGATGAAATCATCAACACTATCATAGGTCTTGGAGAAAATTTTGAAGATACAATGTTTATTCAGAAAGTATTAAGGTCTCTTCCCTTAAGATTTGATGCCAAAGTCTCCACCATCAAATAAATGAGAGATATAGATACACTAACAATGGATGAATTGCATGGGATCCACATGGAATATGAAATGAGGAACAAAAAGGAGAAATAAACTAATAAGAAATCAACCTTTAAATATTATAAGAGAGTAAAATGTAAAGATCTTGAATCAAGCGATAGCACCAGTGATGAAGAAGATGAGAAGGAGGCCCTATTTTTCAGAAAGCTTAAAAGGGATCCAAAAAATATAAATTTAAGCTACCTTTAAAGTGTTTCAATTATGGTAAAATAGGGAAGTTTACTACTAAATTTACACATAATGATGATAGTGATGATGAGGAAGGAAAAAAAATCTAAATACAAGAAAAGCTTCAAAAAAATATAAAAAATAAAAAGTTTGGTAAGCACAAGAAAACCCTTTATTCCAAAAAGGATAGTAGCTCAGTTGAGGAGAATGATGAGATCATAGCAGATAGTGATAGATAAAAAAAACTTTGTTCATGGATATAGAAATAAAAAATGATGCCTTTACAAATGAAGATACCTTGGAAGAGGAAGAAGATGTCGAAGATGAAGGAGAGGTAGATTTTGAAGAATAACTCATTTGTGATTTAGTTGAGATAAAAGTGCTTAAGAAAAAAAATTGAAACAAAAGTTTTAACTTGAGAAATATTATTAGGAGGATTTTGATTCAAGAGCTAAATTGTGACAAAGCCTTGAGGAATCAAAAAATAATTATCATCAACTTAAAGACTCAACTAGAAGGGGTAAAAAGGATGGAAGAGGAAGTGAGAATTTAGCTAAATACAAAGGAAGCGAACTACGATAATTTAGAGTCCAATATTGTCTCCTTGAGGAAATAATTAGAGAAAATAATGACTAAGCTAAATAAGACTCTTAAGTTTGAAAAGAGTACCAAGATTTTATATGATATTATAAATGGATATAGGTCACCATTTATAAAGATTGGTCTTGGATATAAGGAAAATAATATGGAAAATAAGGAAGACTCCAATGAGGCACCAAATAAGTCAAATGAATAAAAACCAAAGAGTTATGTTGAATCCCTAAAAAGCCCTATCAAATGTCCTATCAGCAAGAAGAAAGAAAGTGACATACCTCAGAAAACCAAAATTCCTCACGAACACAAGGATAAAAATACATTTAGAATATCATTCTCTTCAAGACACACTCATATGACTAGGTTCTAGAGTTCCTTTTATGGTTATTGATATTTATGTAATCATTTTGGTCATAAAGAAAGAGATTATAGGGCACAAGTAAATGATTTTGTATAGAACAATAAATAAAGTTCTTATGGGCCTTAAAATAGAAATTACAATCCATTTGCTCCTTTAGTAGATTACAATGTCAGATGCTATAAGTGTAATAACTTTGGACATACAACAAACTTTTGTATAAGTGGTTTTGTGAAACTTCCTAGGTATAATAAGAAATTGGAAGTCTTGAGTAAACAAAAGGAATAAACTTCAAAAGTATGGAAAAATAAGAAATATCAATAAAATGAGAGACTTATGCTTGTGAAAACTACATTTCATGCACAAGAGGTATCACTAAGCTCATGAGAAGCATGAATTTTGGGGGAGCTAATCATTGCATTATCTTTCAGCTCCATAGACTCTTTGGTGATATGAATTCATAAGACAAAGAGAAATATCAGCTAATGATTATTATTTATGAGAGTGATGATGCAAGTGATGGTACTATTATTAGAAACAAGTTAGACAAGTAGGAATAGAACATAATGAAATTAGTATGGGTGCAGAACATCTTACAATAGGCCAATGTCAAGTGTAGATTGCATAAGGTAGCTCAAATCCAATAAGTGATCAAGCTAGGAATGTTAATGAGCATATGGAGCATGATATGTAGATAGAAAGGGAAGTGTAAAAGAGGAGTTACCACTTGATTATCTAGATATAATTCAGATGGATGTAGATGATGTCAAAAGTCCTAGATTTGGTCAAATTCAAGGAGAGAAAATGAGAAAAGAAGAAGTCCTTATACAAAAAAATAGGGAAGATCAAAAAGATAATCATTTAGTTGTGGTGACGTTGAAGAAGATGACATGGAGATTTCCCATGATTTATTTGTGGATGAAAGTATAATGAACATCCCTTTGCCATTGATGTCAAAGGGGGAGAATTAATGAAAGTGGGAGTGAAAGAGGAGAACTACATCAAGGGGGAGTTTCTCTATAGATTTTCCATCAATGACAAAGGGGGAGATTGTTGGAATATTATCATTTATTTCAAAACAATTTTAATTGATGTCAATGGAAATATCAATAGAATTTTAATGGAATTCAATGGAATTGTATTTGGAAATATCAATGGAATTGTCAATGAAAATGTCAAAATGTCAATGAAAATGTCAACAGTCACATCTTTTGGTGAAGAGGTGCCTCTTGGATGGGATGCCTCCTTTGTGAAGAGCCTTTGAAGGATACATAAGGTAGATAGAAGGTTGAGAAATATATTTAAGTTGAATGTGAGATATGTGAAGATTAATAAATAAGAGAAGGAAACAAGTGTGTAGAGAATTAAAAAATATATCATACAAACACATGTAGTTTGAAGAATAGAATTAATTATTTATATCATTTAAGAATAAGCAATTTGTTTTGGAGAATGAGAAGATGAAATTGAATTGGCCATCATTCATTTATGAATCAACAATATTAAGGTGGAAGATTATTTTAGTAAAGATCGGTGCCTCAGAAAGAAGAGATTAGTGTTTCTTGCTAATTTGGTGGTTAGCAATGGGGAATGGTGTCTCCAGTAGGCTGTTTCCTAAAAATATTTTAGCAACAAGGATTGGTGTATCTATTATTTTGGTGCTAACAAATTTTATAAGAATAATTTTATTTTTGGTTGGATTTGGATAGTAGATCCAAGAAGTCATTTTCTCTATGGTTTTCTCTCGAAAGGGTTTCCACATAAATGTTATGTTCTTGTGTTCTTAATTATTGATGTTATGTGATTGATATAATTGTGATTATCAATTTTAAAAAGTAAAATATTACCTTATCATTTGATTCTCCCCCCTAGTATAAACATGTGCTCAACATGTATTTCATTGGTTAGTATATCAAATGATGCATATAAGACTTAAAATCATTTTATGTAATCATTAAAAAGTTCATATTTTACTTGGTGAAGAGAGGGAAGATGTTCAAAGTTAATCTTTTGTCCCTTATTGTGAATGTAATGTACTAAAAAAAATCTTTCAACCCAAGCTATGTATGTAAATATCCATAGGAAGATAATGAAACCGATGTTAATTTTGACCTATTAGGATTTTAAGGAATTTTTTAAGAAAGATCCAATTATTGATATTTTATTTCCAAATAGAATCCATAAAGCACTTAAGTTTAAAAATAAGGATCACCACTCCCATTAAATAGTGAAAATGTAGGCATCATGAAATCATAGGGTAGTGATAAGTTAAGGATATTGTGTGCTAAGAGTGATATGCAATAATTTATAATGATTGACCATGCACTTTCAATTATAATTCACCTACTTCATTAATTAGGGGAAAACCCTCTTGGGACGAACATTAAGGTTTTTAAAGGGCTCATTTAATGATTAAATATTACCATTGATGGTTGTCATTTGTACACTATTCCTCATGGCTTAAGAATATGCAAGCACATTATCACAAACCCTAGATAAAAATACACTTGAATTCTTTGTATTGTTAATCATATGCATAATTTCATCAATGAGACTAGGATTTTCAATAAAATATGAATTTAGAGATTAAACAATACATTGATTAATCTTTTCATCATTTGAAACATTTACATTTTTCATTTTAGCATCCAACAAAGTTAAAGTTTTCACATCCATTTCAATAATTTTAAACATGATTGTAACCAATCCAATCACATTCAATGAAAATGAAACTCCATATTTAGTTAAGGAGGGATTAAACCCTAATGCGAGAAGTAAATCTATAAATTCAGATTTTGAGTGGGTTGGACCTTAAGGGTAAGAGAGTGCAAGCCTAGGTTGAATGTAATTAAATTTTGGGGTTCATAATTTATATTTACCCTAAATTATATTTCAATGGTCCTAATTAGAATAAACAATTACAATGAATATATATAACAATACAGCTATAAAAGTACATAATTTAGATCTACCCAATTGGCTATCAAATGCAACAAGATAGAAGCAATAAATGAAATAGGATATGATAAAGATATTAAATTATATGGATAGGGTCCAAAAACATGTTATCCACCATAATAAATACACCCATGATACATAAAATAACATAAATCAATGAAATTTTTAAATAAAAACAATACACAAATTTACCATAGGTAGCATGACTACCTCTTTAAAATAAAAGGATATAGCCTAAATTGCTAAAATAATAATAAATTTATTCCATTGTTAATTGCCTCAATCACTATCTCTTTATGCTCTTATATAGATAAGAAAGAGTCTAGGGATAGGGTTGAGAGAGTAGTTAACTTGTCGAACAAGTCTTCTTAAGATAAGACTTGACTATCAATAGTGTAAGTCAATCAAGTCAATAACTTGATTGATACTATTCTATAATAATATTTTATATAAAATTATGTAGTAATTAGTGATTATCTATGAATTATATTACAATTAAATCTTAAAACCATACGACAATGTATGAGTAATTAAACACGCTAACAAAATTAAGAACAAACGAAAAGAAACAATCACCTTGTTATTCTAATTTTTTTATTCTAGAATGTGATATTTCAAATTTAGTAGAGACTTTATAAAATGGGTCTCTTCTTTGTGCATGTTTGACTTGGGTAGACTTGGGCTCTATGCATGTTTGACTTGGGTAGACTCACCCTAGGTGAACTCGTGTTAGGTGGATTTTCATTGTGAATTATAACTATCTTTCACCAAGTCTAACCTTTGCAAGGTTACAAAGTATACATTCTATGTGACTAGTTCATTTCCTTATTGCTAAATTTATTATATGTTCATTTCATGGTTATTCTAGGCAGAATATGCTAAATTATTGATTCCTCCTCTTTTACCTATCTTGACACTCAAAACAAACAAAAGGTTATGAAGTCGAGAAACACTAAAGAGGTGTTTCAAATTACATATCCCACACACTTGAATCAAACAACACATAGTTCTAAGTGAGTGTAAATGGAGTAGCTCAAGTAAGGGTTTTGAACCTCCTCTTCCCTATAAATGATAATGCAACTACATACTAGTTAAAACCTTCATTTGGTAAATGAAGATAATGAGAGATCAAGGTAAACAAATCCATCACAATTTTATAAGATATGAATCAATGAGGCTCAAGTTGAAGTAGGAGGAATGGTGAAGCTTGGTATTTGGCTCTACTCTAGGTCTTGATCATTAATAATCTAATTTTATTTATTTTGAAATGGCTTGGGATGACTTTTCTATATAGGGTGTTCTACAACAAGTTATGTATGGAGGCAAAATTTAGAAATGATAAGGAGTGTAATTATAAGTGCATGATCAATGGTAATGATAAAAATGACCCACAAAGGAAAACCAAATAGACCCATGTAAGGCACTTATCTACCTAGGGAAAACTCTTCCTTGAAATGAACAAAGGCTTATATATCTATAAGGAGATCAATAAAAAATGAAATTTAGTTCAAGGGTGATAATAGATACATTATAATAAGTGTTAAATGTATTTTTTAAGTTCAAGGGATAAATGGAGACTAATGTGAGGCCAGAGAAGTCTTAGAAACATGAAAATATACACAAGTAAGCCAAATACAATATATTCAAGATAAGACACTATGGAAAATGGTATTGTACCAAATTTAGGTGTCTATAGGTGTTACATGAGGGATTTACTCCATGATTTACTCATGAACTATGTTTTCATCATTTTTGGGGAAGGATTCAAACCTAACACCTCAAGTCCCATTCTCATATAAGTCTTTATGGCCTTCCCCTAGTTGAGTTGCATGGTTTGTTTGAAAATAAAACTAGGTCTAGATTGCTAGGGTGTCATTAGTTCAATTATTTTGAGGCATCATAATAAAAACCCTAATACCTTTTAAACATGAGTATATTTTACAATAATATGCCACTTTCACCTTCCATGTTTTTATTCTCCTCCATGCTCCTCTCCAATTATCACCCTACATAAATGTATATGTATATGTATATGTATCTATAATCAATATTGAGTCTAATAAGTGTATATGTATATGTAAAATAAGTGTTGTCACATATTGAGTCTAATTAGATTAGAGTTGTTAAATTGTAACTTATCAATGACTGCTAATCTTTTATTTTGTCATCTTTTTAAATGGGGATATTATAATTTTTTTAATTTTATTTCAAGATGATTTGTGACACAAATTTTACACTATTTGGTTTGAATTTTCATCAAAATTTAAGTAGATTTGGGTCCAATTTGGGTTGAATTTTGAAAACCGCATGAAAAATAGAAACACTCTTGGTGACATAATCCCCAACTAAAATGTGACACCAATTATACCAAATGTATTAGTGTTTAGTTAAATAGTTTTTTTCCTCCTTTAGTATATTTTTGTTCATTCTCTTTTGGATAATTGGTATCCCTTCTAAATTTAATCACTCGATCATCATGTCCAAATTTTGAACATAGTAGAAGGAATTACCTTCATTTGATATATTTAAGGTCTACCAGGGAACACATTCCATGCTGTATTATTGGGTACCACATAGAACAAGTTTTGAATTGTCTTAGAACTCATTTGAATAGGAAAAATATTACAACCAAGAGGATCTCTACCTATATCATCATATCTTGGTATAACCTTTAGAGTTTATGCTAATTTTTTTCATTGAGTCCAATATTATAAATAGATTCATTGGTGAATATATTGAGACTTGAACCATTATTATCCATTACTCCATCCTTTTCATACCCATTGATGAAGGCTCTTATAAATTAAGCTTAATTTTTTGAGCTATCATATGGTATATCATTCTCATCTAGGACAATCTGAATGGAATATTTTCTCCTCTTAATTGAGTACACAACACCAATAAAACCATAGAGTGGATGAGTCTTATAATCCAATGGGACAATATTATAAGTTTTCTTGTTTATAATGTCGACCATTTTTTATCACTTGATTTATTTTTATGATTAGAAAGAGGGATTATGGAAATATTCAAGTGTTGGTTCAAATGTGCCACAAAATCAATCAAATTATTGTTGATTCCTCATATTTGGATTTAGTTGTTATCAATAAGATATTGAATATTAAGCTTTAAAATTATACAACTATTTTAACAATGACCTAGGATTATATGATAATCACAAAATGCATTTGCTCATAGAAACTATATAGTGGCCTTAAATGATCAAACTCAAACCTTGTTAGAGGAAAAGTCATCTTGTTACTGTCAACTAATATCTTCAAGACTTGTTCTGGATTGTTACCAACCCTATGGAATTTCCTACTCTCCTTATATTGACGTAAAATGAGATTTTTAGAAGGTTTTTCAATGGAATTGACCACTCTCGGCATCATTCTTAGGTTAGAATCCATTCTCATTACTTTTAGCCTTAAAATTTGACTTTTTTGAAAATTTTGAAGCATTGGTAAGAGTAACATTTGCTTCTTATTTAAGTAGGTTTGTATCTAATATTTTGATCTAAATTGATCTTAAAACATGACACATCTTCAAAATAATGATAAGTTCTAAAGATGACTTTATCTCTAATTAGTAGAAGCACACTATCAACAAATATACTGTAGAGTTCATTATTTAATGGTTGATATGTTATTTTAGCAACCTTGGTCTTAATAAGCACATAGTCACCAAAGGTTTCATTTGATCCTTGTTTAATTTGAGTTAATTTTGCATTATTAACTTTCACACTATATTTGCTTACCAACACTTTTTTATAATAGGTATTATCAAAGCATTAATCTTCTTGAATGTATGTTTACAAATACATAAGGATCAGGGTGGGTTAGATTATGGCACTTTGTGATAGATTTTCCATGTACTGTCATTCCTTCATACCAACTTTGTACCTCTTATGATTTATTCCTAGACCCTTTAAAACATAAATCCCTATAACCCTAAAATCCTAAAATATGGTTAATTTTGTAATGTGAAGGGATTCTCCAAAAACTAAAATCTTCTATTAATCTTAGAGGTTTAAAACCACTCTCAAACATATTGAATTTATATTTATAAAATAAACTATATAATTTTCAAGATATAAATGTAAACGTATACCTAAATATTTAATTTATAAATATACTTTGAGCTAAAGGTCAGTCAAGATGACTATGTCTATGTTCCATACCTCTATTTAAAGGATGAATCTTATTCATTTATAAAATAATAAATAACATTAAATATGATTTGTTCATGCTTGTGAATCCACCCTTGGAATAATATTATGAATTAGGGTTAAAATGAGCTATCACCAAGGAATGAAATTTATCATAAACTTTTTGAAGATCAAGAAATGGAGTTGAACCATCAAGATCCACCATAGCCTTTAGATTCCCAAATTCTTGTTCCCTTAGGTCTTATCCCATATGGCTTGACTTTACCTACAATAATGTATCATAAAATGATACAATCCAAATGGGAGAATGATACGTTGACAATTCAATCCAAGATAAGCATCCCTAACCTTATACACTTTATTTTTTATTTTGGTTGGTTAGCGTATGTTTGTTACTTTGTTGTTATCTTTTATGCTCTAGTTATTCATAGTTATTGTTTATTTCATAGTGACATCTTTATTTTATTTTACAACCCTTATATTAGATAGCTTATGCTTACCACCTAATGGTTTTTAGTTACTTATAACTCAAGTGTTTACCTTCTAATGATACATAAGGTCTAGTAAGGTCTTTCAGCGTATATCTCTTTAGATATTATGTATGTAGATTCTGCTCTTAGACAACTTAAAAATCCTTCACACATGACCCTTGTATATATCTTCAAAAAACTTTGTAAATTAATATATTATGTATATGTTGGATGTAAAATGATCTTATACATTTTCCCATTTTAGAGGATCTGTATGTTAGATACTTATTTTAGGCTTACATACACATGCAAATGCTGATTTGAAAGTGAAATAATAAATAATCAACCAGTTTCATAAATTTATGCACAAATCCCATTGGGAAAACATGATCCAATCAAGGGAACAATCCTTTAAGATCCATGAAAATAGCTTAGTCAATATTTTGTCATTATTAAACAAAAATATAAATAAGAAGCATAAATAGATGTGATGTGAAGGATCCCCTTTTCCATTAAACATTTCAAATTTTGGAGCTATAATTTGCTTGTTAGAAAAGGATATATAAGCACTTCATATGCCAAATGATTTAAGAGTGACCCTATTATTTAACCTATGAGACCCTTGGATAAGGCTTTGAATTTGATTTTACATGTCACACAAAGTATACGTCATAGTAGTCATTCCAGGTGTTGTAGAAGAATTAGGTGGATAAGTAGCATAAATTGGAATAAGAGAATTTTAAAAACATGAAAGATTAACACCATATTGAGAATAAAAAGGAATGTTCTAAAAATGAGGTTTTTGAAAAAGAGAAGGGATATTAGAAGTAATATAAACACATAGAGTTGAGAAGTAATAGAATCATGGAGGTGTCGTAGAGCTTTGTAAGTGGAATATGAATAGTATTCCTACATTGATGAGATTTAAGCCTTCATTATTGCCAATTTGTAGCCTTGGCCACCTTTTCTACCTTAGCCTTTCAATTATCCTTTGATTTTAAGCTTATTGGGTAGTGTAGTCATATAAAATGTCCAAATTGGTAGTTTAAGTGTGGCTTGAAATACCCCATCCATAGGTCATTTTTGCATGCTCTTGTGACCTTTATATACACCTTTTTGCTCATTACCAGTCATTTGGAACCTTCTAAACCCTTATTCCACCTCAACCAAATAGTATTCCCCATGTTAATCCTATTCCCCCAAGTCCCAAGCTTGTAGGACAGGAGCACCCTATTTCAACTATAGCATCAGGCATTAAAGTGTCCCATTTTTGGTGCTCCTATCCTTTTACACTTTGAGCCCCAATGGTCATTTTAATTTGGTCCTTATCCTTAATTAGGTCAACTTAGTGTGATTACATTTGACCTATGACCAATTGATCCCTATAAAATCCCACTCAAATTTCATTTACACGGGAGGTGATAAAATTTACAAAGCAAGCAAGAATATAAACAAATCACTAAAGAAAAATTCCCTATTATCTACATACAATCACCCAACACAGCTACACATATACTCAAATCCTCATACTAGTCCCTAACCACCTCAAACACTATCAATTTTGCATTTTGCATCTGCATCACACTATTGCATAAAGCAGACTAGGTGGGAGAACTACATATGGCTTGATCCCTCTTTATAGTATTGGTATGTAGGCAATGTGCCCACATAAGGATGTGAATTTCACATTCAGTACATCTTACACACTAACCCCCTTTACCAAGTGACTCAAATATTATTTTATCAAACATAATAAAGGGTTAGGTTTTGAAGATAAAATCAGCTCCATGGTGAGTACCATCGACAACCAGCACTCAATTTTTCATAGACAAGCTCACATAGGCATAGTGCAAAAACCCAAAAAGTTTCAAGTCTCTATGACCAGTTTGGACAATAGTGGTAGGAGTGGACAATAGCACCAGACACTAAAGTGTCCTATTTTTGGTGCTTATATCCTTTCACTGAATGAAAGATAGATTCAGATTCATAACATTGTTCTAGTCCTATACAACCAGTTTCAGCCTCTATATCAATCATTTTAGTCTGGTTTCAAGCTAATTTATATTTCTCCTTATTTATTGCTATTTTTAAAAATGTGTAAAAGATAAATAAATTATACAAATCAAGACTATAATTATCTATATATTCTTTATTGATTTATTAATCCAGAGCTTTAGCTAAATTAGGAATAAAACTCCATTATTCCCAAAAAAGTTAAATCATTTTGGTGAACTCAACTTACTTCATTTGCACACAAAAACCCTAGGGAAAATTCCTTGCTGATTTTTCCAATAATTTTTGTAATTTTTCCTGCGTATTTAAATCAAATTTTCACATTTAAATTTTAAATTTCACTATAATAATTTTTAAAAATCATTTCTTTCAAACCCTAGTTGAATTTACTAGGTCCCTACGCTCTTGAAGTATCACCTTACATATTTGTAAGATTTGTATCCTTTTTATGCATATTCCAGTTTGTTATTTTTAGGACTTTACATTTATTTTATTCAATACTTTCCTTCCATCACATTTTACATATTACAAATTATTGTAAATAATTTAATCCATTTTTAATTTGTTTTCCTACTTTAACAATGGCCCAATATATTGGTTTTGATGAAACTGATAAGAGAGAACTTCAAGACCTTTTAACTAAACATACTGATATACAAGATTATATGCTCAAAATACTACAAGAAGAACAAAAAAAATCAAACAATAGTCAATCCTCTCAAACCATAAAAAAACCACTTGCAAATGACACTATGGGGGCAACTATGTCTCAACAACCACTATAGCAACTGAACCTTCTTATGAGGCACCACTAGTTATGGATAATACATCCTTGTCTCCTAATGTGGCTACCCTTGTGCAATAGATAAAAAAAGTTCAATCCAAATTGTTACATCTTGAGCAAGGTACCTCTAGACCAACATAGGATTTGGATTCCTTTGCTCTACTTCATACACCATTGGCACAACATATTGCTTCTACACCCTCACCACCAAGTTTTGCTCAACCAAGCTCACTCTATATGATGGAAAGGGTGATCTAGAGACACACTTTAGAGGTTTTCATGCAACATGCTTGGACTATGTGCCAAATGACTGGTTATTAACCAAGACATTTCCATAGAGTTTAAAAGATTATGATCTATAAGGGTTCTATAGTCTATCAAATCAGTCAGTCAATGCATTAAATATTTTATTTGATATGTTCCTAACCCATTTTTAGCATTAACATATGTGACAAGGTTTTTTATACCCAAGTTGCATAAAAGAAACAAAGATAAAATGAGCATCTCATAGATTATGTTATTTGATATAAGACTATCTTGGCTAAAATGACTAGCCCTATGGTTGATCAAGAATTACATGACTTCTTCAAATAGTGTCTTCTTCCAACTTTGCATGAGTCAATAATTTTCAAAAAGCTATCTTCCTTCACTGAGTTATGTCATACACTAAAAGAAAGGGAAGTCAAATGAATTTCAATGGGCAAACTCAAGTACATAAGCATATCAAAAATAACAAATAAGAGTAATATTAAAGTCCCATACAAAGTAAAGGTTAATGGTAGAAAAATCCAAAATCAACCTATAATTAATGTGGATTCAGATCCCCCTCAATAATTGGTTTTATCATCACCTCCTAGGCAAGCCTTTACCAGTCTACCAGTAACTCTAACCAGAGTCTGACAATAGTAATTAGAATACAATATCATATCTCCCTCCTATTTAGGAAGTTGATACAACAAAGCCTCTTCCAAGTGGATATGATTAGAATGCATGTTTTGATTTTCATAGGGCACCAGGCCACATAACAAATAGATGCTTCATTTTGTGACACAAAATATAGGACTTGATAGAAGATAACCTTATTAATCTTGGTACTCTAGTTGAGCCTCCTCAGGCAAAGCAAACATAGGACAAGGCTCTAAAAATCTCTTAGATCATTTCCCATAACATTCTAAATAAGAGACAAGGGACACATCAAGTGTTCATCATGCATATCATGCATATCATCCACCATCTACATACCAAGCACCTTCAGTTGAGTCACATCCTTTGAGCAACATGATTTGTGTGTATAATTCTAGAGTTATAGCTAGACCTTTGATCTCCTTTTCAAAGTAGGATATAGTTGAAGATGATTAAAATTACCATGCACTCTTTATGAGAGCCTACATTGATCATCATCACATTCATAGTGTTCTCATTGATAATGTATCTAGTGTGAACATGTGCACTATGATATTACTTTAGCATTTTGTATATTCAGAGCAGGATATTACCCTGATGGACATAGTTATCATCAAATTTAGTGGACACATATATATTTCATTGGGTGAGATTGTACTTAATATATAGGTTGGGCCTACACATGTGGCCACACTATTTACTATTGTTCTCAGTGCAGGAATCTTTGACATGTTGCTTGGTTGACCATAGATCCAAAAACTTTTAGTACCTTCTACAGTTCATAGATATATGAAATTAGTTCACGTTAATCAGGTTATTACAATTGGTAGAGTTCTATATGAGTTACAACTCAACACTTCAAAGCCATATCTTACTCTAAAGTAACCATTTTTAGCTCCTCCACTAATTATAGTTCTTATTCTTCTAGTTGATATCTAGACACAGTCAAGGCCTCCCTCACCAGAACAAAGAGTTCATACACTTCCACGGAGGCCTATTTTAAAGCACAACCACTACATCAACAATATTTTTAGGACTCTAGATAGTGTTTAACTATAGTATTCACACCTAGGGTAGTATCATTGAGATATCATGCCTCTATATATAGATCACACTTTTAGAGAACTTCTTTTGCTACTAGATGGGTCCCCAAGATCCCCATAGTTGCATCCACTTCTTAGAGTTATAGGGGAACCCCATAGTTTCCACTATAGACATTTTAGAGAACTTATAGCATACACAACTTTCTGAGTCACAGTCTCAACCCTTCCATTGTGCTTCATGATCATACATAATCCCTCTCCTTGAAATAGGACACCATGATAGGGAGTCTCTCATGAGACTCATTGGTTAGTATCATTTCTTCTCAGTATTTCTTATACATAGCTTCTTTTAAATTTATTATACATAGTTTCCTTATGATTGGTTATACATAGCTTATTTCAAAAATACCAAAAATAATATAACATGTCAAAATATAAAAACATTCAAATAACTCAAAACACCAAGAAAATTTCAACTATATGCATTATCCATGCTTTACATTTCTACTACCATGTTAGGCTTAAATTTTGTTATTTTATGCTATTATTTGTTGATTTATCTACATTACCATGCTTCACTTGATCTTTTTTGAGTGTGTGCAATGACACCTAGATCCTTGATTGCTTCACTCTACCCATTGAGGGGGCATCATACTTCTACTTTTGAGACATACATCGACATATCTACCCACTGGAGGCATCTTCTACATGACTACACCATTCAAGTTATGTCATTCCTACACCACACACACTATTTATCATTCTGATGTACATTACTTACTAGCTTACACAAATTATTCTATCAACACTCACTAGTATATAGCACTTGTGTATTTATTATAATCTACCTAGTTTGTATTGCATGTTTTGCATACTTTCACTTCTTGCTTTGATCAGTTACATGTAATAGTATTTCCAGCATTTACATGCATTATTTTCTTACTTTGATTAGCTACATGTGATTGCATTTCTAAATTCTTTTTTTGTTACTTATGTGTGCCTTAAGACATTTGCCAATGTCCTTTATTTATACTCTTGAATATGTGCTTGTGGCCCTTGTGCCAATCTTCCTTATTTGCAATTGTATGTGTATGTGGGAATTTGAACATGCCTTATATGCTTACTTTCCTACATTGAGTGATATGTGCCCATGTCCCTTTTTTTCTTTACCCCTTGTCCACTTTTGTGTGTTTCTTGATTCTTGTCTTGCATGCTTGTTGCTTGTTTGCTTCTCAATTGTTTTCAATGCTATGATCCACATCATGCATTATCTTGCCTTATTAGATGACATGATGGACATCATGCTCCATACCTATTTAAAAACTAACTAGATTTTTAGTTTTAGTTTAGTATATTTCACATGTTATTATATTATTACATCTATCTAGGCATACCCCTATTGATCTAACAATCTCCAATACAAACTATGCTATATCTTGAGACATATTTTGAATTATCATTATTATATCTGTATTTTACATCATAACACATTTTTAATGCTATTTATTTTGAGGGAAGTCATTACAAGGTCTTCATTTCTAGTGACATGTGCCCATGTCCCTTGTTTTCTTAACCCCTTGTCCACTTTTGTGTGTTTTTTACTTCTTACCTTGCATGCTTGTTGCTTATTTGCTTATCAATTGTTTTTAATGCCATGATCCACATCATGCATTATCTTTCCTTATTAGATGACATGATGGACATGATGCTCCATCCCTCTTTAAAAACTAACTAGATTTCTAGTTTCAACTTAGTATATTGCACATGTTATCACATTATTACATCTATCTAGGCATACCCCTATTGATCTAACAATCTCTAATAGAAAATATTTTATATCTTGAGACATATTTTGAATTATCATTATTATATCATGTATTTTGCATCATGACACACTTGCAAGGCTCTTTATTTTGAGGGTAGTTATTATAGGGTCTTCATTTCTATCCTCAAAAGAGGGGGAAACAAATAGGGTTTTGTCATAGAGATCAGAGCCTTTTACTAGTCAAAAATCAATTTTCAAAACACTCAAAATGGTAATCAGAATTCAAACTAGGTAGAGCAAACCAAAAATATTGATGAATATAAAATAGTCATCAAAAATAGTAAAGGACAAGAGTTTCATACTTAGACTACAGCATTGGATAGCAAAGTGTCATATTTTCAGTGCTCCTATACAAACAGTAGACAACCCATTTTTCTAAAAATAAACAAAAAGGTAAGGTTAGTTATAGTTTTGTCAACTATAGTAAATTCTAGATTGATTAGTTTTAGTATAATTTTACTTAGAGTATCCAGATATAGGAGGCATCATGTTTAGCATTATGGCTCTCACTTCTAATTTCAAATTGGGTAGCTGGTACAACTTCTAGATTAGAATGCATGTTATAAACACTAGTAATTAGGGGCAATGTGTATGGCACATTTTCCTTCTTTTCTTTCCAAGTTAAACGCATTACCTAGGTATTCTTAGTAGTTTCATGCCTTATTCCATTTGTAGGTGGTTGGCATCATTTTGGAGTGGCTTTCATATAAGCCTAGTTCTTAGTTTTAGAGTGGATTTTATACAATCTTAATCTCCACCTTTCAGAGTGGCCAAGATTGCCCTAGTTCTTAGTACACATTCAACTATCCACACCACATTATCAAATTATAGAGTATTCATGGACTTTATGAGCCATCTCATATGACACACATTCATACCGATATCAGTTCTTAACTACAATTAGCGGGCAATGATGGAGCTAAAATACTAGCTAGCCTTTGCATTCTTGAGCCACCTACTTAGAGGGATTAGAAACATAATCCAAACATAAATTAACACATGCATGATCACATACCTTCACTTAGTGGGTGATGATGGAGCCAAAGAGCCAACCTTTGTATTATTGAGCCACCCTCAAGAAATTCAGCACTCGGCTCTATTCATGATATTATTCTTAGTACAACAAATACCTAGCATTATTCAGCATAACTCAACATCACTCAACATCATAACAAGTTTTGTATTGGTTAACATACCTAGTGATGTGTATTCATTCCTTTCTCATCCTCTCTCTTTTACCCAACCTTTGTATATTCTTATTTTATACATAGTGTGTCTAGTAAGAATTGATCTATTCCTTATTTTCTCTTATGGATTTACACTTCACATTGTGCTCTTTCTATCCACACTCAGCACCACATCTTCATGGGCTTTACTCTTGCAGATAAGTTTAGGTAGGCTTTCTATTTTTCATTCATCCTAATATTTCACTTTGTTGCATCACTAGAATAAAGGGGGGGTAAATGTAGTCATATAAAATGTCCAAATTGGTAGTTTGAGTGTGGCTTGAGAGACCCCATCTATAGGTCCTTTTTGCATGCTCTTGTGACCCTTTTGGACACCTTTTTGCTCATTACCAGTCATCCAAAACCTTTTTAACCTTGATTCCACTTTAGCTAGATAGTATTCCCTATGCCAATCCTATTCCCCTAGGTCCTGAGCTTGTAATATAGGATCACCCTATTTAGACTATAGTGTTGGGCACCAAAGTGTTCCATTTTTGGCACTCCTGTCCTTTTGCACTTTGAGCCCCCATCATCATTTTCATTTGATACTTATCGTTAATTAGGTTGGCTTAGTGTGAATGCATCTAACCCAAGACCAATTGTTCCCTATAAAATCCCACTCAAAGTTAATTTACAAGGGAGGTGATAAAACTTACAAAGAAAGTAAGAATACAAATAAATCACCAAGGAAAACTTCCCTATTCTATGTATACAATCACCCAACATAGCTACACACCTACTCAAATCCTCATACTAGTCCCTAGCCACCTCAAACACTATCAATTTAGAATTTTTCATCTGCATCATACTATTGCACAAAGCACATTAGGTGGGAAAACTACATATGGCTTGATCCCTCTTTGGAGTATTGGTATGGAGGTTGCATGCCCACACAAGAGGTGTGGATTAAACATTCAATGCATCTTACACTCTAACCCCCCTCTTTTTCAAGTGATTCAAATATCATTTTATTAAGCATAATGGAAGGTTAGGATTTGAAGACAAAATTAGCTCCATAATGAGTTCCATCAATAACCAACGCTCAATTTTTCACATACAGGCTCACACAAGCACAGTGTAATAACCTAAAAGGTTTTAGGTATTTATGACCAATTTGGACAATAGTGGTAGGAGTGGACAATAGCATCAAACACCAAAGTGTCCTATTTTTAGTGCTCCTATCCTTTCACTAAATGAAAGCTAGATTTAGATTCATGACACTGTCCCAGTCTAGCACAGCTAGTTTTAGCCTCTGTATCAGCCATCTCAGTCTAGTTTCAAGCAAAGTTATATTTATCCTTATTTATTTCTATTTTTAGCAAGGTGGAAAAGACAAATAAATTATACAAATCAGGACTGTAATTATCTCTATATTCTTTACTGATTTATTAATCTAGACCTTTAGCTCAATTAGGAATAAAATTCCGTCATTCCTAAAAAAGTTAATTCAGGTAGCCTTGTTCTCATGACTTATATTTGGTGGGTTTAATTTTCTTTAATTTTTTATTTATTTATTGTTTTGGTCATTGGTTTGTCTTTCCTTAGTCCATGTGTCATTTTCCTTCATAAAACTTGATTCTCATGCATTCATTGTAAGTGTGTATGGAGGTGGTCCAGAGAAATGTTGTTGTATGTGTTAGAGATTTTTTGAAGGATGGAAACATTAATGACCCCTCAGATGCCTAAGAAAATAATAAATGTTTCCCTTTGGAGACCCTTGTGGATGATTTGGGTCAAAAAAAGGAGGATAAACCAGATTCAGGTAATAAATTATTTAATAAATTTATGCAGTGGGAAGAAGCGTCAAAACATTTTGATGGAGCCATTTTTATCCTCTACAGCATAAACTAGGAATTTATGGCCTCAATGACTAAAACTCGATAGAAATTGGTAATCTTCCTTACTTATGAAAGACCCTCTCTTTTTCCCCCAATGAGTTGATGGATCTAGATTTGCAATCAGAAGAACCCTGACTCAAGAATGTTGGGATTTTCTTTGTGTGCCTAAACAAGCATTTGTTACCCTCAAGATTTTTTTAATAATTGGATTAATTCTTTGTGGGGGGGGGGGGGGGGGGGGGGAATGAGCATTTTTGTTACTTTTTGTAGAATGTTTAAGCAAGGGGTTTTTATGGTTATTTTTAAAAATTCAAACATGCAAAGAAGATTCATTAGTGAACCCTTCTAGAATGTTGGCCCTTTCCCTGAAGATTAAAGGAGGTTCTAAAAGACTTAAAAATGGCCTAAACACTAGTTAGTTCCTTACCCCAGTGGTTAGGGTTGTAAGTATTAAGCTTAAAACTAGTCTCTTTGGTTTTGAAGATGATTCAAAGCATAAGACTAAGGAGAACAAAGTTCCTCCATGTTTTATGAGGCTTTATCAGAATAAGGGAGGGGCTAAGCCTTCAGTTTTGTCTAAGTAGCCCCCCACTCTTTTATTTTTTTATGAATGGTATCATTTGGAATGTGAGGGGTCTTGAGTCCCTCGACCAAAATCCCATTCTCAAAAAATTCACATAGTTGAGAGGGGATATTGATTTTATTTTCTTCCAAAAAATTAAATTTGTGGGGTTTAAGCTTGACTCTATACTTAATTTTATTTGGCCAAGCTCCTCCCCCCCCCATTTTTCCAGTAATCATCCTAAAGGTAGAGGGGGTGCTTCCATCCTTGTGGGTCTAAAAAGGGATGAATTTATGTCAAATCATGGTTCATATCCATGTTAAAGAGTTGTTTGGATTATCATTGGAAAATATGGTTAGTTTTTTGGAATATGCAATATCTACACCTTCAATGACTATAGAGATAGACTAGATCTTTGGAATTCACCTGCCTTGAACCTAAAAGTTATCCCTTTGATTTTTATGAAATATTTTAACATGTTTGAAGAAAAAGAGGATGAGCATGGTGGTGATTCATTTCTTTAGAAATAAAATGAGGTTTTTTTTGTCTTAACTTAAAAGATGCATTTTTTTTTATTCCCTTACAAAAGTCTAAAAGGCAAAGTAAAGGTATTTGGTTTACCTAGTGTAATAACCAATACAATAATATGAGGGTATACTCTATACTTGACACATTATAATTAAATAAGAGTTTTTTTTGGTACAATAAGAGGACAACTCTAACCCTGTCAAGGTTCTCCTTTTTACCATTTATGACCATCATCTAATTGAGATTGAGGTATCTATAAATATTATTGGGATTGATAAGGCCTTAGATCGTAAGGGGTTGTATAAATTAAATGTTTCTCATCTAAAGGATTTTGATTTTAGAGATGACTTTTGTGCTTCCTAAAATATTGGAAAAGCAACTTCAAATTCTTCATCATTTATTGATGGGTAGAACTCTTGCATGGACCTTTCCAATAAGTTTACTATAAGTTTTGGTTAGTTTAAATCCAAGAAGAGCAGAAAATTAGCTCTTGATGCCCAAGAAAAGTTTATTGTTTTGGAGCTTGCTATTCAAAATGACCTTTGTAATGATAATCTTCCAGATTATCTTTCATTACTTAAACATCAACTTAGGTAGCATCAAGATTTTGTCTCTAGGGGAGTCCAAATTCATTGTAGGTTAAATTGGATTAAACTTGGTGACAAAGGATCTAAGTTTTTATTTAAGTTCATTGAGGCCAATAGCTCTAAGAAAAAGATTCAAATGGTTGACTTGGGTGGTTTCCTATCTAGTGACCCTGAGGAGATGATGATTTTTTCCTTCTACTCCAATATTTTCATCTCTAGTAGTGTGGAGCTTGATGTTGTTAAAAGCATAGATTTGTGTGCCAAGTGTATCCCTAGAAATGTCTCTCAAGATATTATTATGTTTTTGATAATGAAATATCCTTGGATGAGGGTAAGTCTAATATTTATTCTCTTAAGGATGATAAGGCACCTAGTATTTATGGGTTTCCTGTTGAATTTCATAGGGAAAATAAAGAGTGAATTGCCTAAGATTATCTCTTTGTGTATAATGAAGCCCTTAAGTTAGGATCTTTAGGGATTGATATCAAAATAGGGGTTATTAAGCTCATCCCTAAGGATGGAGATCATACCCAAGTCAAAAATTGGAGGCCCATCACCCTCCCTAATGTCTCCTATAATTTTTTTGCTAAAATTTTAGCTAGGAGGCTCTCTTCTTTTCTTCCCTCTATTATTTCTGAGACTCAGATAGGATTTATTAAAGGTAAATATATTATATATAATCTTATCTAGATTTGGGAAGGTATGCAATGGGATCTTGATTCTAATAAAAATGTGGGAATGATCTTGCTTGACTTCAAAAAAGTATATGACAATATTAAATGACCTTTTATTGAGTTGATGTTGAAATATTTTGGGTTTTAGGATAGATGTTCTAAAATGGTCAATGTTCTTTTTAGAGATGATTCTTATTGAAGTGAATGGTGAACTTACCCATTATTTTAATCTTTAAAGATATATTAGACAAGGGTGCCCTTTGGCACGGTCTTTGTTTGTCATTGTTGTTGTAGCCTTGCACTATCTTCTGAGAAGTTATATGGTTTAGTCCCTAGTCTAAAGCCTCTCCTTGATAGATAACTCTGAAATTATTAATGTATTGTTTGATGATGACATTACGTTGTTGGTTGATCTTAATAAAGATAATTTGAAATAATCTCATTACAAGATTTATTTTTATTGCTCTACCTCTACTTCTAAAGCTGATCTTCATAAGTCTTTTATGATTGGCTGGAATGATAATCCTATGGAATGGCTAGCTAGTTTTGGTTAGGTGTGGAAAGGCCCCAAGCACTTGATTAGATATTTGGGTATCCCTTTTTCTCTTTTTTCCTCCTTTAAACAAATGTGGGATTGTATATATGAAAATATCAATAAGAAGATTGATAAATGGCATGGGCATCTCTTATCTCTACTTGGGCATATCTAAGTGTGCCAAAAATTTCTTTCTTATTACAATATTTACTATGCCTCTTGATGGATGTTTATTAAATATTATATTAACATGTTTCATAAAATCATAAGATACTTTATGTGGTTTAATGGTAGGGGTAATAGAAAAAGACATGTGGTGGCCTGAAATTTTTGCTATGTCCCTCAAAAAATTGGTGGTTTGGGGTTGAAAGATCTTTGTCTTAAAGGTAATTATCTGGCTATCAAATGGATTTTTAGAGCTTAGAGTGGAGATGAGACATGGAAATTATTTATCAAAAACATTTCCATGGGTTTCCCTAAAGGTAAACCAAACTGTAAAGGGTTGCATGTCTAATTTATTGGCTAGTTCTTTTTCTATCAAGGTGGCTAACTCTCCTATTTTTTCTTCTATATGGAAAGCCTAGGAATTTGTTAAGCACTTTGTGGTGGTGCCTTATATATTCAATGGCTTAGGTACTTAGTGTCATGGATATAAATCAATTTGGTGGAATCTTGTTGTCAATAGATGACCTCTAGATTTGATTAGGGGTTGTTTTGAATTTGTCTGGTACTTGAAGGGCCCTAGGAATTTTAGGAATCCTTTCTTTCATGATGGTTAGGCATCTTAGGATGACATGTCCAACAAGGACCTCATTCCTTCTTCTCAAAAAAGGACATGCAGCCTCCTTTCTAAGTCTCTTCAATCTACTCACATTGTTAATTTTTTGGAATAGGATAATGAGTTTTGGGATAATATTAAATGGTTAAACAACCTACCTGTACATGATTTTTCGACTAATATGTTGTATGAGAAGATTGCTTTTCACAAATGTCTTTTCCTCACCCTCAACCATTATTGGCATGTTTTTGACCCCTTGCATAGTTGGATGTTTAGATTTAATGCTATTTGAGGTTCTTGTCTTGAACCTAAAAAATCTTGTTTTAGATGGTTGTTGTTTTTTATAAGTTGGTTGTTGGGTCTGTTATCTCAAAATCTAGAATGTTCTAGCCTTGTTATTTGTTTTTTGGGGAGTTGGAAGCTATTGAGCATGTGTTTTACTATTTTCCTTTTGCTACCAATAATTGAAAGCATTATCTTAAATGTTGGTCATGTTTTTTTGGTTGTGATATCTCTTGGTATAATATTGTTTTTCATTGTGTGTTCTCCTAGGAAGCTTCATTTGTTCTTTTATAAATTATGGTTGGTTTTATCTACTAAAGTTCTTTGGTTTGTTTAGAAATAAAGAAACATGGATGTTTTTCAGTTTGAGGCAATGTTGCTTACTAATTTCAAAATTGAAGTTATCTCTATAATGTTTTTCCTTGATGCATCTCAAGATTTTTCAAGATCAATTGAAAAAAAAATTGCAAACTAGGATGTTAAAGATCTCTTCTAGCTTCTTATTGGACACCAGTGGCCTTCTTAAATGGTCCAAACTGCTAGATTGGAGAGTTATTCAAAACTGTGCAGCTGAGGTTCAATTATCTGAGCATGAATAGGAGCTAATGAAGGATGCTTTTTTTTTAAAAGTAGGTGAACATATTTTATATGATTGGTTTGGATCTTTTGATTATGATAAGATTAATACTAATGCTTGTCTATCAGCTCATAAGGAGGTTATGGATGTTTTGAGGCATGGTGGTCCTAGCTCCCCTAAATCTAGCTCTTGATAGGTGGTTTCTTCATTTTCTACCCATGTTTTTGTTAATTCTATAGAAATATTTGATGATGTGTAAGGTGATAGTGATCATATGATGGTTGATGACTATGGTAAATGAGTGGATGACTATATTAATAATATCTTGGCTCATTTTGAAAAGGTTATTTATTCTATAAATGTGACTATTATTGAGGAATTAGTGAATTATGTCAAGAATTACAACATTAGTATGTTTCTTGATAAGGTTTAAAGTTTCTTGTTATGTGTATGTGTTTCTCAATAGGGACTTGAGTTGTAGAATGGACCTGTAAAGTAGAAAGAATCTATGAATGATGAGGTGTCTCCTGACAGAATATTAATGGACACCAGTTATTCTGAGTAGGTTGTGTGGCCTTTGTTTCCCTATTTTTTTGTCTCTTTTTCTATTGCCACAACTATGTGGTTTTTTTATATTATAATATTGTACTTGTTCTTAAACCTTGGTTCTCGTGGGTATTGGCTATTGTAACCTAGTTTTTTTATGTTTTCATCTTTGGATGAATAGCCTTTTGTAAATGATATTACTATATAAAAAAAGTAATATAATCATCTTGAGCCATAGGAGGAACATTAAAATCAATAGAATTATATCGATAAGGAACAAAAACATTTTGAGAAATAGGATGAACTTTTGAAGCAAATAAAACAACATTAGAAATAGGAGGTTGAGAATCTATATAAAGAGATACAATTTGGAAAAATTAATATGGTAGGAGATTCACTTTGACATGAAAATTCTTTCATAACATAATTTAATCTATATATTTCATTAGATTATGCTGATATATAATCCTAAAAGTTTTCTATATCTCGATTTCTATCCATAGTTTCTTGATCAAAATCATAAATGAGTATCATATGATTCATTAAAAAATTTACCACATTTTAATTATTGATATTTGAATAATATACATTATAAAAATGCATATCATTCACATATTTTAATTATGTAACCTTAATTTTTGCACCATTAGACACATTTCCAAATTCCATTTTCATTTCCAAGATCATCTTGTTAGAGGTACAATCACTGAGAGGGGGTGAATCAATGAAGCAAGCTAATCCAATTTCAATTACAAATCCTTCAAACCCTTAATCACTAAATACATACATTCATGAATCATACACATCATTTATATCAATGGACAAGAGAGACAATGCAAGATTGAGCACATAACACATGACATATTTGGTAAACCCTCTTGGGAGAGATCCCACTAGAACTTGCAATTAGACTATTATCCTATAATAAAAAGAACCAGTTTAGACCAAAAATAATTGAACAAGTAAATACCATCCCTTAATTTGGTGATACTACAATCCCACAAGGAGCTACTACCCCTGTCTACTTAAGCAACCACAACAACTAGACTTTTAACAAGTTTCACCCTGCAAGGAAGAAACAACCCCTAGATGTTGAGGAACCAAAACAACACCTATGAGTAAATCATCCACTAGACACTAATTTATTGATAATTTAATAGAGATACAATTTATATCATCTCTCTTCAATCCTTCACACTCTCTCTGGTCTTCACACAATCTCAATGTATCCAAAACCACCTTTTGGATCATTTTATACTTCTTCACTCATCCTCAACCTGCAAGAGCACTATTATGACATTATAAATATGGCCTATAGGTCATACACATAGTCCTCAATCTGATATTCACATTAAACCATCTATTAGACACACTCCCTATCTTCTTTCCTTCACTCCACAACTCGCTCACACACACAATCCTCATACAAGTCTAGAAATCATCTTTGATTTCACTATTTATAGATCCTTCATGAATAATAACTTCTTGGTCAGCCATTAGACATGACTTAGACCTTAAGGATTCTAACAAATGAAAATAAATCTCAATTCCATTTTCGTAAGTCAGCCATAGCATCCATGGGTCACCCTTAAGCAGCCACACCTTTCAATTAGGCCTTAGTAGCCCTTATAGGTCTCATGGAGACCTATTCACCCATTTAGCACTTCATCAAGCAAAAAAATAAAAATAAGACCACTTCCAAATGCATATATCCTCTCCACATGACCCCTTTGACATCCTCAAGTGATTATAGTCTTCACTACACACTATGTATATGCTCAATCTACTCACACAGTAGCCTTATACACAAGAACACCATAAATGAACACATAGTCAACTTTTTAAGCATTTTCCATATTCAAGATGGATTGATCACACCTCCAAAATACATACATATGATCCTCATGCATTATAAAACACTCTTCAATAGATAATACATCATGAAACATCAAAATAAGCTTAATTATCCTTCTTGGGTCATTTGCAGAACATGGTCAAACACATAGTTAACTTTAGAGCTCAATATCTTTGACTGTAAAAAATTCAAACCTTCTAACCAGATTTTTTGGGTGTTCCATGGAGTCCTCTTCAACTTTTATTTTTACACCATCAACAAATTCATCTTGAATCAAAAGATATTAGCAAAATACCATAGACTAATTTTTCCCTTTGTTAAATTCAAATTCCAATGGTCATAGTTAAACATCAAACACTATGTTATCATCTCGTGTCCTCGCATATTATATCAAATATGCACCATCAATATTATTCAATCTCTATCTATGTTAAACCTTTGTCATTTTGTCCTCATCTCATGTAATCTGGTAATGTTGAATAAATACACACCATCGATCTCCCTTAAAAGTGTCCTTGTTTTAATCATGCTAAACAACTATCACTTTTAAAAAATCTCACTTAATACACACCATTGATCTATATTTTTATGAACACCCACTCACCATTAGATCTTATAATTAGCTTGGTCTTTACCTTTGCTTGGCATTAAACTTTAAACACTTGGCATCATCTCACTGCTTCCTGACATCTTGAAACAAACACGCTCCATCAATCTCTTCAAGAGAAGCTTGGAATTTAAATTTATTAACCATCAAACACTTTGACCCATTTGACTTACTATGTACCATATATCTTCAACTATACAAACACCTGTGAACCATTAAATCTCTATTTTTTCTTGATCTTTAACTTTTGCAAATTTAACTATGCAGACCATTGCAATCTACCTAGAAGTCCAACTTTGCACAAATATATATTTTGCTAAGCTAAATCAAATGACCTAAAACTTGGACCATATTATTTCCTCACATAGAGGAATCCATACATGTATAGAGATACTCTTGTAACCTACATACATGCGAGATATGCCATCATACTTCTTACTCAGCTCTACTTGAACAATGTAGTTTAAGCTTAGATTCATTTTGTGTTATCGATCTGTGATGTGATGAAACATGGACCATTAGATCTCCTTTGCAAATTTGGATAAGTGTTGGAACTTAGTGAGCTTCTGAGGGGCCAATTTTGCACCTTAATAAATTTTGTTGCGCTTAATTTCATGACCTAAAATTTGAACCATGTGATCACCTTATATAGGAGAATCCATCCATATATCAAGCTACTCTCTAGAACTTTTACGTGTGTGAAATATGATGTCATCAATATGCCTCCTCAAATTTATCTATCATAAAGCCAATATGTCTAAATGAACATAAAGAAGAACTAGATGAATACCATTCACTTCCACAATCTCTCCAATGATCCTTGACCTCTGATAGGACCCATCACACATGCTCAATACTTCAGAGTCATCCCTAACCAACTCTAAATAGTGAAACTCTAAATATCATCTAAGCTTACTTCAAGCATACTAGGACAAGCACACTTCACACTTTGTCATTGAAACTTGGGCTATATCCAATCACTAGGACACCTCCATGACATCACTAACAACTATCCAACAATCTCCCCCTTTATCATTGATTTTAACACCCATCATATAACTCACCTTCCTTCTCTTCTCTTTAAGGACTCTCACAATAGGAACTTTCTCCCCCTTTGACACAATGACAAAGTGGGCACCAACTGATCCTAAGGGCCTAAAAATACCATCAACAGGAGATGACCACCTTAGAAATGTGATACAAACCTCCCTTACCTTGAGCTAATCTCTTCTTGCCTTGACACCTTCCTCTTGCTACATGTCAACACTCTTCTAAACTAAGCACTATAATTAATGAAGAAAGAACACACAAAAATCACTAAAATTTGATGTAAATCACCAAAAAAAATTGATAGGGACTCCCCCTAAGATATCTGATCCATTTCACCTCTTGATCATCTTCAGATCTCCACACACCATGAAGAACCACCACACAGGTTTACTATCCTTCTCTCTCAAGCCACCTCAAGGACCACAAATATAACTTCATGCCACTCACCAAATATAAAACATGCTCTAAACTAACCTAAAAACTCACCTTGAAACACACATGCCTTTCTCTTTTGTATAAACTAAACAAAAAACACTCTTCTTCTCACTAGGTCTATCTAGTCTCCTTATAGCCCTATCTGGAACTTATAGAGCCCAAAAAATTTAGTTGACACACCTTCAAAACATGAAACTTCATATATGGATCACTCTCATATTCCCCTTAAATCACACTAATTTTCATCACCTAGCTCATCTTCTGCAAAATACTTCTTTTACAAATCTACTAGCCAATTAGGTCTCCATCCTGACAAAATCTTGAATAATTTAAAATTCACAAACCTTAAAATCTTTATGAAAATTTAGTTTTCCACCCATTTTTCCCATTCAACCTATTAATAAGCCTTAGACATCAAATCATAAGGCAAACCTCTTTTCTAGCATAGCCTAAAACCCTAAAAAATCAAAACAAACAAGGTCAACAAACCTCTTTCTAGTCAACGCGCACCTCTGAAACTTATTTCACACCTAGAAAAAACCATCACACACTTCTAGACCAAGCTTTGAGCCTTCATAAATTTGGGAGCCTTGAATTTATATACCATGGCTTTATCCTACAATAAGAAAGATAAACTAGGAGCACATAAAAACCTCTAATATGCACAAATAGGATCATCGAGACACAAAATAATCTGGAACACATCATAAAGAAGTGCATAGACCTTTCTAAGCACCAAACTCTTCTTGACATTCTATCAATCTCATTATGTCACCTGGAAACACCCATTCTAACCTTCCACTATAGCTCCTTCACAAACCTCTAGAGCAAGCTCATGAACTTGTTACTCCCACTTAACCAACAACCTTCTAATGATCAACACAAGTCTTGACAACATAGGATCATCAATTATATACCATAATAGCATTGTTTTAAAATACTAATCAAAAATCCACATACCTCTGTACTGATTGGTAGTATAATCTTGAGCACACATATTCACTTCTCTATAAGAAAGATGTTTCCTACGAAGCATAGGTAGAGAAACCCTACTACACAATGTCCTAGAATAATATGAAACCAAGAGTTGCCCATAAATCCTCATATTCCTTCTCCTCCTTGGTCATCTAATACTTTAGTTTCTTCTTCTTATTCTCAAGCATAAGAGAAGCAACATGCTCATCCACTACAATATTCTACTTTTCTTCTAGGATTGGATTGACAATGCATGGAGACAACATAGATTCATGACATACCTTATCAACTGAAGAATCTTTCTTTCAATTCAAAACCTCATCACTAGTCACTGAAAATTGATGTTCTTTGCATGAAACTTGCCCAATAATAGTAGGATGTTCACTTGGATCCATACACACCTCAAAACTAGCCTCAACCAACACCTTGGTCTTCTCCTTGACCATGGTCTCTTCATCTAAAACATGAGCAAACAATGAGATACCTTGGACTCTTCAACTTTTATATCATTCTCCACCATAGAAAATAGTTTACTTGGGCCTACAGTCTCATCATGACTCATACTTACCATCTTTGGTTTCCATGAGTTAACTTGCACTCTAGGAGCCTCATTGAACTCATTTTGACTTGATGGCCTTTGCTTGAAGAACCTATAAATGTGACCAATCTTCTCACAGTTATAGCAAACCATTCTTATTAAATAAAACTCAACTTGCCTTTCCCGATTTGGACAAAATCTTGCAATGTGTCTTATGTCATAACAACTAAAACAAACTACTCTTTTTGAAGAAGACTCACCTTTCCTTACCTTATTTGGACACTACTTAGAAAAGTGTCCCTCATCAAGACAATTAAAGCACTTAACTTTGTTCACACCTTTTGACTAATGACCCCCATCATAGTTCCATACAAACTCATTTCTAACAAGTCCCTTACATTCTCTAGCTCTATACCCAAACTGACTACATGTGAAGTAGTAACAATTGAAAATTTCATACCTCATGGAATTTGGTTGTCTAATCTGATTTGTCTTTATTCTGCCAGCACCTTCATTCCTTGTTTGATGATTTGTCTTCAAAGTTTGATTATCTTTGTTCACATTAGTCTTCATCTTGTCTTGAGTTGAATTATATGGTTCTTCTTTGTATCCAAGACTAGTTCTATCACTTGCATGATTTTGAATACTCATAATATTGTTTAGATCACCTGAGGTCTTTGAAAATCTCATAAATGAATTTGACTTATTGTATGTCTTTTCTAACTCATATTTCAATTACTCATTTTCAATCAAATACCTTGAACACTCATATTCTTTAGCTTTCACGTTTGTAGATAGGATTTCTAATTGACAACTGAGATGCTTGACCATATCTTCATGTTCCTTAGTGTCTTGATTCATTCTTGATTCAAACACACTGAATTATTTCTCATAGTCCTTGATTTGTGACTTCATCTTCTTGTTAATATTTTTCTCAATCTTTAGTTCTTCAAGAGCATTCATCAATTCAGTCTCATAATCCACGTCATATTTATCATTATTTGAATCACTCCAAGTAGACTCCTTTTGATATGAGCAACTTCCTTCCTCAGCCATAAAAATGGCTTCATCTTCAATATGACCATCATCTTCATGATCATACTATGAGTCAATATCTTCACACTCATCTGATGAGCTGAAATATTTATTGGTGTAGAGACACTTCTTGTTCTTGAAGGACTTCTTATTATTTTACCTTTTGAATCCTCTCTTCCTGTATATTTTCTTGTCTTCATCTTGGCCTTCACCATGCTCTTCATCATTAGTCTTCAATTTATCCAACATTTCCTTGACACATGTATAATGAATTACCTTGGTGTGTTGAGTCTCTAAAAGACCACAAATGATAGTATTCATTGCCTTAAAATTGTTATCAAATAACTTCTTATTTACAACACTAGATGGAGGAATAGTAGGTGCATAATAACCATCCATAATAGATTACCAAGTGTAAAACCCTAGGGATATGATGTAGGTCCTCATCCTTGCACTTTAAAAAGCATAATTGGATCTATTAAACATTGGTGCTTGATTATTAGAGAAACCTCCTTGCATTTAATTACTACCCATATTTTATCTTGGATCACCTTCAATCTATCAAGTCTTTACCAAAGGACCTGCTCTGATACCAATTATTAAAGTTACAATCATTGAGAGGGAGGGGTGAATCAATGAATCAAGATAATCTAATTTCAATTCCAAATCCTTCAAGCCCTTAATCATTAAATATTACATTCATGAAGCATACACATAATTCATATTAATGAGCAAGAGAGACAGTGAAAAATCAAGCACATAACACATGACATATGTGAGAAACCCTCTTGGGAGAGAAAACCATTTGTTAGGGTGTGGAGCTAAAAGCTTCACCCAGATGCAAACATGGAGGAGGTTGCTGAGTCACAGTCGTCAGCGTTGGCAAGCCAACACCGATGTCAGTCAGGGGTGAACAGAAGGGCAACCAACATCGACAAGAGTCAGCCAACGTCGGTCACCTCTAGATGGACAGGGACTGATGTTAATCACCTGTGCAGTTTCAAAACTACTTGTTGACAAACAGTCAATTTGTTGAACCGGTTGTTTGCATGTAAAGACTAGTTTGAGTCTTGAGCCGCTTGTCTAATTATTGTATGCATGGGATCTATATAATAGACTCATGGGCTGTATTGTAAAGTGTAGAACTTGGAGAGTTCTTCCCATGGTGGAATCATAAGGGTTCTTCCAGGTATGTAAGATCAGGTTTGATCTGCAGGGTGTTGCAAGATCATGGGGAAGATCTACATGTGATAAGTAAGATTAGGTTGGTCTGCAGGGGTATGTGTATGCGAGGGTCAAAAGGAGATCTGTGGGTTAGCAAGATCCAAGGTGACAGTAACACATCAAGGAGCAAGATCATGGTGAGATCTACTTGGAGTACCGGTTCGTACTCAGTGTACTGGCAGTATTCATACTGACTGGTTGAGGTGAACAACAACTCTTGTTAGCCATTTATTGTGACCTATATTGAGAGAAGATAACTCTTGAGGGAAGATTACTGGTATGCCCACAAAGTGGATGAAAGAGTGTGATCTCTTTATTGTAATTTCCTTCTGTAATGAGTTGAATACAATTGTGTGTTGCCTCTCATATGCTGTGTTGTTTCTTATTTCTAGTTACTTGTACTTCTGGTTAATTCCGCATTTAGTTGCTTATACATTGGTAATCATGTGTGCTCTTAAATCTGACAAGTTGTGTCAGAGCTTTGAGAAACTTAGGTCCTATCAATTAGTATCAGAGCAAGGTTGGACATTCTCAGAGTGAGCTTGACTAACAGGTGGTTCAGATCTGGTTAGTGTTTGTTGATTACAGGTTACTCATAGGGGTTTTTGTTTGAGTGGGAGTATAGCAATGGTAGAAGAAGGTAAGCTAAGAATGGAGAAATTCAGACACAGGTGTAGCACCACAGGGTGTGTGGTGGGTGGTATTCAAGATTGAGCTTGAAGAGGGATACAAGCTAGGATGTAGATTAGATAATGTACTGGTATAGGTATAGGTGTAGATGTTTATCTCCAAGTGGGAGATTGTTAGGGTGTGGAGCTAAAAGCTTCACCCAGATGCAAACATGGAGGAGGTTGCTGAGTCACAGTCACCGACGTCGGTAGGCCAACACTAATGTCAGTCAGGGGTGAACAGAAGGGCAACTAACATCTGCAGGAGTCAGTCGATGTCGGTCACCTCCAGACAGATAGGGACCCATGTCGATCGCCTGTGCAGTTCCATAACTGCTTGTTGATAGACAGTCAATTTGTTGAACCGGTTGTTTGCATGTAAAGACTAGTTCGAGTCTTGAGCTGCTTGTCTAATTATTGTATGCATGGGATCTATATAATAGACTCATGGGCTGTATTGTAAAGTGTAGAACTTGGAGAGTTCTTCCCATGGTGGAATCACAAGGGTTCTTCCAGGTATGTAAGATCAGGTTTAATCTGTAGGGTGTTGCAAGATCATGGAGGAGATCTACATGTGATAAGTAAGATCAGGTTGGTTTGCAGGGGTGTGTGTATGCGAGGGTCAAAAGGAGATATGTGGGGTAGCAAGATCCAAGGTGACAGTAACACATCAAGGAGCAAGATCATGGTGAGATCTACTTGGAGTATCGATTCGTACTTAGTGTACTGGCAGTATTGATACTGACTGGTTGAGGTGAACAATAGCTCTTGTTAGCCATTTGTTGTGACCTATATTGAGAGAAGATAACTCTTGAGGGAAGATTACTAGTATGCCCATGAAGTGGATGAAAGAGTGTGATCTCTTTATTGTAATTTCCTTCTGTAATGAGTTGAATACAATTGTGTGTTGCCTCTCATATGTTGTGTTGTTTCTTATTTCTAGTTACCTGTACTTTTGGTTAATTCTGCATTTAGTTGCTTATACGTTGGTAATCATGTGTGCTCTTAAATTTGACAAGTTGTGTCAGAGCTTTGAGGAACTTAGGTCCTATCAATTGGTATCAGAGCAAGGTTGGACGTTCTCAGAGCGAGCTTGACTAATAGGTGGTTCAGATCTGGTTAGTGTTTGTTGATTACAGGTTACTCACAGGGGTTTCTATTTGAGTGGGAGTATAGCAATGGTAGAAGAAGGTAAGCTGAGAATGGAGAAATTCAAACACAGGTGTAGCACCACAGGGTGTGTGGTGGGTGGTCTTCAAGATTGAGCTTGAAGAGGGATACAAGCCAAGATGCAGATTAGATAATGTATTGGTATAGGTACAAGTGTAGTTGTTTATCTCCAAGTGGGAGATTTTTAGGGTGTGGAGCTAAAAGCTTCACCTGGATGCAAACATGGAGGAGGTTGTTGAGTCACAGTCGCCAATGTTGGCAGGCCAACACTGAGGTTGATCAGGGGTGAATAGAAGGGTAATTGACATCGACAAGAGTTAGCTGACGTCAGTCACCTCCAGATGGACAAGGACCGACGTCAGTCACCTGTGCAGTTCCAGAACTGCTTGTTGACAGACAGTCAGTTTGTTGAACCGATTGTTTGCATGTAAAGACTAGTTCGAGTCTTGAGCCGCTTGTCTAATTATTGTATGCATGGAATCTATATAATAGACTCATGGGTTGTATTGTAAAGTGTAGAATTTGGAGAGTTCTTCCCATGGTGGAATCACAAGGGTTCTTCCAGGTATGTAAGATCAGGTTTGATCTGCAGGGTGTTGCAAGATCATGGGGAAGATCTACATGTGATAAGTAAGATTAGGTTGGTCTGCAGGGGTATGTGTATGCGAGGGTCAAAAGGAGATCTGTGGGTTAGCAAGATCCAAGGTGACAGTAACACATCAAGGAGCAAGATCATGGTGAGATCTACTTGGAGTACCGGTTCGTACTCAGTGTACTGGCAGTATTCATACTGACTGGTTGAGGTGAACAACAACTCTTGTTAGCCATTTATTGTGACCTATATTGAGAGAAGATAACTCTTGAGGGAAGATTACTGGTATGCCCACAAAGTGGATGAAAGAGTGTGATCTCTTTATTGTAATTTCCTTCTGTAATGAGTTGAATACAATTGTGTGTTGCCTCTCATATGCTGTGTTGTTTCTTATTTCTAGTTACTTGTACTTCTGGTTAATTCCGCATTTAGTTGCTTATACATTGGTAATCATGTGTGCTCTTAAATCTGACAAGTTGTGTCAGAGCTTTGAGGAACTTAGGTCCTATCACCATTGGAACCTAAAATTGGACTAATATACTATAATAATAAGAACCAATTTAGACCATCAACAATTGATCAAGGAACTATCATTCATTAATTTAGTGAGACTACAATCCCACAAGGGGCTACTACCCCTGTCTAGTTGAGCAACCACAAAAAAATCTATGAATAGATAATCTCCTAAACACTAATTTCCTACTAATATAATGTAAATACAATGTATATCAGTTCTCTTCAACCCTACACACTCTCTCTGGTCTTCACACAATCTCAATGCATCCAAAACCACCTTTTGGATCACTCTATACTTTTTCACTCATTCACAACCAACAAGAACACTATTATGACATTAGAAATATGACCTATAGGTCATACACTTAGTCCTAAATCTTTTATTCAAATCAAACCATCTACTATAAACACTCCCTCTCTTCTTTCCTTCGCTGCATAACTCTCTCACACACACAAGCCTTATACAAGTCTAGAAATCATCATTTTTGATTTCACTATTTATAGAGCCTTCATGGATAACAAATTATTGGTCAGTCATTAGACATGATTTATCCCTTAAGGATTATAAAATATGAATACATATCTCAATTCCATTCTCATAGGTTAGCCATAACATCCATGGGTCACCCTTAAGCAGCTACACCTTTCAATTAGGCCTTAGTAGCCCTTATAGGTCTCATTGAGACCTATTCACCCCTTTAGCACTTCATCAATCAAAATAAAAAACATAGGACCACTATCAAATTCATATATTCTCTCCACATGACCCCTTCTACATCCTCAAGTTATTACAGTCATCACTACACACTCTGCATATGCTCAATTTACTCACATAGTAGCCTTATACACAAGAACACCATAAACTAACACATAGTCAACTTTTTAACCATTTTTCATATTCAATATGGATTGATAACACCTCCAAAATCCATATAGATTATCCTCATAGAGTATAAAACACTCTCTAATATATAATACATCATGAAACATCCAAACATCATCAAAACAAGCTCAATTATCCTTCTTGGGTCATTTACAGAGCATGGTCAAACACACAACAAACTTTGGAGCTCAATATATTTAATTTTACAAACATTCAAAACTTATAACTAAATTATTTGGATTCACCATGGAGTCCTCTTCAACTTTTATTTTTACACCATCAGTAAATTCATCCTGGATCAAAATATATTAGCAAAATACCACATACTAGTTTTTCCCTTTGTTAAATTCAAATGCTAATAGTCTCAGTTAAACATCAAACACTATGCTATCATCTCATGTCCTTTATCACATCTTATATCAAACATGCATCATAGATATTATTCATTCTTTATCTATGTTAAATCTCTATCACTTTGACCTCATCTCATTAAATTTGGCAACATTGAATAAATACACAGTATCAATCTCCTCGAAAGTGTCCTTGCTTTAATCATGCTAAACAACTATCACTTTGAAAACATCTTGCTCAAAATTCACTATTGATTTATATTTGTATGAAAACCAACTCAATATTGTATCTTATAATTAGCTTGATCTTTACCATTACTTGGCATTAAAATTTGAACACTTGGCATCATCTGGCTACTTCTTGACATCTTGGAACAAACGTGCTCCATCAATCTCTTTAATAGAAGCTTGGACCTTAAATTCATAAACCATCAAACACTTTGACCCATTTGAATCACTATGCATCATATATCTTCAACTATATGAACACCTGTGAACCATTGGATCTCCATTTGGTCCTAATCTTTAACTTTTGTAGATTTGACTAAGTATAGTGACCATTGCAATCTGCATAGAAGGCCAACTTTGCACAGATATATCTTTTGCTACGCTAAATCGCATAACTTAATCTTGGACCATATGATATCCTCACATAGAGGAATCCATCCATGTATAAATATTCTCCTATAACCTATATATGTGTGAGATATATCATCATCAAACTGCTTACTTGAATCTACTTGAACAACGTAGTTTATGCTTAGATTTATTTTGCATCATCAATCTATGATGCGATGAAATGTAGATTGTTATATCTCTCTTTTTAAATTTTGGCTAAGTGTTGGAACTTAGTGAACTTTTATCTAAGGGGCCAACTTTGTGTAGACACCTAAAACTGGCCACTGATAACCTCCAGTCCGGCTTTTGGCTAATTTCCACCCAAAATGCATAATTTGGCTTAAAAACACTAAAACATGTTAAATGATATGAAACTAACATATTCAAGTGCTGATTTTGGCCAGAGTATCCTTAAATGGGTAATGCAATTTATGAGTGAGCTAACTTTGATCAGATCATTTCAAGTCAAAATGTTAATTTTGCACCTAGGTGCTTTGGAGTGCTCTTTTCTATCAAATTTCTTTCACGAGGCATGTGCCTTTGTTATTTATTGTTGGTAACATCCTAAATGGTAATATGGATCTAAGGCATCTGACATTGCCTTCCAATTCCAATCCAGTCAAATTTTGGACCAATAACAAGGCATTCTGATCAATTTGAGTAATTTGTACACAAAGTGCTTAAACATGCTTAAAAGCTAATTAATCCAAATTAAAGCCTAATTAAGAATTATATGAAAACTTGTTGAATAATTTGTTTTGGAAATGAATATTGAATATCTACATCATCAGATGACCTCATTTCTTTGGAAGACATCCCTAGGCCATAAATGCCATAAATATCAGGATTCATGCCTCCCATTCCTCATTAAAGCCCTCCATGCCTCTTAATTGCTCCTCTATCCCAAATATTGATGAGAATATTTATTAATTTTAATTGAAAAATTGGATTAATCCTTAGCCACACATCTCATTCTTGAGATAGACTGTTCAGATTGATTTTGATCAATCTCAAAAATCTATAAATAGGAGGCCTTACCACATGATTTCTAAGCTATTTTGGTGAAAAATTATTATGCTCAAATATCTTAAAACATCTTGATAATGCAAATTTATAATGCACAAATGATTCCAAAAGCCATTGAAATTAGTGTTACCATGCCAAATTGATTCCAAGCCAAGCCAAAGCCATAAGGTGCCAATGAGAAGAGGAGATATCCAAGCCTCCTTTGATGAAGACTTCATGAGCACAAACCAAGCAAGCCAATACAAAAAGCATTTTGGAGCATCCAAGGAAGGTAAAAGAAGGTTTCTTTTGCATTTTAGTTGTATGTTTTATTCATGTTTGTTAACTAAGCTCTCCCTAGTGTCTAGGCCTAGAGATGTTATGCTAGTTAGTGTGTTTCTTTCATTTTGTTTTTATTTTGAAACTAACACCTACTAACCATCCTCTCTTGAGTCAAATTCTTAGTTTACATATGGCATGCTCGGTGGGACCAAATGCATCCCACACATGAAGAAGATCATTTTACAAATTAAAACTCTTTTAATTTGATTTTCTAACTTTGTTTTGACATTTTTCTTTGTCACAAGTTTACACAGTAATTGACATCAGTTAGTAAAACCATCATTGGTTGGCATAGCCATCATCGGTCACCATTGGTATAACCGATGTTGGTTAGATAAGCATCATTGATTAGTAAGTGTAACTAACATCGGTCACTATGTTTTTCTTAAAAACACAAACCTGAGAGCTAAATAGGCCATTTTAAAATGCTTGGTTTGGGGTCATACGAACTCCATTTTGGATGATTTTTTAAAAAAACCACGTGTTTTCTCTTAAATTTTTAGAATTTGACATTATTTTGGCTTCAAGTTTCATATATTTTTCACCAAATTTTGAAAATATATTTAAAATGTTTCTAATCTAACATATTTGCATTTGGGATGATGCCTTAAGGGTAGACAAGTAACTAGCAGACTTGGAACTTGTTAAAACATGATATTAAGACATCTTTGGCATGATTTTACAAAGAATTCAGAACATTGTTTTGCTACTTAATAAAAAATTTATATGCTTAAATGATTGTTTTCAAAGTTCATAATCTTAAGACCAAGGGGTCAAATGAACACCACCAAATCTTTCATTTGGGCTTAAAATTGAATTCACTTGTTATTTTTGTCTTCAATAGATGTTTGATCTAATTTTGTTTAGCAAAGAGAGTGGTGTTGCATGTATTATCTTCCATTTTCCCCCTTTAGGGAACCCTTGGAATCAAAAGTGCCATTACTATTGCAAATAGCCAAGTATAAGGCTTAGAAAAAAGTCATCTAAAGCACTCTCCAAAAACTCGTCAAAGTTTGGGTGACCTTGAAAATGACCCTAAAGTCTTTCTATTTCATGATTTCTTTATTTTTATGCAAATTTGGCTTGCGAGGGAGACTTCATTACCTCCCATGATTTCTGTAGAGAAGCTTTGACCCAAGGTTTCATCTCATAGCATTGACTTCACTTACTCCTTCCGAGTTGCACACATGATGTATCTACATTTGGACATCACACTATACTGAGCAAACATCAGGATGTAGTGGTTGTAAAAAGGACTAGACCTTTTTACAAATAGCCAATGCCATGGTCACCCAATTTTTATGCCTTTTTTACATTGTTTGATGTGAAAGTCATTGTTCAATTGATTTTCCTAGAGACATTTGAAGCTTGATAATTTAGTCAACCCCACATTGACATACCCTTGCTAGGATTTAGGCTATTATACTTAGTGTATTTTTGGATCATTTTCTCATTTGGTATGTTTTGAAACTAAAACTTGTTTGTTTGTTTATAAATCCATGTCAAAACCAATTTGTATATACATCACTCTTTTGTCTAAAGAGGCATGATGTTGTTCATTTTACACCACTTGTGCCTTGAAATTTTGTTAAACTTGTTTGTGTGTGTGTGTGTCATTTGAGTTTTAGAGGGTAGTGTTATGCTACCCAAATCATGCCAAACTATTTTTGCCTTTGAGTATTTTGAAGCATAACATAGATCACATCATTCAAGCATGCTTATGTCATTAGGCTACACAATTTATTTCAAGACTTGTTTCACCTTGTGCCAAAAAACCATTTGTTTCACACCATGTCACATCAGCTGTTTAGACCATTATCTTGTGTCATCATGTTGTCCAATATCATCTAGCTTGTTTAGTAAAATCCTAGTTTTCACCATTGATTTTTCAATTAGATTTGTCAAGTTTGGATTCAAACATTGATTGATTTCTGTTTAAGCCTCAATTCATGGGGCTAATACACAAATCTTTCTCTTTTGGGTTACATAACTTCGGTTAATCAATTACCCAAATTTGAAAACTATTGATGGTTTGTTTGTTCATTACTTATTATTATCATTGTTTGTGTCTTTATTTGGAAATACATAGTCTTTCTTCAAAGAGCCTTTTGTCTTATGCTTTATGCCAATGGATCATGTTTATGTTTGATTATGTGTTAGGGTCTATGTCAAAGTTGTTTCCAAACTTGTTGGATTAAATCAAATCACATCATCCTTTGTTTTAATTCTAACTTTTGATGTTGTTTGGCCAAAAGTCCAAGAGTATGCCTATTTGTTTGAGCCTAACTTTTGACTTCACATTTGGATAAAAGACATAGCAACTCAACTTTTCCCTTTCTTAGTTTAGACCTTGTATGGAACACTTTGACCTAGACCTTTGACATGCAAATTTTTATTCAAATGCCTGACCTTTTGTGCATATGACATTTGACATTAGACATTTGATGTTAGGATATTTTATGCCAAGTCTTAGCACAAATCATTTTGGAGATACAACTCTACTTTCAAACCACATTAAAGGTACAGTTCCACCTTTTGACCAAGTTAGACCAAGCTTGAACCATTTGTCCTTTGGACATAGTTTTTCAGAGTTTGTGGAACTCTAAGCCTTTTTGTTTTCAGAGATTTCATCATTTACGTGGATATGTCTAGCTACACTTATGGATTCATGTACAATCCAACTTATGATGGGATGGCTGCACAAAATGACTTTTATGGATTTAGTCAAGACCCCAATAATGCTAATATGGTTTGTGAGATAGATTTCTATTTGCCTCATATTAATCATTCATGAGAACAAAGTCATGAAACAACCTATGATCCAACTTGAGACCTAAATTGGTATGAAGAGGCTTGTGAGGATGACTTTGAAGATCCAACTATAGATAATGTTATTTGGGTTATGAATCCATACTTTCTTTTCAATATTCAGTACATGGAACACAGTCAAGAACCAACTTATGAGCCAACTCATAATTGGGATGATATGGTTTATGAGGAAGACTTGGATGTTTTGGCTTATACGAGTAATCAAACTCTACCACATCATACCATTTCTATTCTAGGACCACAATGTTATACCATTCCCATACCAAGACCTCATCCTTTGGTTTGTGCAAGCAACCAAGCTCCATAATGCCCAACCATTTCTATACCAAGACCTTGTCCTTTGGTTTGTGTGAGCAATCAAGCTCTACAATGCCCCTTCATCATTACATTACCCATTCCTTTGGCTTGTGTGAGAAATCAAGCCCCACAATGCCCTATCATTATCATCTCAAGGCCCTACCATTATCCAACCACAAGTCATTCCTCATCAGGTACCAATCCCATCCAAACCTCAACTGATCCAATCATTCAAAGACCAAAATATATTTAAAATTGGTATTTTTTAACTTATTAGAAACCAATGCCAAAGGATCCAACTCATCCAAGATGTCTTTGTTGAACCAACCACTTATGGTAACTCAACCTATGATGAATCACTTATTGATCCTATACCAATTGTTAAGGAGTCTCACTCTAATGAGCTAGTCTTTAATGATTCACTTCTTAATTATTATAATCACCTTTGGGAAAATCATTACCTCAACCATGTGCTTATTTTTCAAAAAAATTGTATTGACAAGCTAGTCTATGAGGAGTTATCTCTTGACCTATTTCCCATCCTAGAGGAGTCTCACTCTGACAAACCAATTCTTATGGAGCCCATTATGCCAGCATAGGCTATTACTTGTCCAAAACTAAATATTCAACAAGACATCATTGTAACAGAATACCCATCAAATGAAGAATTAGAGTTAGAGTCAAATTCTATTCTTGAACTGACATTAGATTTAGCATCAGAATCAGAATCAACATCAGTCTCAACATTGGAATCAGAGTCCCTTTGATTAAAATTAGATTACGAAGAAGAATATGTTTATGGCTATTAATTTTTTTTTTACATATGCCTTTTAGATCAATTTGAATACATTTGTGATCCTTATATGGTGTTTTAGGATCAATAGTTCAGCTTCGACATAAGTTATCCTAGTATCTTCTATGAGGATTGTGCAGCCTCTCCTCATTCCATTAATGTTCCATAGGGCATTACCATCAACCAAGATAGATATATTATTGGCATTCCATCTCCCATAAGTGTTGATTGGGACTGATAGAATCACACTTTGTTGAACTGCATCCATGGTGACATAGCAGTTGAAGAAGAGCAAGGAGGCCTATACCACATTCATGTAGCAAAAGAACACTTTCCTAGTGAAATATTTTTGGAGGCACTAGGGAACAATCAAAGTAAGAACTTAGCATCTTCTAGTGAAACTTTTTCAAAAGTGCTTGAAAAAAATCAATGTCAAAAGCTAATGTTTATTATTGAAACCTTCTTAGAGGTGATACAGGACAATCAAGACAACTTCATTGGTGAAAACCTCATTGAGGGACTAATAGCTGAGCACAAAAGTTCTTCACTACTTGATGAAGATAAAATCAAAATAGCTTCCAATTTACAGCCTAATCAGATAGTAGCTACTCTCAAGATCAAACAATAGAAAAATCTGGTGGTCTTATCGAGAGAGCAAGTCTTCAACCCCACCACAACCAAAGCTATGTTGAATCTGGTATCAACAACATTACATGTGATTATAAGTTCTGATCTTCATTTGTTTCTCCACCATTATACATTCCATTATCATCAATCATTCTATTTCAAAATCAAACTTACCATCCATTATTTGTCCCTATTTACCATCCATGGTCACACTTTCCTTTACAGAGATTATAAAGAAACTTTGTCTCAACATTTGAAGAAATTAGAATTAACAACCAATGAAGATCACAAAAACATTCTCAGCATCAAAATATGTAGGCCATTTTTGATAGAGCTTCTATTCAGATGATGTTTGGGCTAGCAATTAACATGATCGAGTATTTTATTTATATTATTTATTGATTAGGATGTGCATTTCCCCATCATCAAGAACAATAGACTCAAAAACCACACCCAGACCAAAAACATGTACCATACCATTTCATGTACCATACTATTTCACATTTCCATGCCATTACCATTGTTACATAGCCATTTTCCATTATCGAGTAACCTTGATATTCACCCCATCACTTGGAGGCAAACCCTCTTACCATTTTTATACATCCTATCATTCCATTTTTATCTATACCAAAGCCTATTTTTAGTCATCTTACCCAATCCTATTCTAATCTTGGTTCATTTGGTTCTTTCCACACTTTTTGTGAGAGGATTCTGATCAAGTTTCAACAATCAATCCAATCTATGTTTCAACAATAGTCTATGAAATTAGTGTGACAGTTGATCTGGAAAGATATCTTTCATTCTATCAAGTTTATTTATGTGAGCTTGATTATAACTGCCTATAGGCAAATCAATGTTTCACTAGTCTTGATACTAATTATAATTGCCTATGGGAAAATTAGTATCATTGACCTATGCCATTGTATCCTAGTTATAACTATTTATGGGAAAACTAGGGGCAACATTTGTTTACCATGCATTGCCGCATCACCTTACCATTATTGTTTTCATTTGACTAGCCATTTGTTGAATTTGAAAACTTGTTGGGACTTAATTGGTTTTTTCTCACCTTTTATGTGGATGGAATTACTATGACTTGAGGTCATTTTAGGACTATGTGGGTCATGCTCAATTTGTGTTGAGGTCACCTCAATACCCATTTCCATACACTCTCACTATTTTGTGAGAAACCTAAGCCAAACACTCTCATTATTTTATGAGTAGGTATCATTTTATTCTTTAACGAGTTAAGATATCTCAAAATGCTAAAACATTCATAATATTTCAAAATTCAAAAATATTTGTCCTATTTAAGCTTAATCAGTTATCCTCAATCTGCCTTACTAGCATGGTCATTTTTAGGATGCTGTCTTTTGCTTTTGTTTTTAGGTTTTCTATTTGTTTGTTTATTTTAGGTTGTATGTTTGTTTTCTTACTTTTCTATTTGTTTGTTTGTTTATTCACTTGCATGTTTGTTTTCTTTCAGCATTGTTGCCTTGACTCAATCTATATGTGTTCATTGGGTGATTCCTTACACATTATTATTGAGTCTATCCATATTCATATATCAAGATTGTCATCATGGTTTTTATCATTGGTGCATTATTTTCAAGTGTTTATTAGATTGAGATTCAGTCTTTATGCATATTTCGGTCAAGTCTTCATGGTGTTCTATCATGATACTTACCGTTACATGCTATAGAAAAAATTAGCTTCAAGAAGGTCTACAATCAATGGAGCTACAGAAGTTTCTCCTTGGCTCCTTGGCAAATCCTTCCATCCCACCTTTGATCAATATAACTCATTTGACCATTCTAGTTGTATCATTATTAATCAAGATAAGCATCTCATCATTGATAGGTACAACTGAATAATTCTATTGATCAATCTCATTCTTCTATTAATCTCTTTCATCACTTTGCACCCACTCATCTTTATCTGTATTCTAAGTTATATCCTTGAGTTATGTTTGCTAATCAGCCCTAATTGGGGCACCATCAATTTTAGCCAATCCAAATTTGCTTAATGTTTATAACCACCTTTGGGCAAACTATTGTGCACCATCGCACTTGCATTCTCAATGACTTTGACTACTTTTTTAATATCATTGTGTTTTTTACCCCATCATCTTTCCTTTCTTTGGTCCCCTCATTTTGCTTCTTTCTTTTCGAGGGACCGTTTACCGACCTACTTGTGCCAACTGTTCCCTCGAGGTGGCATCATACAGTTAGTTTATCATCATTGTAGTTTTAGGCATATAAGACCTTTTCATTATTTGAAAATATGCTACTATGCTTATAGCTTGCAATGCCTTCCCAAACAAGGGCAAACTGTAGACACCTAAAACTAGCCACCGATAACCTACAATCAAGCTTTTGACCAATTTCTACCCAAATGCATAATTTGGCTTAAAAACACTAAAACATGCTAAATGATGTGAAACTGACACATTCAAGTGTTTATTTTGGCTAGTGTATCCCTAAATGGGGCAATACAATTTATGGGCCAGCTAACTTTGATCAGATCATTTCTAGTCAAATTACCAATTTTACACCTAGGTGCTCTAGATTGCTCTTTTGTATCAAATTTCTTACACGAGACATGTGCCTTGTTATTTGTTGTTGGTAACATCCTATATGGGAATACGGATCCAAAACATATGACATTGCCTTCAAATTCTAATACAGTCAAATTTTGGACCAATAACAAGGCATTTTGATCAATTTGAGTAATTTATGCACAAATTGCTTAAACATGCTTAAGAGTTAATTAATCCAAATTAGAGCCTAATTAATAATTCCATGAATTTTTTTTGAATAATTTGTTTTATAAATGAATATTGAATATATGCATCATCAGGTGACCTCATTTCTTGGGAAGACATCCCTAGGCCATAAATATCACAAATATCAAGATTCATGCCTCCCATGCCTCATCAAAGCCCTCCATGCCTCTTAATTTCTCCTCTATACCAAATATTGATTAGCTTATTTATTGATTTTAATTACAAAATTGGATTAATCCTTAGCCACACATCTCACTCTTGAGATGGATGGTTCAAGTTGAATCTGATCAATCTCAAAAATTTATAAATATGAGGCCTTACCAAATCATTTCTAAGCTATTTTGGTGTAAAGTTATTATGCTCAAATATCTTCAAAAGTCTTGATAATGCAAATTTATAATGCACAAATGATTCCAAAATCCATTGCAATTAGTGTTACCATGCCAAATTGATTCTAAGCCAAGCCAAAGCCAAAAGGTGCCAAGGAGAAGAGGAGATAACCAAGCCTCCTTTGATGAAGACTTCATGAGCACAAACCGAGCAAGCCACTACAACAAGTATTTTGGAGCATCCAAGGAAAGTAAAAGAAGGTTTCTTTTGCATTTTAGTTGTGTGTTTTATTCATGTTTGTTGACTAAGCTCTCCCTAGTGTCTAGTCCTAGAGATGTTATGCTAGTTAGTGTGTTTCTTTCATTTTGTTTTTATTTTGAAACTAACACCATACTAAACATCCTCTCTTGTGTCAATTTCTTAGTTCACAATTTACATCGTAATAACTTTTATTGCTCTCAATCTCATGACCTAAAATTTGAACCATGTGATCACCTTATTAGGAGAATCCATACATATATCAAGCTACTCTTTGGAACCTTTGCGCATGTGAAATATGATGTCCTCAATATGCCTCCTCATATTTATCTGTCATAGAGCCAATATGTCTAAATGAACTTAGTGAAGAACCAAATGAATCCATGCACTTCCACAAGCTCTCTAATCATCCTTAACCTATGATAGGACCCCTCACACATGCTTAATACTTTATACTCATCCCTAACCAACTCTAAATAGTCAAACTCTAAAGATCATCCAATCTTACTTCAAGCATACTAGGACAAGCACATTGCACACTTTGTCATTGACACTTAGGATATTAAGACACTTCATCCAATCACCAAGACACCTCCATGACATCACTGACAACTCTCCAATACATCCTAGTATTAAACAAATGAATTTCAACTAGATATATGGGTTCGAAATTAAAAACCTAGCATTTTTTCTGTTTGGAATCACATATATAATAAATTTAGGTGGCATAAGATAAAATAAAACATGAAAATACATATCATACAAGGACAGTAGGTTTGAATAATATTTTAAAAATTAATGTAAGGCTTAGGATCAAGAAAATCAAGCAAAATGTAGGTTAGGAATTTTACATCCAACACAATAAACCCAAGAAAAAATACAAAATTTGAGATCTAGCACAACATGGACATGATTTAACTTGAAGAAGTATAAGGAACATGCAAGACAATGCGAGTTCTCCAAAATATGAAATCTTAAAGGGATGTAGGCTAGTTTGAGTTCACTGAAATGTAATATAGATAAATGGAATGCATTTAAATGCAACACAATTAAGTTGATTACTTTCAATTAAGCATAACACACATACAAAATAGTAATAACTCATAGTAATAACCCTTTTTGTCTGCCTCTATTGACTATAGATATAGGTCTCAATCAAATCCCTTGCAGTTGCGCCTTATGTTGGGGATGTACTAATTCTCTTTATTAATTCATCCCTTGAGTTGGAGGTGGAGGAGGACTGCATCGTTGTCATGGAGAAAGCCCTAGTTTCAAAGTCTTTAATTTGCAAATGTTTGGGGAAACCTCCTTTGCTCAAGGATTTCTATGTTTGGGTGAAAGAACCTTGCTCAAATTGTGACCCTCCCTCCGTCTCTCTACTAAATAAATATTTTTTTATTTAGTTTTCTTTAGTTAAAGACTACTTTTGTGATTTAGAATGGACTTTGGTTTGTTAGGAATGCAGGGTTATTTTAATGTCCCTCGGTTCCTTTCTTTGATGTTTCCACTTTTCAGGTTTCTTTGGTGTCAGTTTGAATTATGTTTTTTGGAAGATGAGGAGAATTTACTCATGTAGGGGATGAGGAGCGGCTCTTTGGTTGGGAAATTTGCATTAAAGATTCACCGATGGATGGACATTGTGTGGAAAGAGATGTCGTGCCCTACTATGACCATGCTTTCATAGGATTTTTTTCTCATGAACTTTCACTCATCAGATGAGTGTAATTTTGTGTGGAAAACTATCATTGGTTCCTTGGCACGGTGTGGTTTTTAATGTCCATGGGAATTCTTTTTCAACCCAATGGTGGAAGTTATTGATAAAATCCCCATTTGGGTCCCTTTATACTATCTTCTATTGGGATTTAAAATTTTAGATATGATCTTGAGTTATTGGTAGAGAAGGTTGGGGAGTTTGTGAAGATTTGATCCTAAATCAAATGGATGCCATTCTTCTTTTGGGAGGGTTTGCATCTATGTGGATGTCTCTAACCCAGTTATCCATTCTATTCAGATCTCTTATGAGCATGGTCATGTGGTTGCAGCATGTGGATTTTGAGGGACAACCTTTCAAATGCTTCCAATACAATAAAATTGGGCATAAATTTATTATTTACCCCTCTCATAAGAAGACCCAAAAATGGATTTTGAAAGCAAAAGATGTTGGTTTGATCACTCCACCTCAAATCCCAAGCCAACCCCATTAATCTCTATGAAACTAGTGTAGAGCTTCAACAAAACATGGGCATTTCTAGCAAACCTAGGGTAGGGCTCTTTGCCCACATGTAGGGATGGTGAGGGAGGCTAAGGTATGAGAATTTGATGGATTCAATTTTAGCTAGTAAAGGCGAGTCACTAATAGCCAAAACTCTAGAGCAACCAGATATAAACTTTGTTCAATAATTGGAGGAGGCTTCTTCTCAAAAGGATGATGATGATGATGATGATCACCACTTAGGCTTCAAGAGCGAGTCTCACAATCTCAGAGAGATAATACTTATCCAAAGTAAAATTTTAGAAGCATTCTGAAACTCTCTCTCTTATACTCTTAAGACAATGATGAATTAAGGGATGAAATGTTAGAATAAATCATTAGATCATTGTCTATTTTAAATAAGGTTGTAATTGGTGTTATTAGAACTCCTATACTAGTTTCTAGGTTGGTTAATTGGGGTGCTAGACACTAGAATAATATGCACCATAGATTGTAAGTTAGCTTTCTAAATAGATGGAGCCAAATATAGTATGTTCTATCTATAAATAGCTCCATCTCTTTGATGGAAAATTAATGTAATTAATTCAATAAATTATATTTGGGTCTCATATATGCATGACATACTCTTGAGAAAGATGTGTGGCTGTCCATCTTCCACTAGTTATGTCTATGCTCTTATATGTTATTTGATGATTAACAATCTATCTAGACACATATGTATACATAGTGTTCCAAATTCACAAATGCTAAAGAATAATTATGGAAGATGAAATGGATGCTCTTCCACGGGACTCTTCATCTTCTTACGATTGAGATGAATGATGTATAAACATAATAGTCAATTCATATGGGGGGATTCGTCCCTTCAAGAATGAAGGCAACAACTTTGTAAGCATTTGGTGGTATCATGCATTGTGAGTGGACATTAGTGGTTTGGTTTGTAATTATGTGGAAACCTAATAAATCTAATGATGAAGACCACATAAGGTTTGGCATAAATATGGATGGGAACATGCTTGACCTGCCTTAATTAATTCATACCACTAGAAAAGTGTGTGTGGCATTTGGTGGAGATGGATTGGTGATCTTGGAAGTATTATGGGCCTTTTGAAAGTGTTTTACAGTATTGTAGACCATGAAGTATGCAATGGCATTACCACACACCATGAAGCATGAGTCAACAACATTAATGCATGCCATGAGAATGGGCTTCCTAGTATGATGAAAATGTATTTTGAGAATCCCCCTGACCAATCTGTTACCATTAGTAACTCATCAAGCATATCTCTTATTTAGAAAAAAATAATATATCCATAGACACAAATTCTCAAGATTATTAGGAATGGGTATTGGAGTGTAATCCCATCTCCAATTGAAATAATAGTAGAAACCACACATCTTGATGAATGGTAGGCCAATAAAAATACGTTTGAATTACAGTCAATTTTTTATGAATACCAAAATGGCTTACCACCATCACGACACATGGCATGGGCCTTTGAAGAATATGTGCATACAATTCAATAAACATTTCAAAAAATTTACATAGAAACATATCCCTTTACATTATTAGTCTTTTCACGTAGAAGTTCAATCCAACTTTTAGATATCATGATGCCACATTCCTTATTTGCCCAAATCAATCCTTTAAGAACTCATACACATTTGTTTAAATATTGGGCATATTCAAAATCCAATGACATATTTTTTATATGGTTGTGTGCATGGGAGAGAAGATATCAACACAACTAAAGATCACCATAATTATGGTGACCTACATGTTTATTTCCTTATGAATTTTATGTCAAGTGTAAGATCAGTGAGGATTTTCACTCTTAAGAAAGATATACCCCAAAAGGTTGAAATAAGTGGAATGCTTCTTGTTAGAATTAGATTATTTTATGTAGTGTTTCCTTGCAATAATGACATGATCCACATATTTTGCAAATAATTTAAGGTTAGTTTAGATTGGTCAGTCACTGTGTGTGACCGGTTATTTAGGCATCTTGTATATAATCTAGGGTTAGTTTAGATTGGTTAGTAACTGCGTATGATTCGTTAGTTAGACATTGAGTAGGAATAAGTTAAAGAGAATGGTCAATAAATACATATGGTAATGTACTTACGCATGTTATAAAAGATTAGCTTTCATCACTATTTTATATGATTAATTTACTTTTTTAAACAGAAAAATTAATTAATTGTAGTAATATTGGTATCTCTGAGGCATCTGCTGAACAAGACCCGCTCTGATGTCACAAGAGAGGCATCTGCTGATCCAAGGGTTTCGAAGGCTCCTTCTTCGGACCCGGTCTTTGTTTTTGCAGAGTGCTCCAATAATAACAATCCCTTTCCCAGTTGTAATGATTACTGTTGGGGAAAGATGATTCAGAATTTCCATCTCTTCTTCGCATTTGATTCCTTGATCCTTTTCATGGTTAGTTGTACGGCTGCGTCGCCTACAAAACAAGGCACTGCAAAATATTTGTGTTGTCTGCCTCTGTTGACTGTAGAGCTAGGGCTCAATCAGATCCCTTGGAGTCGCGCCTTATGTTGGGGATGTACCAATCCTCTTTGTTAATTCATCCCCTGAGTTGGAGCTGGAGGAGGACTGCATCGTTGCCGTGGAGAAAGCCCTGGTTTTTAAGTCTTTAATTTGCAAATGTTTGGGGAAACGTCTTTCGCTCAAGGAGTTCTGCGTTTGGGGAAAATGTATTTTGAGAAACCCCCTGACCAATCTGTTACCATTAGTAACTCATCAAGCATATCTCTTATTTAGAAAAAAACAATATATCCATAGACACAAATTCTCAATATTATTAGGAATGGGTATTGGAGTGTAACCCCATCTCCAATTGAAATAATAGTAGAAACCACACATCTTGATGAATGGTAGGCCAATAAAAATACGTTTGAATTACAGTTAGTTTTTTATGAATATTAAAATGGCTTACCACCATCACGACACATGGCATGGGACTTTGAAGAATATGTGTATACAATTCAATAAACATTTCAAAAAAATTGTATAGAAACATATCCCTTTACATTATTAGTCTTTTCACATAGAAGTTCAATCCAACTTTTAGATTTAATGATGCCACATTCCTTATTTGCCCAAATCAATCCTTTGTGAACTCATACACATTTGTTTAAATATTGGGCATATTCAAAATCCAATGACATATTTTTTATATGGTTCTGTGCATGGGAGAGAAGATATCAACACAACGAAAGATCACCATAATTATGGTGACCTACATGTTTATTTCCTTATGAATTTTATGTCAAGTGCAATATCAATGAGGATTTTCACTCTTAAGAAACATATACCCCAAAAGGTTGAAATAAGTGGAATGGTTCTTGTTAGAATTAGATTATTTTATGTAGTGTTTACTTGCAATAATGACATGATCCACATATTTTGCAAATAATTTAAGGTTAGTTTAGATTGGTCAGTCACTGTGTGTGACCGGTTATTTAGGCATCTTGTATATAATCTAGGGTTAGTTTAGATTGGTTAGTAACTGTGTATGATTCGTTAGTTAGACATTGAGTAGGAATAAGTTAAAGAGAATGGTCAATAAATACATATGGTAATGTACTTACTCATGTTATAAAAGATTAGCTTTCATCACTATTTTATATGATTAATTTACTTTTTTAAATAGAAAAATTAATTTATTGTAGTAATATTGGTATCTCTAAATTTTAATTGTGTGATTTCTTATCCCGAATCCAATGTATGCAATTGACAACTATTTATACATCTTTTGATAACTAAAAAATGATATTAATTAGTATAAATAACCTTCACAATACATATAAGCTCTAACTACGAGTGAATTAAGAGCATACTCTTATAAAGCTGTAACATAAATATCTATAAAAAAACATATCTTAAATTTCTTTCCATACTGAAACACAATTTATCCACGAACAAAGATCAGAGGCAGGATCCACCCCAAAAAACAAAGCCACCGAATAATTACATATAATCGATAGACATATGTATTATCTCTAGTCACAGAGTAAAGAAAATTACACAGTTGACCAAAAGTTTCCCATAAAACGACCCAATTCTAAACACTTAAGTGAGCACCTAATTAGCCAAAAGTATTTAAGAAAAGAACGCCTAAGTAAATCTTGAAGAAGTAAAAGAAATTGGTAGTAGTAATGAAGTAAAGGGAAGGCCTTTCAACAGACGAGACGTTTGCAGGAGATCAAAAGAACAAGCGAGAAAACCGTTAATATTGCCAGAATCGCAGCCATTTGAGCGCACCACAATCGCAGAGACAGCCCCCCGCTGAGATTTACTTCGATACGCATGCTCTGCAAAAGGAAGAATAGATTGGGGTTCCTCCTCATCAGCAGCGCACTTTGAGTGTCAAGCTGTTGGGCCAGACGTTGCCCTTTAACTGACTCGGTAAAGTGGAGGAAGATCTTCAGAGCGATGGCCGAAATTATTCCGGCGGAGGAAATAGCCAGTAAAATCGGTAGAGTCCACCACGTCGCACAGTGCATTTCCATGTTGATTGTTTGCAGGGTAAATATTGCAGCGATGATTGGTCCATGAATCGCTACATAAAAGTTGAACAGAGAACGTATTCCCTCTGCGTGACCTGAAATGACTCCCTTTAACAGCCAAATCTGGTGATATATTAAAAACAAAGCGTGCAACTGGATTTCGTCGCCATCATGTTGAACAAAATCTCTCTGAAGGGCTTCAACTGCAAGTGTAACATCATTGTTGCCTGCCATTATTTATTTCCGAACACCGAGGAACTTCTCTTTTCGAAAATTAAAGAGTAGAAAATGCGCCGGTCGCAGCAGAAGTTGTACTGGGAGTGGGAATCGATGCTAAACGTAGGGGAAAACAAGAAGCTAACTTAAAAACATGTGTCCTCACCAAAGTCACGTACCTGTATTTATAGCTACATTGCCCACCTGTTCCTAAGCTGTTCCTTTCAGCATCTTGGAGATCAAGTCTGTGGTCAATTTGGAAAAGAGGACGGCGTGAATGTATCAGTGGGCGAACAAAATGACATCGTCAGACAAGGCAAATTTGACGCCCGTTTAGGCGTTTTTAATCATTTTACACGTAAAATACAGGGAAAAAAAAAATTGAAACGTATTGTAAAAATTTTCTTGACGGGCAAGGGTGACCGTCAAATTTAACCTTATTTCCCTCCTCTTTTCCAAATTGACCAACGGCGAATTGGGAAAATGACATCGCCAGAGAAGGCAGATTGCGGTAATTTGCCATTATTTAATATAGATTATTGACTAAACAGCGTACAACTTAGTAGAATCCACCCGTAGACGTAGAATCCAAACCGTTGAATTCGGTCCGGTTGATCCGTATTAACCACACCGTCGGGTACGACTCGGGGGGCGATAACGCAGGAATTTCGGCCAACAAATACTTTCGCAACACGTGGCACGAGAACAGCTTAACTCATGATTACGTGGCACTGCCTGGACCATGTACAGGGTCAAACCTGCACTCCCAACTTGTATGGATATGAAGCAATGTTAATTACTTATATTTGTGTCTTTTTATTCGAATAAAAGATTTTTTTTAGATATTAGGTTTATTATTTTTTGGGTTTTATTATTGAACTTGCGAAAAGGCGATAATTATTGATTTTTTACAAAATTTGAACATGGGCCATTGATTATTAAAATGATATTTTTTCCTATTGGTTTGAAGTTTCTCAATTTAAATACCGGTTCTAGGAAAATTCATATGGATATGGGGTTCCATGAATATATGTGTGTTAGCACGACTTATCGTGGGGTGTCACAACAAAGCATGGGGTGCAACGATTATCCAAAGATATTTCAGGGTTGATTGTGACATTTTCTCTATCAGTCACAAGGATATTAGGTCGACCTTCAGAGTGCATCCATGTTTTAGTTATATAGCAAATAATACATGTACCTACTAGATAATACCCGAAGATACCTAGAACTATTTTTAACTACCTCTAACTATAGAGATATACATACATTTTACCCCTATTTGTGTTTTAGAGATACTTGGCAATACATGCAGGTGTAATGAGTTACATGGAGCAACCTGGGCATATCTGCATATACATGGAATAATGTCAAATGGTTACAATGGTGTGTCCATTTATTCAAACAAAAGATGATCTTCATTTCTTGATCATTTTGTGGTCCCCATTATTGAACCTAGGAAGAGGCAATAACCATTCATTTTTAGACATATGTAATGAAATGTTACATCAAACGCTTGCGTGTTAGTGACTCTGCCCACCAGGGTCTTAACACCCCACCATGCTTCTGATAATCCCATCCTCAGGATGGGTGTGTGCCTCCACGCACATGAAGGAGCCCCAGACGAACATTGCCATTCCGACATTACCACTTGAGACCCAAAACTCAAACATAGGTGGGCACTTTGATACCACATGTAATGAACCATTACACCAAAAGCTCGGAGTGTTAGTGAATCTGCCCATCAAGATCTTCACAACATACTTGATTATGAACCATTGATTATTTATAAAGATGTCTAACCCTAAATTGAGAATGTGTAAAGGGTTACAAGCGTAGAATAGCCTATACACAAGGATGAATGAAACTATTCTAAAGTAGGTCAATTCATTGAAAACTCAGATAAATGAATATTTTGAATTGAAATGCTAAGTTGTGTTAAATATAGAAAGTACATTCAAAACAATAATTTGATTGCATAAACACGAAGAAGATATAATACTTAGCTCATCTATAAATGCACAGGTGGATTTGAGATATGCTTAGGTGGAAATAGGTACAAACAAGATTAGGATCCAGTTGTCACATTCTAGAAATATTAAATCTAGAAACCTAGACACTTGTGTCAGCTTTGAGATATTTGTGTCAATGTAAGTGTCCTCATACAAACATAATTATCCAGTGTGGAATATTCATTATATTATGAAGTGACCACCTTGAGCCTTCTGAGTTTTATGTCACCTTTATGTTGATGTCTTTTATTTGTGCACATAGGGTGTAGATGACTGTTTATGGAGAAAAACCACATCTCTTCACCTTAGGTCTTTGTACCTTGCCAAAAATGGGTTAGTGGGTTCATGAATTCGAGCTGACCTCAAGGATACCTATGTCAATGAGCATTTCCCACATAGCCATTATTCCAAAGAGGGCCTCAAAAATATATAATTCTCCCCTAAGTGTTGGCTTGTGTGTGCACAAGGGTGCAATATGCTATATGTAAGGGCATGTAATGATCTAACTTGTAACTTGACAAATATTAATCATGGGTTGCTCTTTGAATGCTTCAAACCTGTAATATGACTGATCCTATGACTGATATAGAAATAGAGGAGAATAGGGTGGTTTTAATTACTTGAAAGTTGATTTGATAGATGTGTGCTTGGTAAGCTTTTTGAATATGACATGATGATATTGAATGGTATTTGTTTTGTATTTATGCCACATCCTTTGAGAATATCTCATGATAGGGTTCAATAAGACAAATAGATCGACTCATATGTTTCGAAACATTTGCAATTTGGATGACTTTTGAGAACTAGACATATGATAAGAATTTATACACTTGTGTTGATGTAAGTGTCCCTATGTGGGATACAAGTGTCCAATAGGCTAAGAAGCTACCAAGGATTTAAAACTGATAGTGAAAGATATAAACCAAGTTTTAGGCTTGTTGTATAGTGCAAGAGATCCGAGTCATTAGAAATGATAGGGTTGGACCAAAAGATAAGCAATTTGACATAGATAGATGGGGAATGCAAGCCTTTCAGCAATAGGGAGGTCTAAAACTAAAGAGTAGAGACCTAAAAGGCATTTGTCAAGTATACAAGATCGAAATGTTATATAAATCAAATTTTAGTATGTATATTTTCTTCCCTTTAATTTAGCAATGCATGTAATGATTAAATAACTATTTTAAAAGAAAGAAATGCATAACTAGGTTTGTACAACACACTTGCCTTTTTTTTAGCCCACTTTGAGTGCTTTGTTGGGGTATGCCCTATAAAAAAGAGCATGTTACAGTATAAATAAGTGTATATAATCTAAAATTTGAAATAATTGAAATGCTTCAAAAGAAAGAGGGCAAGGAAGGAGTACACTTGTGTGTCAATCCAACCATGTTGCCCCTTGGTACTTTGACTTGATAAATATGATTCCTTATGAAGCATTGGAGATGAGAGAGTTTCTAAATTGAACCTTAGATATTTGAAGAGGGAGATTGGAAGGTAATTATTCCCTTAATCTAGGGTGGATGCATAAATTTGGGGGATAAAAAAATGACACAATGAAAAATATAAAACATTTTCTGTAAAGGACGTACACCCTTTTTGTATTAAAAACCAATGGGTATGTGCACAGATTTGGGGGAAAATTATGTAGACATAACACATAACACGTATGTGTTATTGTTATAACATGTACACATTATGGCTATGAATTTCCAAGCCATAATGTGTACGTGTTATAACAATAATGCATATGCGTTATTAAAACTTATAGAAACACGTACACATTATAAGAATGCGTATGCATTTCTATAAGTTTCAATAAAGCGTACGTATTATTAAAACTACAAATAAAAAATAACCTCATCCTCCTCATTCATGTTTTGTTGATTCACATTCACATTTTGCCCTCAAGCTCACATTTTTGCCTGCAAGATTCATGGTTTGCCCTTCATTCACTAGATCGATGATGTCATCATGAAAAAGAGGTATGTTTTTTGTATCTTAAATAATTTTTTTAATTTTTTGTGAATATGAATTGCATCTAGTTTATTTTTTCATTTTTCTCCAAAAAGGTCAGCACGCTCTACCAAACCCTCCACTAATCCTCTGCCTAGCCTTCCTTCCAACCCTCCTAACCCTCCACCCAATCCTCCGCCTAACCCTCCTGTAGTTCCCCTAGATCCCCCAAATAGATAGAAGGATATAGTTGCTTGCATATTAGAAAACATAATTGAAATTGAACAAATAATTAGGAGAATGAAGGAGCCCACTTCCACAAACACCCACTGCACCTATTTGGCCAATAACCTAGAATTAGTATTAGGTCAAGTTGACTCGATAATGAGTCAAATTGATAGATGGAGGTCATATAAGGATAGTTGTAGAGATTACTATGCTAATAATTTGTTAGCATTTAAGGTGAAAAACAAAAACATAACAAAGATCAAATTTATGCCTTATTTATCAACCTGACCACCAATGCCCCATTTTCATAACGACCAAACATTTCCCAATCCACTGATGCCAACAAGATTTAATTAAAGCTAATTTTTGGGAGCAATGGTGGATGGTGTTTGGATATCCCCCTTGTAATAACCATGAGGTCCCTTTGTACTTTTTGAGGAAACTCTATTGTGAGTTTGTCCTCAATTAAATTCTAAACTACTTTGACTATGGTGAGTTTCAAGGTCGAGGGAAAGGCTCCGCACAAGATTTGACTAGGTACACATCGTGCACCTAATCGACCTACAAGGATCCCTACCCAAAAGCCACTTCATCTAGAGATTCCCTCTATGGTGACAGAGGATGTGGAGATAGACACTTTACATGCACTTAGTGCACTTACTGACACACTCGTTCATGATATGAGTAGATTTTTAGAGATAGATGCTCATGATACTCTATTTAGTGGCAGTACCCAACCCCACCTATGAATATGTTATGGTGCTATATGCACTGGACCTTCAGACGATGATGATGGTGCTTTAGGGGGATTGGAGGATATGGTCTTGACTGATGATTTTTTGGCACACACATTTGGTTTGGATACGTTGGGAGTCTCTACAAACATACATATATCTTTTATATAAATTTAATGTTAATTTTTTAAGTTATATTTGCATTTAAGTAAAAAGATAAAAATTAAGTTACATGTTTAAATTGAATAATATATATGTATTTTTTTGAGTTCCAGGAGGAGATGTTGCTTTCGACATCACAACTAGGTAGTGGGCCAACCTAGGCTACTACATCTATGCATGTGAATGTTATATACTCTATATGTACATTCATACACCTTAATTGCATCTTTGGTATATTTTGTGTAATAAAATATAAAATACCTAATTTATAATTTTTTGGGGATTTTTATTGTTTGATGTATTAACATAGATTGGCGTAACTTGTTAGAAACTCATCCTCCATCTCAACTATGTTTTCAATAACCAAAATAGCGAGTTGAACATTTGCTTGATATCCCATTATATTTAGTTTCCATATTGGGTCAATCCCAATCAGTAGGATTGGATGTACACACACACACACACACACACACACACACACACACACACACACACACACACACATAATTCATTTGATAAAATTTATTTGGTACAATATATTTCTATCAATTTCCCAATCGAGCATATCATGTCTTCATCAATATGCACACCACTCCTTTATTTTAAATACTAGCCTGATAGCCAAACACTTGATTCCTTGTTATCCTAATCACATATAGTGGTTCAATTTCTATGATCAATATCCAAAATGGTCATAGCTATCAATTCAATTCCCATCTTGATTCCATCCAAGCATAATAATTTCATCTCTATCTATGGAGTTATGAATTTAGATGGCATAGCCTCTTGATCCCATTATACCTAGTCAATTCCATTGGTTTGTTACGAGAGTGTCCATTAGATCCCATTGGTTTATTTGGAGAGCATCGACTATAAACTATAGCCTATATGTATATGGCATAGGCCTTATGACCATATAAAAATAGGGGACCTCAACCCCATATAGATAGATGGGGTTGAGTAGTTTATTACCACCACCTACTTAGGGGGCCCAAAGACCTACTATATCTAGTTGGGGGAGAGGTCTTATCTATATCCATTGATGCAGAGATATATCAACTTCTATACCAAACTTTGCCTATATCCCTTCTTTTGAAGGTTTTCCTTCATCCATTCATAACTTATTCCCTTATTCCTTTGTTCAATCAAATAACAATGATAATATTAGTCAAATCAATCCTTCTATCTTCTTATCACACTCTCTTTACATCCTTGGTCATGTCACTAACTCAAAATCTATGTCTACTTACCCCTCACATACACCTTTCTAGCTTTACCTTGTACTATCCTTATTTTTGGGTAAAACTCCTTATCTAGGCCTTAACCCTTTTCCCTTAAACCTTCTCCCTTAACCCTTCTCTAGGCCTAACACTAGATCACAACCTCATTTACGTAATTTTACATATGTGACAAGTCTGAAACCACCTCCATTAGTGAGAAGACATAAATAATGTAAGATTACAAGTTTTTTGAATTTTTCAATGGTCAAATCTCATTTTATACACTAAACCCTAGAATCAGGGTTTCTAGGCCATTACCAGGGCCGAGAGAAAACTAAAGGGGATAACTTTTGTTTTAGTGGGTTTCAAAACCCTAAACCTTTTTTATTGGGTCTATATTGACCCTATACAACTTTCTCATTCAGATAACAAGTTTTGAAAGCCCATAATTAATTGCTAACTCAAAACTTTCATTTTATAACCTTGCCTATGCACAAAAAAAAATAGGGTACAAGGTTACTTTGCCTTTCCTTAAACTTCCAATATCTTCAAAATCTAATATGGGATTATATACACTTCTATTGACTATCTTATACCCCTTACAATGTCAATGGAATCCCAAACTAGTTTCTACATAATAAAACTCAGTCCTTTGATTGTATGCTGTCCTTTAGCAAATAGGGTACTCAGTGATTGTTTCATCTTTCAATGTCAAAGCACTATAAACCTATATCAAGATGATCTCCCCCTTTCTATGATCATTCAACATCCTTCTTTAAACTCTTTAGAGTCCAACATTTGAGTTATCAATTACACACCAACTAGACTAACTTAGACTAAGGGAAAACCTATTTGAACTCAAATTCAAATTTGAACAGTTTTAAGACACCTTTTAGACCTTGTATTAGCTCAAGATGCCCTTGCATTTAATGACTCAATTTCACAAAATCCACTAAAAAATCCTCCCTCGTTGTCTTGTCATTCTCCCTCATGAAACTGACATTTCTTGCCTTCAATTTGGTGTTACAAGTCACATATTGCACATATCCACTTGTCACATTCATGCTTCCTGTGACCTTATTAGATTTTTTCATATCTTATGCAAGAATAAGTTTGTTAGAAACTTGTTTAATCAATGAATTTCCCAAGTTATTAATTATTAGGTTGTTTGTTCAGCTAACGACTAGGGTGGACACTCCTCCATCATTGTGAGTCAAGATAGACTCAAGCATTGTGGTTATAATGTCATCTACATAGGTACTCATCGAGGTATGTATATTCACTTGTAATTTTGAATTATAATTTAGTAATTTTATGTTAATAATTTTACTATATACTTTGGCAAATATAACTTATATGCATGAATGTATTGTGTATGTAGGGCTGTCATATGACATTTGATAGTCCAATTCAGATGACTACTACAATAGATCCTCATGAGAATAAATAGTACATAAAGATTAATCTTCTACTTGGATATACTAGATTGGATATATGGTCAAAGTCATGTGAGGATGCCATGTTAGTAAGTTGAAATGTTGGTAGAGCCTAATATGTGTTGATTAGAATTAGAGGTTTGGAACTCCAGTCATCCACCCATTCTTGTTACTCACACTCATTCCAAATAAAGTCCATGCATGAAAAACAAAATCATGCCAAGTGTCATGTATGAATAGTCCAAGAACCTACATTTTAGCTATGAAATGAGTGGAGCTCACTTGAACCCTATTAGATTCATATAATCCTCATAGTTTTCCAAGTATTTTTCCTCCATCAACCAAAATGTCTATGAATAGTAAAATTTACTTGACCACCATGACATATGTTTTCATTACACCAGTCAACCACAATTTTTGCATTAATCAAATTAACAACATTGTCATATTTTAAATCCTCCCTTGCAATGGCTCTCTTTATACATGCTCCAGCACGATCATGCTCCCCTTTTCCATGGCCAGCCTAAATGAAACTCTAAATATGTTCTACACGAGTGGTAACATGCATCCTACTCAACCAATAAAACATATGTGCATTATTGAATTGTGATGTGAAATTGTCTAACCAAATGTAATGTCATTTGAAATTAATTTTCATTTAAGTCAACTATCCATAGAACTTATCAAAATAACCTTGCACGTACTTTGTACAATGTGATCAGTAATCACTGATATAGAAATGGTACTCCCTTAATATTTATTGATCTTCCTCTATACTATCAGGTGCATGCATGAATGCTATATGCATGAATATGGCATTTGTGTTGAGTTGTAATACTATGATTGAACTTCCATTTATGGTTTGAATGTGTAATTTTCTACAAAGTTGACTATTAAAATAATAGAATCAAGTGGGAATGTGTCCTTTCTTAGCTTGAAATGTTCATCCAATGATTTATCCCTATGTGTGTGCCTTGCTTACTCATAAACAATTTTTTCCATGAATTCAACCATAAATTCTGAAACAGGTATCTCTTTTGTAACAAGCTCACACCTTTTAGATTATTTGCCATATTTTACTTGATAAGTCATATATTTGTATTTGATCAAACCAACTAATTCCTATGTAATTTCACTTTTACACTCCTCATGGATACATTTTTTCAATTTTGGTAATCCACCACAAATGTTGTAAATTCCATCCAAACATGCTTTCTTATAAAATAACTATCCATATGGTCTTTTACAAAAAAATATTTGAAATAAATTCCATGGCTGATTTTGGGATAACTTCTATGACACACTCTGCAAAATGTTAGTAGTATACAAAGTACAATGAATATGGTGAAAAACATCATAGTGCATTGAAAATTTAACATGTTGTCTACAACAACAAGTGGTGTGTGTGTGATTTATTTTTACATAAAAAGGTTTGGCCATCTCAAAAATTCTTTGAATAATAATAATTTCTGGATGTTTTTCCAAAAACTTAGAGTACAATTGTGTTTGAGTCATATCCAAGAAATGTTTCGGATGTGGTTCATGATTATGAGAAGCAACTCTTCTTTTTTCACTACATCTCTTGCATTGGGCAAAACTCTTGTATTATATTTCCAAAATTATGCAAATAAGTCTTTCAAAGCATCGACTATAGCCTTGTCCTTTCATGAAAGTCGACCAGAGAATGCCAGAGCTATTTTGTGTTGGGTTCATTAAGTCTTTCACCTCTTGAAATTTCTTTTATTAATGTTTTTATATTTATATCAAGTTTTTGACTTGTTTTTGAAATCAATCATTTCCCCTATTTTAGCACTAACTGCACAAGTTGTCATAACTATGTCGGGAAGCACTATAATATTTGTTACATGATTTTGGGCCTAAAAAATGATATGCATCATGTATATTTTCAATAATTTCATCATTTTAATTATCCATGTTAGATTTTCTTAGTCCTAATGTGTACATTATAGGTCTCATCTTAAGCAATTTCATCAATGAAACAAATAATTGACATCTTTGACTATCATATCCCAAATTATGAAACTATCCCAAATTTATTGAGTCAATCTTCTTGAATGGTGGTTAGACATTTTATTATGCATTGGTTTCAAAATATTTTCATCGACTTCAATTTAGTACTTAACTTTTCTATACACAATTCTTAGAGGTGTTGTTATTGGTGGAATCTATTCAAAGGGTGTTTCAGAATAATTATATGTTTCCATGAAATTTTATTCATTATTAATTTCATCATTATTCAAGTCTATTAAATTTTATATATTATTTATGGGAAAAGTATCATGCATAGGCTCTTCATCAACATAATAAAAAACTTTAAACTTTGAATGTGAATCTTCAACATTATTTAATTTTTTATTGTTAATTTCATCATAATTTAATTCATTATTATGAATTTTATCATAATTCAATTCATTATTATAAATTTCATCATTATTAAATTGATTATTATAAATTGCCTCATTATCTAAGGCATTTGGATCATTAGGGTTAGTGTTTGTACCTTATATGGAACAAATTGCTTGCATTTGTACCTTGTTTTTTTCTCTCAACTCTTCTAATTGCTCTGATGTTTTGTTATTCAACTTCTTCCTCATCCTTGAATGTGAACCGGAGCCCATTTTGACAAAAGTAACCAAGAAATTACTTCAAATATGGGGTCCAAAAAAAATTTCAACAAAGAAAGTACATAGAGTATGCAGTGAATGTCTATGGGGTCAACAATCTCAATTAGGGATACAAATAGACATTGAAAAGTGAGTTTTTGTTTGTACTCTAAGGAAAACGTATGTGTTATATGAATGTGTATGCATTACTATAATGCATAAACATTCCTTGAATTATAGCCATATGCTATACTAAAAAGCAAAAAGGCTCATATTCAAACATTTTTTCCATTATAATACTATAATATGATGCAATAACACTCAATAAGACTATAATATGATGCATAAATCCTTAATATGATGTAATAAGACTATCAAATGTTGCAATACCACTATCATATCATGAAATAAGGCTCAATATCATGCAATAAGACTATCATATGATGCAATAAGATTATCATGTGATGCAATAAGACTATCATGCGATGCAATAAGACTATCATATGATGCAATTAGACTATCATATGATGCAATTAGGCTATCATATGATGCATAAATCCCCAATATGATGTATAAATATTTAATACATGATAAAATAAGACTCTTGATAAGACTATGAAGGAACAAGACTAATAAATGATGCAATAAGGCTTAATATGCAAGACAAAATGAACTAAGTTTTCCTAAAATCCCATCATAGGTCATTACAAAACTAAGTGAATAACAGGTTCACAAATTGGTATTAATCAAATTCATTAATTTATGCATTTGTGATGAAATCAAGGAACTTAGGGGTTGTGTTTGTTATAAAATTAGGATTTAGGGTTAGGGGTTTAGTGTAATGGGTTTGTACATGTGTACATGTCATGAAATTAGGGTTTAGGGGAACTGTACATGTTTAATGATAAAATTAGGGTTTATGATCAACATGTCATGAAATGTGACCTAATTTAGCCCTTTCAATCACATCATAGACTCTAATTTAGGTTTAATGGGTTAAAATTGACCACAGTTGCATTCATATTTTCATTTTTGATTAAATTAGGGTCAATTAATTCATACATGTTGCATCTAGATTATATGATCAATTAGGACATAAATTTGGTTTAGGGGCTCAATTTTGCCTAAATCATGTCCCTAATTGAACCAATGGACTAATTAGTTCAATTTATGATAGATAAAACTGTACTTAAAATTTTCCCAAATTATGTATATATCATGATGTTATAGTTATGCCAATAAGGGGTTCAAATTGGCCTCCCTTGCCTCCTTAATTAAATTACCCTTATAAGTGAACGTTATTGTGCCATGTGTGTACATCATACACCTGAAAGTGTTAAATCTATTAGAGATGCATCACATCCTAAAAATTTTAGAGTTGAAAATGCCTTGGGAGGCCAAATCCAATTATATATCACCATGTGTACCTCATACATGCCTAAAAGTGTCAACACTATTAAAGGTGTCAGGTCCTAGAAGCGTTAAATTTTTTTTATCATATCCCTGTAAGGCTTGATCTAATTAGATATACACATGCACATGTGTATCTTGTATACACATATATTTGTGTTAGAGATCTAACTATCACTTGTCCTAGGACCATCAGATTTATTAGAGCCTCAGAATGCCCAATACAATCAAATATTTCCATGTGTGTAGTTCTAGTACACCTAAATAAGTGTTAGAGTTATCAGATATGCACATATTTGATACTTAGACATGTTCCATCACCGATCAAACCAATCAAACTAAGGCCTATTCACAAATTTATCATACATACATACATAGAAGCCAATAATGTTTAAAGATTGACATCGATCTAATCAACTCATGTCTAGTAAATAATTCACATGGTGTGAGCCTCTAAATTTTCATTACTATACAATAATTATCATGTAGAGCCATTTAAGGTCCCATCTGAATTGAGCAAGCATCAAACGTTATCAATTTTCTACACAGATGTATTCAAATTATTTATATCCCTTTTCCTTGAATTACCTAGATAGATATCCCAAAACATACAATCATATTAAGTCCTACACGTAGGAGAGAACACAATTCAACAACATGGATGAGTCTCAACCTCAAATCCTAAGTTGGAGCAAGAATTTTGAGACACATGTACTACTTTCTTGTAATCCACATCATAAGGTGTAAGCTCATTACAATGAAATATGAACAAGATGATTGAAGATATATGTACAAAATATATTTAATCTTGAAACCTTCAGCAAGGGGGTGCACAATGGCATTCAATTCTGATCAACTATCTATATGAGGTGAGAAGTTCATCATCCACATGAATAATTATTGGGTCTCTCTGCTCAACATCATCCTTGAGGGGAAGTAGGTATCAAATTTAAGGGACATTTTCATAGGTTTAATGTATATATTGAGTAATTTTAATAGAGTTTGAGCTGAGGTAACTTATACATATGTTGTACTTGGTCAATGTCAGGTCTACACCATCCTTTAATAGTTTATAATAAAGTCCCTAGCACATTTATATATTTTCTAACCTATATATTCATCACTACAGGCATGACATCTTAAAACCACATCATCTCTAATGGATACATCTGACCATTTCAAGTTTATTGAGCTCAAAACCACATCTTATACAAAATTAAATGCTTACCCAACTTGACCAAAATATTTTTTAATTTAACATGTACATAAATTATAGCTCCATCTTCCTACTTTCATATCTTACCATCCCAATTACATAGTAAGGTATAAAACTCTATATAGTATTGATAAACATCAAGTGTTGTCTAGCTTGTTTTTGAGATTGCAATTGTTGCATCCATGGTGTGGCTAGGACTAGTCCCATGTCAAAGACACACTCTTTAGATGACATGGGAATAGATGGAGTGGTTGATGGTTGTCGCATGTGTGATGGAGGGGTAGATGAAGCAGGTGCATGGAATGGAGGATTAACCATATTTTCAAAAGAGATCTTAATTTTAAGAAAATTTTTAATAATGTATTTGAATATATTAGGGGAATCAAACTTTAATAATTGTAACAATAGAAGACTCTTGTTAGATTTTAAATTGGGACCTCAAAATGCATCCATTGAATTAGATGCACTAAGTGACCTTGGAGGAAACTTAAGGGATTTTATTCAAAACATTTTAGGAATGTTTTTGGGACAATCCAAGGCATGATTGATAGGTATTGGGCTCCATTAGATAGCATTATTGAAATAGATATCAAAGAGATGCACTATTACACCGAGGGCTCAATTCTTATTTCTACTTACACAAGATTATCTATACTACATAGTCCAATTCAACAGGTTTTATAAATAAAGGGGTCTGGTCAAAGATATCAAAGAAATGACAAAGGGTAAGATAAGATTTTAGGCATGTAGGATAATATCAATAAGAAGTACAAAATTTAAGGGCAAGTAAGCTTTTAGGAAAGTAAGGTGGTAAGGTATATCCTTGCCTTACTAGGGTAAATATCCCAATAGCTGTGAATGTTTCAATTATCGAACAAGGCTTTTGTTAACATGTGTTCTATTAATGAAACATATTGGTGTATATAAATATTAAAGTGCACCAGAAGCTAAAAATGTAATATCTAATATTGTTCAACATTTATTCTATAAAATTAAAAGTAACTAATCACATCTTGACATGTAAGAGTCGAGTATTGATACTCTAATGCACAATGATTGGTACAATAAAGGTTAAGTTTTGATCATAGGTTTAAAAAATGCATTTTATGACCTCTCATGATAAAATCAGTTATATTGTCAAATGTATAATGTGTTAGACTTTGAAACCTTAGTTATAAGTAGTTAAGATGACATATTGAAATGGGTAAAAAATTTGAAGTCTAATGTGATGTTAATTCACTGTCTAAAGCTAATGGGACCTTTCCCCTATAAAAAACATGAAATTTGACATTTTCCCTCTAACGACGCATGGATAATGGGACATTTGCCCCATAAAAAACATGAATTTTGTTTATTTTGTTTTATGTCAAAGAAATGCATACACATTATATAACATGTACACATTCTTTGTTGCATCACGTGTTATTTGAATTTGAATTTAAAACCAAGCCTTTAGGCTTGAGAATGGCTTGTATTTTTGAGCCAAAGGCTTGGGAATGTGCATCTAAAGCCGAGATCGAGAGTTTTAGGAAAAACTAATAAATTTAAAATTCAATCACCAAATACGCTATTGATTTCAACATCAAAATTCAAAAAATTATTACCGTTATGAAGAGCACATTGTCCTCTTTCTAAATGTATGTTTTTAATAATTTTTGGGCTATTTTAAGGGTTCAAATTATATTTATTTCTAAAAAAACCTTTTTTAGTCCACTACATGCCTCACTCATACATGCCTACTCATGTTTATCTAATTTTTATTTATTGATCCAAATGCAAAAAAAATTATATGGTAACAAACTAGGCCTAATTCTACACACATTAAAAAAAAAATCAAATTTCATTTTTTTGAGGTAGTTAGGGTGGGTCGTACAGATGGATATCCATTTTTTTGTCATTTTTTAGGACATAATTTCAAAATTAATAAAAAAATATTCATCAAAAAAATATAAAAAAAGTTCGTAACACACTAGAAGATCTAATCTAAATATTCAGAAAAGGGTTTCTAACAATATCAAATGATTCTCAAAAAATGGTGGGTCGTACAAAATAGTACAATTCAAAATTTCTTAAAAAGGTAGGAGGTCCTATTCAAATTTTAAATGTTTGACCTATTTATACTTAACCATTTTTAAAAAAAAAAAGTTTTTGGAAACTAGACTCATAATTATAAAAATCATATTTTTATACCATCTTCAAATTTTGAGTGTAGCTATCTCTAATTATCTATAGAAATTCACATTTCTGAAATTTTAGAAAAATCATGTCCACAGGTAGGCCCTTTTTTTCCCCCCAAGTTGGTGCACTTACCCCAAAGCAAATCTTGAAAGTGTCGGTCCTAACCCTAAAGGGTGTACACCCTTTATAAAGGACATACACCCTTTTACAAAGGCCCTTTTCAATCCAAAGGGTCTACACACTTTGATCTATTTTTTTGTATTTTTTTATTTGACTTATTTGTTTTTTTGCAAGGATATTGTAGACACCAAAATCGTGTCTACCCCTTTGGTTGTCCTCCCCCTTGGTCCTCTTTGTCCATTCCTAACCCTTGTCCCCTCCGTTATTAAATAAAATAAATAATTTAATTTAGTAGCCCCCTTTTGCCACCTCACCCCTTGTTAAAACCCTAATTACCTAAACACATTCCTAACACTTCCTCCCACGCACATAAAGGCTACCTTCAACCGTTTCTTACCCCGTCACTTAAACCCGACAATTGGGAAAATGGATAAAAGGCTATTTTTAGCCTTTTTCCTGCCTTCCAGCCGCCGACGTCAGTCAACTATCGACCGACGTCGGCGGTATTGCCGGCATCAGTTTCCTTCATAACGGTATTCCATCCATTATTGGGCCCTCTCTTCACTGGCTCCCGGGATCATCCAAAATCAATCTTTCATCCCGAAAACCCGAACGTGAATCAGACCTCTCTCATATTCTCTCTCAGGCACCCACAACAAGCTACAACAACAGCAGGAACTCTGCATCAGTCTTCTACACCAACAACAGGTACAAACATCAGCAGACACTCCTTCAACAAGACACAGACTATCAACCAGACCACAGACCCAACTTGTTCTTCCCAGAGAGGCTGGAAGGCCTCCTCTATCCTTCTGTCCATTTGACATTCTATCCATTTAACTCAACTACATCTCTGCACAGACTCTTAGACTACCTCCAACCAGACCCAGACCCCTTTCAGACCACTCTGCATGACTCAAAACCTATCCACAGACCATAGACTCATCCTGACTCTATCTAAGACTATTGCCCCAATCGACGATGGTCACAGAAACTATTGCCTTACCGACGTCGGCAGACTTGACCAACTGACATTGGTAGAATAACTGACACCGGCGATTGTGCAAGGCAGATTACTGCTAAACAGGTACGCTTTTACTTTCAATTCTTTCTTTTTATCTTTTATCATTCATCACTTTCTATTTTTGATTAGTATTCTATTTTAATAGTGGACTGTCATCCTCTAAGAAGCCTTTTGCGCTTCTAGGACCAAGCTTTTGCTTGGCAGTCCACCCTTTTGTCATCTAACATTTTTATTATTTTTAGTGTTTTTCTCTTTCAGGTGTCATCTTCCACAAACAAAGAGGAGTTCTTTCTATTGTCTGAATTTTGGTGTGCACGTCTACAATCCGGGTACGTACAAGCCCTCATCCTTTTTCTTTTAGTTTCTCATTTCTTTTCTTGAATGTAAAAAGTGAATATTGTTTGGAAACATTCTGGCACGCCTGGTGGGACCCTAGGGGCTTCCTTAGGTTCTTTATTTTTGTTCACATAGGTGCATTAGGTTTCTCCCTTTTCACCTCTTTCTTCTTTTCTAAACGACACTATCAGCGGGACTAAAAAGAACTTTTCTTCCTTTTCTTGCATTCTAGACTAGTCAAAAATCATATTCTTCAACCCTTTCTCAACTTGTTTTCATTCCAACTTAACATTTTGACTTGGGCTTAAAACACATTGCATCTTCATTTCTGCTTGCTTGCATCTCTTAGTCCACACCTAGTAATTAATAACCACATCATGAATTAATCATAGTCCACTTTATGTTACACAACCAAACCACTTGCACAAAACAAACATCTTAACTTACTTGAGACAAGGCCCGACTGGGATTTCATCACCCAGTGGATACCTTACCCATCTCAGTGATCTTACTTGGATTTCATCACCAAGGAGAAAGCCCACTCTGTTCTCTGGCAGAGGATAATCTCTAGGGGAAGTATATACTGGCTAAGTGGGCCCAGCTCATCACTGGGTTCGTGAAGTGAGGGGAGCTTGCTCCTTAGCACCAGGCCAAGTACGGAACCTAACATAGACTTTTGAGCACCACAACAAACCTAAAACCATCCATAGACTACTTCTTCTAGGACCTGACTCAAAAGCCAATCTTCCTACATACATTCTAAGGCATAAGCCACCATGATCCTAATAATTTATTCCTAGGGATTTAACGTTAGGATCTGCTTGTGTTCTTCATCTTTTCTATTCTTATCTGCTTGTTTGAGCTTGTGAGGATGTTCTTTCTTGCCTTGAATGGTTCTGACTCGCAGTCAAGCCAAGGCTCTAGTCGACCATGTGAGGCATCACCCGCTTTCATCTACCTTGTCCATAACCAGTCCTATAATGGAGTTCCACTCAGAGACTGAAAGAACTCCTACTAGACCAACCCTGACCCAGACTCCCATTGTCCCAGAAGGGGACCAAGCTTTTGCATGATTCTTGGACCTCAATGTTAAATCCTTGCAGCATTATCTTGCAAATATCCAAACACAAGACTCTTTGGGCAATCCGATTTACAGAATGCCGACCTCTCTTCTCGAGACTGCAGCCGTATCAACAGTGTCCATAGTTTAACCTTTAGACACCCAGGCTATTGCCTCGACCAATGACCAGTCTTTGACCAACCATCCAAGTGTGGCCTCTCCCTCCATCTTTGGGCCCACTTTCACCAGGGTTTCAGCCCCCTATCAACCTCAGCCCACTCAACCACTCTCTACCCCCTTCCAGAATCTAATCGTCTCTATTCCACCTACCCTTGCTCCTATCAACACCAGGGTGGCTACCTATCCATTGGCTCATGTTACCACTAACCAACCTCCCATGGCAACATCAAGCCTAGCCATGCCTTCTACCCAACCACCCTTAGTCTCCTCTTCTATCCCTATGACTAGTCATCCGTATGTTGTGCCCTTACAGGTACAACCAACTATGTCGTATGCCTCCTCTAGCCTCTTTCAAGTGCCCTACAACCTAGGGGGCACTCCACCCACCAATCCGTCAGCAGATATCATCAAAATGCTGATGGACAAGATGTTTAGCCTAGAGACCTCCATTTTTGGCTCACGCAATACCCTCTCATATGAGCAAATTTGCAATGAGCCCATTCATCATTCTGTCCCGATTAGGTCATATCCCAGCCAGTGGGAACTTCCTAAATTTTCTCATTTTCAAAGCAAGGAAGATCCACAACAGCACCTACAGGCATTCAAACATGCCTGTTACCTTATCACCCATGACGATGCATTGCTTTTACGCACGTTTCCTATGTATCTCTCTGGTGCTGCACTTGATTGGTACAGCTCCCTTGCCAGCCATTCCCTCTTCACATTCACTCAGTTGGCCCAACTCTTCCTTGATCATTTCTCTATCAACATCACTAAGAAGGTCTCGATCACAGACCTCTACTCTATCCACCAATTCGAGGATGAATCCATAACTGACTTCATTGCTCGCTGGAGAGGCCTCATCAATCAACTCTCCTTTTCCTTACCCCAACCCAAACTTATTGAACTTTTCTCCCAAGCCTGCGCCAAACATATTTCTTCCACCTTGAGGGTTCAGACCTTCCACACCTTCGACGAAGCCTTCACGATGGCCCGCAAACTTGAGTTACGTGCCATCGAGGAGAATAAAGTCAAGTTGCAGAGCAAGAATCCCAACTCCAAGACCAATGACTCCTCTTCTTCTAAACCTTCCTCATCTAATCCTAAATCTAAAGCTTTAGCAAACACTGTAGTTGTTAGATCTTCATCCTCTTCCCCTTCAACTAACCAGCCTGAGCCATCCACGTCCCAAAGCGCCACCCACCAATTCCAGTAGAGATACGTACAATGACAGTATACTCCACTCGGAGAATCATACACGTCTATGCTAGAAAAACTCGTCAAACAGGGGGTCCTCAATCTCCCCCAGATCTGACCACCTCCACAATTTGATCCCTCACGCACCATTACTGCGTGGTATAGGGAAAATGACTTCTGAAACTACCACCGTGTTAAGGGACATGACACGGGAAACTGCAAGACCCTTAAAAACATAATTCAATACATGCTTGAAAAGGGTGACATCGTCTTAGAAAATCCCAATGCACCACCTAACCAGGGTATCAACATCTTCAAGCAACCATTCCCCAATCATCCTCTGACTCAAAACAATGTCCAGACCTTGATTGATGACACTCATGAACACAACATTCGAACAGTCAATACAGTCTCGCCCTTCATCCCTGACCAACCTCAAGAGGTGAGTCTATCCATCAATCCATCACATGTGGATGAACCTCTTTCTCCAGTTAGTTCTCTGTCAACCTCTCTCATATTGGAAGATGCCTCGACCTTACCGGTGCCACCAGTCTCACCATCTTCCTTCCTGCTTCCTATGGAGGACCCAACCCTTCCTACTTCTCAACTGCAAGTGGAGGGTACAATCATCCCTGCCCTTTACCCGCTTGAGGAGCCTCATTCTCCAATTTCTTCTCCACCTAGGGAAGAACCTGCCTCTCCTTCGTCTCCAACCAAAGATGAATCTGTCATGGCTTCATCATGCCTTGGGACCGAGACTGCTACACCCATCTCGCCTTCGGCCCCACAACCATCAACATCTTCTCAAGAACCCAAACCCCATCCATCATCTTCTCAACCATTTTCTCAGTTAGTGGAGAAAATTGGACTTCTCCCTCCAAGGAAAGTGGAGCATCAAGTATTGTGGGAGCGTCTCAAAGCTCTTCAGCATGCCCATGCCCTCTCATCTCATGCTGCCAATCCTCCCAAGGTGAAATCCCCCAAGACCCTTAACAAAGACCAGATTCCCATTTCTACACCTCAACTGACCCCATCAAAACCAAAACCCACATCTACCCCATCTAAACCTATCAAGTCACTTGGCATTCACCCTGTCTCTACCCTCACTCACCCACAAGTGAAGGTGGACTTAGACTAGACCTCGACCAATAGTAGTCTTTAACTCAAGTCAAAGAAGACTGCCAAACCATAGCAGCGAATGCCTCCTCCTCCGTCACCATTACCTTCTATTTTGGGCCCCCATCCTTCGACCTTGATCAAAGTCCTCCCCACTCTGACTTCTAATCAAAACCAGTTGCCTCCCTTGCTTCTTTTGCCTACCTCTAGCCTACCCTCTCCCAAAAAGGTGGTACCTCTCACAAAGAAAGTGCTGTCCCCACCTGTCGCCACACTATCAACCCAAAAGGTGGTATGGAAGCCTCTTCCGACTCCGCCTAAGCAAAAGTCACCAACATCACACACATCATCGGGCACGGACCCTTTAGTGGGATCATACTCTCTGATATTGTACTAACTTTTGTAGACTTCTAGCATAACCTTCCACCCATCAGGCCTTTCCAACCTCTCAGGTCTAAACCTTCCTGGTTCGATGATACAAAGATTTGCTTATACCATCATACGCCAGGACATGATATCGAGACTTGCTATGCCCTCAAGGCCGTCATTCACCGCCATATGGAGAAAGACACTCTTCTCTTTGAGGACACTCTCGATCGACCCCCAGCTCCTTCTCATAACCCTCCAACCTCTTCAAACCCATCAACATCTCATCAGAAGGCCACGACCCCTTCATCTCCTTCACCTCCTATCTTTGAAATCAATGCCATCCACATAACCACTAGGTCACAAAAGGACAAGGTGAAAGAAAAAGCTGCCATTCCTTGGACCTACCCTTTCATTAAGCCACCTCTAGCGCCAAAGCCTAAAATTTCTATCCTTGGCACGTCTCAACCCTCCTCTTCTTCTTCTTCTTTCGGGCCGATCCATGACTCCATGTTGAAATAGCTTCACTAGACACCCGTGAAGATGTCCCTTTATGACCTCATCCAAACCTCACCTCAGCATCGTCAAGCCCTCATCAGAGCCCTGCAGGCAGCGGAGGTCCAACCCGAGGACCCACAACCACTCGCTGCCCTCATCCACTCTTTAGCACCTATTGCCTCCATCACATTCAGCGATTCTGAGATTCCCACATCCAACACAGAAGATCAAGATGCTGCCCTCTTCATCACTGCCTATGTTGATCAGACACGCATTAAATGCATTATGATCGATGGAGGTGCCAGCATCAACATTATCTCCACTCATGCCTTTGATCAGTTGGCTCTTCTCAAGAATTGTGTCTCCAAAACTGATGCAATCTTGCACTCCTTCAATGATACCACTACCACGACCATTGGCACAGTCATCCTTCACATTCACTTTGGTCCACACACAGTCTCGAAGCTCTTCTATATCATCGAAGGAGAGTTTCAATACATGTTGCTGGGCTGACCCTGGATCCGCACCATGGCCTATGTCCCCTCCACTCTACACTATTGTGTGAAATTTGAGCACGACAGGCAAGTCCACACCATTACCACTAACCCTTCACCCTTCAAAACTTGTAACACCACCTACCATCCAAACGACATCCTCATTCATATCAAGCCATCAATTCTGGCACCGCCTCCATCCGCGGAAGCTTCGACTAGTTTGCAATAGGCAGTCACCCTCACGCCTCCTCTATAAGTGACGACCACAGACCCCATGGAAGACATCTTCCAAAGACTTTCACTGGGAGAGTATCGCTTGCTAGCCTTAGACATGTTCCAAACTCCACAAGAGTATGGACACCTTCATCTCAACCCCAATTACGACCATCAGATCGGGATGGTCATGCCTTATGGTACTTCTCATCTCCGAACCAACCTTGTCTATGGGGGACTCGATCAAGCTCCTACTGATGGCAATCCCCTCTCTTCACCTCAACCTTTCACATTAGACTTCTCATTTCTTGGCAACCCCACCTTTGCACACACTTACCTTTACAGGTGTGCATGGAAGGGTTTTGGTTTTGAACGCTATGAGCAGGGCTCCCATCAGCCCATCGAGCCGCTCAATGATGACGATGCCAAGAAATGATATGGCCTGGGATATCACGACCCCATTCAAGACCCTGCAGCCCTTTGTCCTGAGCCAACCATTGACCAATCTCCTCCAAGCTCACCCATTCTTCCTCCACCTATGGAGTCGATAGTTTCCATCCCTCCTAGTTTTTTTATACATAAACACCATCTGCCTAGAACCCCTGACTTATTAGCTCAATGGGGTGTCCAGGTCTCTCCCTCTCATTTTTCCCAACATGATAGAGGATGAGTCGGCGACCATTCACATTGTCCACTGCGTTGATGATGACGCCATTCTTTCTTACATGGGCACCGATGACTCTTTCATCTAGCGTTCCCTCCCTTCTGAAACCCAGGTTATGTTAAATGAATCAACCATTGACATCAACCTCCCTTCTTCTGATGTTCCTCATGTCTTAAATATTGGCCAATCTTTAGACATTCAGGAGCAGCTAGACTACACCCAGTTCCTCTCTGACCATAGCAAGGCCTTTGCATGGACCTAGAGTGACATGCCTGGCATCGACCCCACCATTGCTACCCATAACATTGTCACCAAACCAGAGGCTAAGCCTATTAGGCAAAAGCTTTGAAAGATGCATCCTCATGTTACACTCCTTGTCAAAGAAGAGCTTCAGCACCTTCTTTCCATCTCTTTCATCTAGCCCATCGATTATCTACAGTGGGTCTCTAACATCATCCCTATCACAAAAGCGACTGGGGGAATCCAGATTTGCACAGACTATCATGACCTTAACCTAGCCTATCCCAAAGATGACTTTCCTCTTCCTAACATTGACCAGCTTATTGATCTCACGGCTGGCCATGAGATGTTATCTCTCATGGATGGGTTTTTAGGATACAATCAAATCTTGGTTACACCAGAATATTAGCACAAGACCACTTTCATTACCCCATGGGGGAATTTCTGCTATCAGGTCATGCCTTTTGGCTTGAAAAATGTAGGTGCCACTTATCAGCGCGCCATGACCTACATTTTCCATGATCTCCTCCACAAAATTATGGAGGACTATGTGGATGACCTGCTCAGCAAGTCCAAGCTTCGCCATGACCATCTGACCATTCTCAAGATCATCTTCTCTCATCTTCTTCAATACAATGTCCACCTCAACCCCAAGAAATGTGTCTTTGGGGTCCTCTCAGGCAAGTTCCTAGGCTTCATCATTTCTTTCCATGGCATCGAGATAGATCCCACCAAAATTTGTGCTATCCTCGAGATGCCACCCCTGACTAATCTTAAGCAGCTTCGTAGTCTACAAGGGAAGCTCCAGTCCATTCGTCGTTTCATCTCACAGCTTTCTGACCGCTGCTAACCTTTTCATCATCTCCTTAAGAAGGACGTCTCCTTTACATGGGATAAGGACTGTCAAGAGGATTTTAAAGCCCTCAAATGCTATCTGGTCTCTCCACCAGTCCTCATTCCACTTAAAGATGACCAACCCTTCTACCTTTATATCTCAGCCAATAATCATTCGTTAGGTGCCATGATCACGCATCAAGACGAGCATCACCGTGAGCAAACAGTTTACTATAGCAGTCGAACACTAGTCAACTATAAAACTCGATACACCCATACCGAGAAACTCTGTTTGGCATTAGTCTTTGTCGTTACCAAGCTCTGCCATTATCTTCTTAACCACAAGACCTTTGTCATCACCCACACTGACCCCCTTAAGTACATGCATTCCAAGCCATATCAGAATCAATGTATGGCTTGGTGGCTCATGTTGCTTGCTGAGTTCAACCTCAAATTCATCCAGCAGAAATCTATCAAGGGGCAAACAATCACTGACCAACTGGTAGATGCCCCTCTTCCTGAAAATCAACCTTCGCACTGCGAGTTCCCCGACGAGTCTATCACCATGCTTTCCACCGATGACACCGTCTATCAGATGACCATGTTCTTTGATGGCTCCAAATGTCAACTCAGTGGGGGTGCAGGTGTCATTCTCATCCCACTCAAAGGGGAGCCCATGCCTCTGTCTTTTAAGCTCGACTTTGATTGTAACAATAATATGGCTGAGTATGAGGCCTTAATTTTGGGACTTCAGACCGCCCTCTCTCTCAGTATCAAGTCTATCAACATCTTCAGTGACTCGTAGCTCATTGTAAATCAGGTCAACGGTTCATATCTCTGCAAAAATGAAATTTTGCAAAGGTATAAAAACTGTGCTGACATTCTCCTTGCCTCTTTTGACCATTACCTCTTGCAGACTGTTCCTCGATCCATGAATAAGTTTGCTGACACCATGGCTTCTCTCGCCTCACATATCCCATCTTCCTCATCTGTATCCAGACTTTTTGTCATGGTGCATCGTGTGTCGTTGCCTTCCTACATCTCTCCTAACATTAATCATGTCAACACTATAGATTCTAGCCCACGAGATGATTGGTATAAGCAACTTGTGGACTACTTGTCTCTTTCTGTCATTCCTCCCAACCTCTCTAGCAACACGCGGTGAGCTTTCATCAAATGCACCGCTCACTATACCATGCTAGGGGGTCTTCTCTATAAGCGAGGCTTCGACAGCCTCCTTCTTCACTGTCTCACCTCCACAGAAGCCTCTCATGCCATTAAGCAAGTCCACGATGGGATTTGTGGCAGACACTTCAGTGGGAATTCGGTTCCCAAGTGCATCCTTCGTCTGGGCTATTATTGGCCTACCCTTCATCAAGACTGTAGTGACTATGTTCGGCATTGCATCAAGTGTTAGCAATACTCTAACTTGCTTCATCTCCCCAGCCACACCTTACAAATCGCTCAAGATTTTTGGCTTTTTTCTCAGTGGGGTTTAGATCTCATCGGTGAGATTAACCCCCACTCGTCTCTTCGTCATCAATCCATCATCATCACTACTGAGTATTTCACCAAGTGGGTGGAAGCCATTCCTCTTGTCTCCAAAAAATCCAACAAGATTATCGACTTCATCAGCACCCACATCATATATCATTTTGGTGTCCCTCATAAGATCATCACCGAAAATGGCAAGTCCTTCAAAAACAAAACTATCCAAAAGCTATGCGACTCATTTGGCATCAAGCTCAGTTTCTCTTCGCCTTACTACCCATAAGCAAATGGGTAGGCCAAGGAATCCAACAAAATTCTCACTAAAATTTTCATGAAGGTGGTCAATGACATAGGAAGGGATTGGCACATTCACATTCCCTTCGCTTTGTGGGCCTACCGCACTAGCATCCAAACCTCTACGGGTGCTACCCCTTTCTCTCTCGTGTACAAAATAGAAGTTGTCCTACCTCTCGAAGTACAGATCCCATCTCTCCACATCTCTCTGCATGACATTCTCTCAAATGATGACTTTTGTCAAGATCGCTTAGCTCAACTTGAGTTATTTGACGAGCGCCATCTTGCTGCCCTCAATCATCTCCATGTCTATCAAAATCACATCAAACGAGCCTATGACAAAAATCTGCGAGAACGAGATTTCAATATCGGAGACCTCATCCTTAAAGAGAATCAACATGTGACTAATATGGAGCGCAGTAAGTGAGGCAAGTTCACCCCTAATTGGCTCGGACCTTTCATCATCACGCACAAGTATGGATCAGGGACTTATCGTCTATCTTCTCTCGATGGGCAGCCAAAACCTGAGCCTCTTAATGCGTTGCATTTGTGACTGTTCTACTGCTAGTCGAGTACTCATTCACTTGAAATTTAACTTGAGCTTGTCCCTTGAGCAATCCCTGTCCTCTTAGTCCTCACTCCTTTCAACCCTATTCCCCTTAACAAATCCTCTATAACCCTTTTATACAGTACAGATGCTTTGTCCTAATAAAAGGGAGCCCTTGAAATTCTATAGTCTTGTCCATGACTCAAATTTCTGTCAAAACTAAATCAAGATGTCAAACTATCCAAGGTCACAATATCAAAATTAAAAAGGTAGACTGCTCCCTCGAAGGATAGCTGTACTATCATTGCTTTAGCTAAATAGACTGCTCCCTCGAAGGACAGCTATTCAAAAGCCTTATATAAAGCAAAAATATAGACCACTCCCTCGAAGGATGGATATGAATAATCTTGCTATAAACAACACTATCTTAGAAGCTTCTCGCATCGATCAGCTTTGCAAATGACCACCAAGCAAAATGACATCTCTATGTAGGCTTCCCGCATTGATCAGTCTGTGCAAAAAAAATAAATAAATAAAAATAAAAATAAAAAATTCCAACTGCAAAACAGGTACGCTTTTAATTTCAGTTCTTTCTTTTTATCTTTTATCATTCATCACTTTCTATTTCTAATTAGTATTCTATTTTAACAGTGGACTGTCATCCTCTAAGAAGCCTTTTGCGCTTCTAGGACCAAGCTTTTGCTTGGCAGTCCACCCTTTTGTCATCTAACATTTTTCTTGTTTTTAGTGTTTTTCTCTTTCAAGTGTCATCCTCCACAACCAAAGAGGAGTTCTTGCTATCATCTGAATTCTGGTGCACACATCTATAATCTAGGTATGTACAAGCCCTCATCCTTTTTCTTTTAGTTTCTCATTTATTTTCTTGAATGTAAAAAGCGAATATTGTTTGGAAACATTCTGCCTTGCACAGTCACCGGCGTCGGTTATTCTGCTGATGTCAGTTGGTCAAGTCTGCTGACGTCAATTATTCTACTGACATCGATAAGGCAATAGTTTCTATGGCCATTTTCGATCGGGGCAATAGTCTTAGACAGAGTCAGGATGAGTCTGTGGTCAGGTTTTGAGTCATGCAGAGTGGTCTGAAAGGGGTCTGGGTCTGGTTATAGGTAGTCTAAGAGTCTATGCAGAGATGCAGTTGAGTTAAATGTATAGAATGTCAAATGGATAGAAGGATAGAGGAGGCCTTCCAGCCTCTCTGGGAAGAACAAGTCAGGTCTGTGGTCTGGTTGATAGTCCGTGTCTTGCTGAAGGAGTGCCTACTAATGTTTGTACTTGTTGTTGGTGTAGAAGACTAATGTAGAGTTCCTGCTATTATTGTAGCTTGCTATGGGTGCCTAAGAGAGAATATGAGAGAGTTCTGATTCACGTTCAGGTTTTTGGGATGAAAGATTGATTTCAGATGATCTCGGGAGCCAGTGAAGAGAGGGCCCAATAACTGATGGAATACCGTTATGAAGGAAACCGACGCCGGCAATACCACTGACATCGGTCAATAGTTGACCGATGTCGACGGATGGAAGGCAAGAAAAAAGCTAAAAATAGCCTTTTATCCATTTTCCCAACTGCCAGGTTTAAGTGACAGGGTAAGAAATGGTTGAAGGTAGGCTTTATGCATGCGGGAGGAAGTGTTAGGAATGTGTTTAGGTAATTAGGGTTTTAACAAGGGGTGAGGTGGCAAAAGGGGGCTACTAAATTAAATTATTTGTTTTATTTAATAACGGAGGGGACAAGGGTTAGGAATGGACAAAGAGGACCAAGGGCGAGGACAACCAAAGGGGTAGACACGATTTCGGTGTCTACATTTGCCCCTTTTTATCTTGTTGGTTGTTCTTGACGAACTGCAAGACAAAAATAGGAGTTGGATGTCCCAGGTATGGGATGAGGTGTTCATGCCATGTAGGCCTCTGTATAACCTGGGTTAGCCACCCCAGGTCCTGTCGGCAACTCTTCAAAATTTGGCCCCTCTGTCTCCTCTGGAAGTGGGAGTGGCACCTCAATATCATCCCACCTATACTGTGGGAATGCGGGTGGCACATCCTGTAGCAGCCCGTACTGGCACCGCACTCTCTCTACTGGAACCCACTCAAGCTCACTGGCTCATTTGCCTCTGACCCATCTCAAGCTCTGGACCCTGACCATTTGCTCTGCCTGGTCTCAGAATGCTGGATACCCCAGGTATGGTCTCCAGATAATGTCTGCTAGGATCAATGCCTCTAGTACCCCTCTATAGTGGTCAATGTCTCTGACCACCCCATCCACTCACGTCTGTGCCATCACCTCTCACCATCACCTAAATCCAACCCTGAAGCTGGCTTGAATAGCCACTAAGAGGCTGAGAGGATGCGTGACCATGATGTGCTCGTAAGCCCATTAGTGTAGTAGGTGGCCAACGCACAGACTATACTGCCACTACTGGCTGATGCCCCACAACTCCCTGTAAACTTGGGCCAAAAATATTAGTGCCCAGGCAAACATCGTCTTGTACTCTAACATCTCTGTCAAAACCTTGGTCATGGTGACTGGGAACATGCCTCCCTCCACATCTGGAAATGCGTACACTGTGATCTCGATCATCATCAAGACCGCCAGTTGATGTGCCTCCTCATCCATTGCGTATAGCAGCTCATAAGCAAAACTAGTTGAGTGGTAGCTCATCTCCATGACGTGCTCCCCAAATAGCGTGACCATATGTATATTGTGTGCCTCTCTTGAGCATGCATAGATGTCCACCCCATGTACCGATAGCCATAAAATCTGGTACACATCCTCGACCGTCACTATGAGCTCCCCTGTAGGTAGGTGAAAGGTGTTGGTGGCATGATCCCACCACTCGATCAATGCCACCATGAGACTCACGTCTCATGCCACCCTACAGTAGCACCTCAACCCACCCAGTCCAACTGCCGCCATGTGACCCCACTCCTCGATGGTCACGCCTCCACGTATCCATGTCAGCAGGGTCGAGAGGTGATCCTATAGTATCAACATTTGCCTCACCTGCAACCACAACCAAGTCAATCTCATGCTTGTCATTTTTCTTCTATTCCTATTTTGACCAACCTATTTAACCCTCTACACCTAACTCGACCCCTTGAAAAGCCCTTGGCGTGGCTCTGACCCCTTGACTGGACCCTTTTTGTCACCCCTTTCGACCAGGTAGCCACCGACATCAGTTTGTATGCCAGCAATGGCACTCAACTAATTGACATCAGTCACTTAGTGATCAACATCGGTGATTGAGTGACTGACATCGGTCGCTTGTTGGCCGATGCTGGTTGCTAGTCGGTCGATGTCATTAAAGACCGTCGATGTCGGTGACTGGTTCGGCCCTAGGGCCGAACGGGGTGAGCCCTGAATTTAGGGCTTCCCCATTTTTGCCTCCCCAACCCTCTAAAACCCTCCTAAATTGTTCCTAACCTATCCTAGATCCTTTACCCACCCTCCTAGCTACCCTCCCCCTCTTTTTCTGCCTACAACAACTCAAAATTCAAAACTAAATCAAACACAAAAACTTAACCAAATCAGGTTCAAGACCCTCCTACCTCATCCTGACATCGCTGGCAGGGTGGCACAATGGGTTCCACTTGTGGTGGACCTCCCCCAGATCCTCTGCTGCCCTCTGCCATCTCTTCTGTGCCAATGTCTCTGTCAGCTTTTCCTAGCCCCCACACGCTTCTATAGCCTTTAATCTCTCTCTAACCCGCTCTCTCTCTCCACCACTCCTTCTCTGCCACCTAGCACTGCGACTTGATCAACTCTGTGTCCCTTTTAGTCTTAAAGCTCCAGAGCCTCTTTTCTCTCCAGTCAACAATAGCAAATGACTTTTGGTGGGCTGCCAATCCAATTTTGTCAGATTTGGCAGGCCACTGACGTCAACATCGGCATGCCCTAGGTCACCAACATCGGTCGATTTATGCCGACGTCAGTCCCTTTTAACCATCGACATCATTTTTATCACCGACATCAGTGGTCTTCTAACCTCTTTTTTTATCCCATTGCCCTAGCAATCATACCCCTAATCAATCAGTTCTCTAGACCAAGTGATCTTCGCCCCCTGGGGCACCCTTACGATCACTTTTGCCTCCATCCCTCGACTGCCAGACCTTGGAGATCGTGACTATCTCCTCTGACCCCTTTCAAGACAACTCTACTGTGGTTGTTTTGATTGCCTTTGCTACCTCACGCCTAGTTGGCCAATTGTCACCTGACCCTCACAAGTATCGAATCGTGAGCACGTTGATCCCTCATGCTTGTGGCTTTTTTCATGTTTTCTAGGAGCACTTCTTGAGCCTGAGATACCTGGAGCACGATGACTCTTTGGAGCTACAGCTTGGACCGAATAACCCAATCAACTATGACTACATGCTGGGGCCTAATTATTTTGATTCTAGCACTCTTCGACCATTTAACCATGACAAATTGACCTGCCTACTGCGTGGTGTGGTATATGTGCGATCTCGCCCTTTGCAGCATTCACACTCATTCTTCACCCTCTCCATCCATTCTCTCTGTCAAATCGACACTCGATCTTTGCTTTCCTTCCCTCGACTCCTGCTTTGAGGGGGGAACACCTCATCCCATACCTGGGGCATCCAACTCTTGTTTTTGTCTTGTAGTTCGTCAAGAATAACCAACAAGACAAAAAGGGGCAAATGTAGACACCAAAATCGTGTCTACCCCTTTGGTTGTCCTCCCCCTTGGTCTTCTTTGTCCATTCCTAACCCTTGTCCCCTCTGTTATTAAATAAAACAAATCATTTAATTTAGTAGCCCCCTTTTTCCACCTCACCCCTTGTTAAAACCCTAATTACCTAAACACATTCCTAACACTTCCTCCCGCATGCATAAAGCCTACCTTCGACCGTTTATTACCCTGTCACTTAAACCCGACAGTTGGGAAAATGGATAAAAGGCTATTTTAAGCCTTTTTCCTACCTTCCAGCTGCCGACGTCAGTCAACTATCGATTGACGTCAGTGGTATTGCTGGCGTCGATTTCCTTCATAATGATATTTCGTCTGTTATTGGGCCCTCTCTTTGCTGGCTCCCGAGATCATCCAAAATCAATCTTTCATCTTGAAAACTTGAACGTGAATCAGACCTCCCTCATATTCTCTCTCAGGCACCCACATCAAGCTACAACAATAGCAGGAACTCTGCATCAGTCTTCTACACCAACAACAGGTACAAACATCAGTAGGCACTCCTTCAGCAAGACACAGACTATCAACCAGACCACAGACCTGACTTGTTCTTCCCAAAGAGGCTAGAAGGCCTCCTCTATCCTTCTATCCATTTGACATTCTATCCATTTAACTCAACTGCATCTCTGCACAGACTCTTAGACTACCTCCAACCAGACCCAGACCCCTTTCAGACCACTCTGCACGACTCAAAACATGTCCACAGACCACAGACTCATCTTGACTCTATCTAAGACTATTACCCTGACTGATGATAGCCACAAAAACTATTGCCTTACCGATGTCGGAAGACTAACTGATGTCGACAGACTTGACCAATCGACATCGGCAGAATAATCGATGCCGACGACTGTGCAAGGTAGTTTACTGCTAAACAGGTACGCTTTTACTTTCAGTTCTTTCTTTTTATCTTTTATCATTCATCACTTTCTATTTCTAATTAATATTCTATTTTAACAGTGGACTGTCATCCTCCAAGAAGCCTTTTGCGCTTCTAGGACCAAGCTTTTGCTTGGCAGTCCACCCTTTTGTCATCTAACATTTTTCTTATTTTTAGTGTTTTTCTCTTTCAGGTGTCATCCTCCACAACCAAAGAGGAGTTCTTTCTATCATCTGAATTCTGGTGCACACGTCTACAATCCGAGTATGTACAAGCCCTCGTCCTTTTTCTTTTAGTTTCTCATTTCTTTTCTTGAATGTAAAAAGCGAATATTGTTTGGAAACAGATATATTTCATAAAATAAATATAATAACTATAAGTTTATATTTAATTTTATATTCCTATACTTTAAATTTATTTTACTAAATATAAAAAATTAGGGCCACTCTACATCTTCTAAAATTGATTATAGAGCTGTAGGAGTTACCATTTAAAAGTTAGTTTTTCAAATTCCATTCTAGTCAATACTTAGTTTTCAAAATTTCAGGATCACAAGATAGAATGAGAAAAAATGTTTCAAATCATGTTATGCATGTAATATATCTATACCATTGAGGATTGCATGCCTACTGTACCTAATTAAGTATTTCCTACCTACTTTATCTACTTGAGTATGCCCTACCTGATTAAATAACTGAGCCATATCTTGATCTCAAGGAGTATGACCTACCTAAATAAACAAGCCATATTTTGATATTTACTATTCCCTACTGGTGTCAAAGTAAGTTCTCCACTTACTCAACTTGGTCTACTTTAATATCCTCTAAAAACTTGCTTGTAATTAGGTCTCTTCCTAACAATAAACTATCTCTTGGTCTAGATCACAAAATGTCTTCTAAATATTGGTATTGAAAGACTAATGACCTTAGTCTTTGGTATTATCTCTTGAATTCTTAGCCTTTATATTCAGATCAAAAGAAACTTTCAATGTCTTAAAATAGGGTACTCAATCCCAAGTCAATAATATACCTTTAAGCAAAACCCTTCTTTGACTCCTAAAGCACTCAATTGTACATCCTAACTTCTTTGAACAATACTGTGAGGGTTTAGCCAATTATTTGACTCAATCTACTTAGTGCATGAATAAATTCATCTCAAAACTTAGATGACAATAACTCTACCCTTTATAGGCCTATTAGGCCAAATTATACCTCTTAAGGACTTGATACAAAGAAGTCTAAAACTACTTTGTTTTTTGGACTCATTCACTTCAAAAACTCAATGAAAATATCAATACAATGATACAAGACTCATAGGTGTGTTTACACAAGCTCGAAATACCAATTAGATCACCAAAGAGCCCAAAAAGTTGACTAAGTCCTAAGCACTATTATAGTATTATGTATAGGCATGTTTGGTCTTAAAAATGTGTTATTAATCTAATATCATCAAAGGATTATAAATATTTATTAATATGTTTGGAGACTATTTTTGAGGATGAGAAACCAATTTCCTTTATTGCTTTCTTAAGAATTGGAATTCAATGGAAACTTTGCTCTTTAGGTCTGAATGGCCTAATCTGCTTACTTAGAAGGATATTGACTTGGATTAGTTTCTAAATGCTTTAATAACTTTAAATAATTATTATATAGTGTTTAAACAATAACATTGGACCTTCATAATAGGTTTATACTCAATCAACAAAGTAAAACACTTGAAGTTTCTCTTGATTGAGCTTTCCTATGACTATCTATAGGTAGATCAAAAAATAGTCCTCTATATTTGTAAGAACAAGGTGAATTTGATAATGATACATATTGGAATAACTTATAAACCTTCTCAAAAAACTTCCATATCATTTTTAGGAGATTCCACTAGTTTATATGGAAGTTATGGTTCTTTTTGTATCAAAAACCCTATTTTAAGGTTTGACTCTGCATACAGTACCTGATAGCTTCAAATTGATTATTCATATAACTTAAAGACTATTTTCAAGAAATAAAACTTGGAACAGAGTCTTGAATACCTATCTTAACTTCTCCAATCTTCTAAACAAACTCATGCAACTTTTTCTATGTGATATAAGAGAATTCAAGTGATTATAGATACATAGAAAATAGGCTTTAGAAGGTTTTAATGAAACGAAACTTGGATCAAGTAAAAATTATCTTCAAATGAAGTTATATTTCTTTCACACATGAAATAAATTTGTAAATACAAAAAATTAAGTAACAACACACCTTTTATTCACAATAAAATGATTATTTTGACTATATAGACCCTTGTTCTATCTTGGCAAACTATCAACTGTACTTGCAATCATGAAGTTCTTCACTTTTTAAGCTTGTTCTCACCTTAAATTCCTTCCTTTTTATGGTTTTGAAGTTGATCAAATTGTTAGAGATGTAATATACTTGGAGTTTGCTATCTTTTCCTTGGAATGTTTTTAACAACCTTGTTCTCAACTTAGAAAATGAACTTTAATTAATGGGTCTATCAATATGCATAAATGAATATCCTGAAGCATGCAACCTATATCTTGGAGGGACATGGGTTATTTTCACCTATATAGATAAAAGAGTGCCTAGGGACATTCATGTAAAAGGCTTGAAGGTGGATTCAAGATGAATTCTTAAATAATTTGTGGGTTTTTTAATCAATGGGTCTATCAATATTGTTACATCCTATTTTCCTCTACCAGGTTTTAGTCTGATGAATTGTTGTCCCTTTGGCATATGTGTCATTTTGACACGTTGGCTATGGTGCATGTGCTTACATTTGTGTGAATATTTAGTCTTGATATTCAAATAAAGAAACTAGATAGTTTATTTTATGAATAAATTAATAAAAATATCTTTATAAACATCTTTGAACATTTAGCCAATTCATTATTGATATCAGTGATATCAATATAGCACGACATATGTCAATATAACCTTTATGTACATATACACTAGTTTTCAAAGGTATAATTATCTTTTAATTATGGGCTTATACATGTATATATATTAAATAACTAGATAAGGTTGCTTTAATAATTTTCATGCAAAGTAAAAAAATGAATATGTTTATTATATTGATTAAGTAGACTTATTGTTTATTAAAGTGGCGTATCACTCAGTACTAAGAAAATTATATATTTTTATCTAAATTTAGGAATTATTCAGCGAGAAAAACTATGGATTTGAATAATAAGTTAAAAATAGAAAATAGAGATATAATTAATCATTGAGGGAACTTAAGACAAGATTGAGAATTAGAAAATGATGACTAGGACTTGTAACAAAAAGTTTACAAGAAGAAAGTGAAGTTTAAAGAAGAGTTAGAAACCATGCAGGGATAAAAATACCATGAAAATAAATTAGGTACATGATATCAAAGGAAATAAGATAAGGTATATGGGGCAATGAAAACTAAGAGCACCAGGTTTTTTTAGATGAGACTAAAAAAAACCTTGTAACTTAAATGCTATATGGGGGCCATTGATCTTGCCTTCTGAATGGCCTTCATGCAACCCTTGTTATCACCATGTCTAGGGTTTGAACCTCTGGGAGTAGCCTTTTCATACAACATTATTAATGTTTCTACCTTTCCAAGTTTTGTTTTTTTCTTATCTTTAACTCAGTTGAAAAACAACATTGACACCATTATTTTTATCTCAGTTGATTCAACTCAAACACATTCCATTCCAATAAAGGATTGCAATGGAACTTAAAATCTTTAACATCTTAGCTTATGTGAGTTTTGATGAAAATTATATTATGTGGAGGCCTGTTGAGTCTTCTCACTATAGTTAAGGAACATGGTTATCCTTACTTATGTATGAAATTTTTCAATAATCACATATACATGTAGTAGTAAGAAGAGAACTACATCTATCCCTGATTCTATGCATGTAGGAGACATAACAAATATGTATGGTAGCTTAGGCAGTGAGCACAGGCATAGGAAACTAACCTTGATAGGTATTCCTTAGTATGACATCTGCTATAAATGCTAGTGAAAGCAAACAGCCTTTTTGTAGCACAATATTATTATGCAAACTTGTTGGTAGGATCAAGTTTGTAATATATTGTAAGGATGAACACTGTATGTAGTATATTTCATGATAAAGTTAACTATGCAAGTGACTAGACATTTTTAGAATAGCATAGTGCATCGTGAGGTGTACCTAGAGATTACGCTCTCTTCGGATTGTTATTGAAGGTATACTCAGATAGTATAGTCTTGACTTGGTTTATTATTATGGTTGGGTGTAAGATTGTTGTTGGTGTTGAGTTGGATACTCAAACATAAAGACCTATGACTGTATGGGATGTAATGGAGTTTTACAATATGAAAACTAATTAGATGGTACATATTATATTCATTATATCTTGACCCATACCTAAATAAATATATAAGTTATGGTTATTAAATGCTTGGATAGAGTAATCATGAACTATGATAGTATGGGATATTAGAGGATACTTCAGCTTAGACGTATATACTCGAGTAGTAGATAATGTAGTTTTATGTTTGAACTCTCACCTAAATTAATTGCTCTAATGATTTTGTTGGTTATTACTTGAGCAATATATTCATAACAGTTAGCAGGACAACATGTATGCATGCGTAAAATCTTGAGAGTATTAAAAAATGATAGGTTTAAATGTTATGTATGGCATGTATTACTTTGTTTTGTATACGTAGCTTACTTCTATGCCTAACATGTGATTCTCTATGGAACTAGGAATGCAGATTCCTTCATCATTGCTATAATCTAGGTTTTATGTGAGAGTGCTTGGTATGCACACAACCTTGGATAATAAGGTGTTATATTTGAGTGTGTCACTTAGCCACATGATTATAGACCAGAGCTTTAAAAGATCATATGTGTCATGAGTAGATTTTTCCCTATTTGGAATAGAGTGCCAACCCCTTTGGTGGTGACATCCCGTGGAGGAGACCATCACATTTGAAAAGAGAACTAAATTAGACCTTGATTCTGAGGAGCAGATATGTAGGCTACCCAAGATCATAGTGGGATAATGGGTCTAGATCCTTAGGTTAGGTTAGGGTAGACTTGATTTCATAGTAATCCAAGTGATTAGTTGAATTAGTAGCAATACTTAGTATGAGAATTTGGATTATGCTAATGTTCTTTGTGAGATATTAAAATTTTTGTATCTTACACTTTATTCTATTATTTACAGTATTAGAATGTTGAACTATTATTACATAAATTTACTAATTATGACTGACTAAAGTATTCTAACAACTATGGTTGAATGAATGTTTAATAGTTAGTTTTTTTTTAAAAATTATTGCATTTTCTAAGTACAACTAGGAGGGTTGTTACATGTGGTATCAGATCTTAGGCTCAAATTCTAGGACCTAATGAGTCCATTAACATTTTCATATCTTTTGTTTGTCAGAAATGAGAATTTAGAAAAAATATGTGGTACATTGAGTGGGTACCCTAAGAGCATTATAACCCCTTAGAGTTATTAAAGGGTGGGTTTATCAAGTGTCTCGTTGGTGATGGTTTTATAAGGTGTATGGGTAGGAGAGTACATATCTTAGTTCTTGAGTTGTGAAAAAGAGTTTCCTACCTATTTTTGATCTTTTGATTGAACACCTTGAGTATGACTACATCTTTCTTGGTAATAGAATCACCTTCACCATTTACATTTGTGTTTGACATGCATGGAATGATTCTCATTTAAATATATATATGCTTGCATTTTGTGTCTTGTTTACATAAAAATGAGGAATGGGAATTTCCTTAGTTGATTGCAGATGACTTGATTATAAATTCTTTGTGTTAGGAGTTTGTAGATTAGCATCCTTATTTTGATTTATATACTTTAGAAGAAGTATCATCTATATTCGTTAGCTTAGAGGTGAGTTTTTATGCTCATTATACTTGTACATCATTTTAAGCTATGAAAAAGGTTCATATGTTCAGAATGTTGATTTAGTGTTTTCTTAAGTGGAAACTTGTTTCTAAAATATTATTTGATCTCATTTCTCTTAAGTTTATGGGATATTGTTTCCTACTTCTTATTGAGAAAAGTTTTAGGATTGGATGGATTGGTGCATCCTTGTGGTTAATATTTTATTTCCAGTTAAGGAATTAGATTATGATTCTACTCTTGCAATCATATGAGGACATGTAGGAATTATTGTTTTGAGACATTATCTCTCTACTTTTTACTTGTAACTTTATAGAGTTACTATTTTATCTAAAATATAAACTTGACCATGAGGAGTGGATACCAATGGATTTATATTAATTATATTTGATTATAATTAGTATGTTATTATCTACCTTTGTTAGACTAATATTATTCCATTTTTTTTTAAAACATGTTGTTTTGAAGAGTAGTATGTGTACCTTTTTGCCACGAGCAAGTAAGGTATTAGATGTATAGAACATCTTGATAAAATTTTAAACGTGTTGTGTGCTAGACATGCAAGCAAGAGACATGGTCTCACTTATAAGGTTGAAGTGCAGTATAATCCTTCACCTAAGTATGTTATGTTAATTGTGAGATTATTTATATAGGTTAAGTTGTGAAATTATGATAATAGTTAGGATAGTATCAACTTAATACAATATCAAAATGATTGTGTGATTTTCTTATATGTATATTAGTACATATGGAAATATTATAACTTATAATATTGCTTTTTATGATCTGTTAGTATAGATTTGTGTTTCTTTGAGCCTTGTGCACATTTTTTTGATATCATCAAGTCATGGAAACCCAAGGGAAGAATGGTGAATTGGGAATGTGAGTTATAAGTGATAGGATGGTATCCTACTTAGCCTCACATTGGCTCAGATTGTTGATAGACTTATTGAATCTGAGATTTGACAGGCAAAACTTGTCAAATTCAATAATATGGCCATATGCATGTATACTGGATGAGTTTTCCATGTGGATGATTATTCCATGATTGTATACATTATTACCAATTCCTATTTATCATCATACATGTCTAGAGCCCTGATTGAGTTAGGACAATATTGACATGTTATACTTATCCAAGGCTACACATAATAGTGATAGTATTAACATATACACATTATTCTTGCCAGGTGCACTAAAAAAATTTCTCCAATTTGAGAAAAATAGTCTCTAGGTTGGAGAGATGTGCAAAGGGACTGGAAGGTTTTATGGATCTCTTCTTGGTTATTTATTTTGATTTATGTGATGAGTTTAGCTCTTCTTGGTTATTTGTTTTGATACGTCATCGAGTAGGGTCTTATGGAACCGATACTTGATGAATAATATTAAATGAGTGCACTAGTATGATTTTTTGAAGGTAAAATTTGTAGTTATTTACATACTATGATATTAGATACTATGTTTATATGGTGATAAACTCTAATGTCATTTGGAACTTTTATGTCATCGAGGTGATGACCAATTTTAGGGGGGGAGGATGTTACATCCTATTTTCCTCTGCCAGGTTTTAGTCCAATGATTTTTTTTCCCTTTGGCATATGTGCCATTGTGACATGTTGGCTATGGTACATGTGCTTACATTTTTGTGAATATTTAGTCTTGATATGCAAATCAAGAAACTAGATATTTGATTTTATGAATAAATTAATAAAAATATCTTTATAAATGTCTCTGAATGTTTAGCCAATTCATTATTGATATATAAGATATCAATATAGTACAACATATGCCAATAGAACATATATGTATAAATACCCTAATTTTCAAATATATAATTATCTTTTAATTATGGGCTTATGCATGTATATCTATTAAATAACTAGTTAAGGTTGTTTTAATAATTTTCATGCAAAGGAAAAGAAATGAATATCTTTATTAAATTACTTAACTAGACTTATTGTTTAGTAAAGTGGTGTATCACTCAGTACAAAGCAAATTATATGTTTTTATCTAAACTAAGGAATTATTTGGTGAGATAAACTATGGATTTAAATAATAAGTTAAAAATATAAAATAGAGATACAATTAATTATTGAGGGAACTTAAGACAAGATTGAGAATTAGAAAATGATGACTAGGACTTGTAATTAAAAGTTTACAAGAAGAAAGTGAAGTTGAAAGAAGAGTTAGAAACCATGCAGGGATAAAAATACCATGCAAAGAAATTAGGCATAGGATATCAAAGGAAAGAAGATAAGGCATATGGGGCAATGAGCATTAAGCCTTCCAAGTTTTTTTAATTGAGATGCAAAAAAACCCTATACCTTAAATGTTATATAGGGGTCATTGATCTTGCCTTCTGAATGGCCTTCATGCAATCCTTATTATCACCACATCTAGGGTTTGAACCTCTAGGAGTAGCCTTTTCATCCAACATTATTAACATTGTTTCCATTCCAAGTTTTGTTCTTTTTTTTAAATCTTTAACTCAAACCAAAAACAATTCTACCACCATTCTTTTTATCTCAATTGATTTAACTCAAATGCATTCCATTCTAGTCAAGGATTGCAATGGACCTTGCAATTCCCTTTACGCTGTCAACAAACTACCATATGCACTTATCTCCATGCCTAGGCATGACATATATATAATATATATGTGTTGTGGTCATGCCTTTTACAAGGAGTATGAGCCATTTCAAATCTGTTTCCTATGTTTAATAATTATAAGAAAGGGTGAGAATGTTGAAGGGTTGTATGGTCACTGGAGGAGTGGAGGAGAGAGAAAGGTGATGACTGGTGTACAAGAATCAAGAACATAAAAGGTATGAAAGGAGAAGAGAAGATGCTAGATGAAGAAATAATAAAGAAGAGAGATTGGAGTAGGAGGTGAGAAGAAAGAAAGACCAAATAGGAGCATATATCGACCCAACTCTATTCAATTTGGCAAAGTATATACCACATGAGTAAATATTTATACTTTAAATTATTCAAATTCTTCCTTCTATTTTATAATTGTGCATTTTGTGGTATGTTTTAAGTTGTTGGATATATATGGTAAAACTCTTGTTTTCAATAAAGATGCCTTTATATAATAGACTGAATACCTTACCATTAAATGTATCTTGAAGATTCCCATATAAATGTTGTTTTGATCTTTGAAAGAAAAATTTATTTTGGTGTTTTAATTAACCTGGGTCCTTAATATAGATGTCACCTATTTCTAGTCATCTTATATAAAAAGATATATAACCCTATGTAATGATAATCAATTCTTAAATTCTGATCGTCTATCCTTATGTCTTTTTGCTTAGCTTCCAATTGATCTACTCTTGGATTGAGTGTTTAGGTAGTTTTTACGTATAACGTAACTATATATGCATGGATTCAGGATGCATGAGATGTTTTCACTATAGTTTATATATCTATCAAGTTGCTAAATTATCTATGATAACCACACTACATATGATGGCGTATGACTTATGTGAGTATATATAGCGTGTCTATATTATTAATATGGAAAATAACAATATTTTGTGCATTATCATAAATGTATCATTGTTAAGTTCTAACATTGTCTAAATAGAATGTAGTGAATGAACAAGATTATCACGTAGATATGATAAATGGAAAGATATTATAAGGCTTATGAATAAATCAACAAAATATGTGTTAAAAATGATTAAGTTGTGGTAATACATATTTTGTGTTATTTTAAAATTATATAAAATGGGCAATTAGAACTTTTTCTTAAATGTAATTCTTTTGTACAAATAATTGGATTATGCTTAAAATTATTTGTTATAATTAAGTTAATTTAGACTTTTTTGGTCATGTTTGGTTGGCATGGTTTGTTCAATATATGCTTAATTATATTAGATATTGCATGTATGTGATCATGATCCTTAGATTAATTTTACCCAGATGGTGAGCTTATGCTTTGGATTATTTATCTGATATGTATATTATGGGGCCTGCATTGATGATACTACCCAAGCAATGAGATTATTTCTTGAGCCTGGTTAGCATCACCAATGATGGGGATAACTTGATCAAGTGATATGTTATGAATTTGACTGATTTAAATGATCATATGTTATTTAAAAACTTTGGTCAAATTAATGTTAGATTAAAATTGTTAATTCATATTTATGATTTGCATGTTGTGTGATATCATAATAGAAATGTATTTTATTTTATGATACATGTCATGTAGTATAATCTTACAACACATAGGGGATTGTGCGGGGGATTGTTGGTCTGTGGTTGGAGTGGTAAATAGCTAAGATGATACTCTCCCTCCCCCACTACAATACATTCTTGGAGACAACACTTAAGGTTATTAGAGATACGTGAGTTGGTGAAAATTGATCTTTAAAGAGTTAATTATCTTTAATATATGGCTAAACACCTATGGAATTTGTAAATGTAATATTATTTTACATGAATAGTCATTGTTGTATTGGGAGACTAGCCATAGTTGCGTCATTATATAGTTGCTAAATACTCATACGTCTAATTTGCATTTAGACATGGTAATTTATACACTTTGTGGCTAAGACAAACCTACTTATATGCTAGAGACCTGAGAATTTTTCCAAGTACATTTATTTATATATGTAAAACTATCCATGTGTATATATTATGTGATAATATACATTTTTGACATCTTAGCTTATGTGAGTTTTAATGCAAATTATATTGTTTGGAGGCCTATTGAGTCTTCTCACTATAGTTAAGGAACATGGTTATCCTTACTTATGTATGCAATTCTCTAGTAATCACATATACCTATAGTAGTTAGGAGAGAACTACATATAACCTTGATTCTATGCTTGTAAGAGACATAACAAATATGTATGGCAGCTTAGGGAGTGAGCGTGGGCATATAAAACTAACCTTGATAGGTATTCCTTAGTATGACATCTACTATAAATGCTAGTGAAATCAAATAGCCTTTTTCTAACACAATATTGTTATGCAAACTTGTTAGTAAGGTCAAGTTTGTAACATATTGTATGGATGAACACTATATGCAGTATATTTTGTGAGAAAGTTAACTATACAAGTGACTAGAAATTTATAGAATAACATAGTGCATCATGAGGTGTACCTAGAGATTATGTTCTCTTTGAATTTTTATTGAAGGTATACTCAGATAGTATAATCTTGACTTGCTTTATTATTGTGGTTGGGTGTAAGATTATTGTTGGTGTTGATTTAGATACTCAAACACAAAGACCTATGACCATATGGGATTTCATATATTTTTATAGTATGAAAATTACCTAGATGGTATATACTATATTCATTATATCTTGACCCATACCTAAATAAATATATAAGTTATGGTTATTAAATGTTTGGATAGAGTGATCATGAACTATGATAGTATGGGATATCATAAGATACTTTAGCTTAGATGTATATACTTAGGTAGTACATATTATAGATATATGTTTGAACTCTCACCTAAATTGATTGCTCTAATGATTTTATTGATTATTTCTTGAGCAATATATTCAAAGTAATTAACAAGACAACATGTATATGTGTATACAATCTTGATATTATTAGTGAATGATAGGTTCAAATATTATGTATTATTTGTCTTGATTTATTTTGTATACTTAGCATACTTATGTGTCTAGCATGTGATTCTCTATGGAACTAGGAATGCAAATTGCTTCATCATTACTATTATCTAGGTTTTATGTGAGAGTGTTAGGTAAGCACACAACCCTAGAAATAAGGTGTTATATTTGAGTATGTCACTTAGATATAGGATTATAAACTAGAGATTTAGAGGCTCATTTATGTCACAAGTATAATGTTACCTATTTAGATTAGAGTGCCAACCCATTTGAAGGTGACATTTCATTAAGGAGACTATCACATTTGAAAGGTGAACTACATTAAACCCTAATTCCAAGGAGTAGATATGTAGGATTCCCAAGTTTATGGTGGGGCAATGGGTATAGATCCTTAGGCTAGGTTAGGGTAGACTTGATTGCATAACATTCTAAGTGATTGGTTGAATTAGTACCAATACTTAGTATGAGAATTTATATTTTGTTAATTTTTCTTATGAGATAGTAAATTTTTTGTATTTTACAGTTTATTCTATTCTTTGGAGTATTGGAATGTTGAATTGTTATTAATTAAAGTTGATGATTATGATTGACTAAAGTATTCTAGCAACTATGGTTGAATGAATTTTCAATATTTAGTTTTTTTAAAGACTACTGCATTTTCTAAGTACAATAAGGAGGGTTGTTACAAATATGCATAAATGGCTATCATGTAACATTTAACCTATAACATACATATAATAATGATATAGTCATTCATACATTACATCTACCCCATACCTAGTATTACATGTAGGTATATTGTGACTCATACATGATATATTCTTGTATTCATGAGACAATCACTCATACCATACAAAAAAGTAGCTAATCACCCTAGTACACTCAATTTACACCTACACCATTAACCCTAAATGCCAAACCCTAAACACCATATAACTTGAACATTGAACCCTAAACCTAAATCCTAAATGCCATAAAACTTTAATGCTTAACCCTAATACATTATCCCTAAACCCAAATTAATAATACCTAAACCCTAAAACCTATACCCTAAACATTGAACCTTAAAACCTTAAACCCTAGACTTTATACCCTAGACCCTAAGCCCTAAAAACTAAACTTTAAGCCCTTAAACCTAAAGACCAAACCATAAGATTAAAATTATATATCCTAAACATTTAACCATAAAACCTTATCCCTATACCTAAAATATTAAACACTAATCCTTAAACACTAAACCCCAAACCCTACACTTTGAACCCTAAATTTTTAACACTAAACCTTAATCTTGAAATTCTAAGCACTAAACCCTAAACCTTTAAATTTTAACCCTAAACCACAAACCCATAACCATAAAACCTTAAACTCAAAACTATAGACCCTAAATCCTAAAATTAGATAAACCCTAAACTTTAAAACCTAAATGCTAGAACCCAAACAATCAACCCCAAACACTGAACTATAAACTTTGAACCCTAAACCCTAAACCTGAAACCCTAAAAAAGAAACCTAAACTACAAACACTAAACCTAAATAAAAAAACTAAACATACATTATGGATACCACACCATAGAGGAATGATGCAAGCATTGGTAGTTCTTCTCAACCCCCTCTCCACTTTCTTATCATAATTCCTACACAAGTGCAAAGATTTCAATACAAGGAGAAAACATGCCATAACAAAGTCAGTGGAACAAATTATAATAATATAGACTCATGACACACATCATTATTTAAGAATAACTCATAAACATGAGAAGATCCAAAATGCTCTGGCCCTTTTGCTCAATGATTTGGAGATAATTATGTCTAGAAGAAGGATTTCACCTCATAAAAAACAAACACAAAGAGGTAGTTTTTGATCTATCATCATTTATCATCATACCTCATCACTCAAAATGAATTTATACCATGCAAGTGAAAATAGTATATTATCTTATTTCCACCATGTAAATCATTCAATAATCTCCCTAGAGTAATCCATCTTATACCTACCTAATCTACTAGACATGAATGAGAATAATCACCCTAGTACACTCTAATTAGAATAAAAGGAATCAAAACACCATTCAAGATTCATCTGAAAAAGATATTGTTCAGTCTAAAACAAATTTATACTAATCACTAGATTGGAACACACTCTACTAGATTAAGGACTGACTAGGGATGATGAAGGAGTGATTAGGTACGATGAGGGACAATGAGGGATGAGGACATATGAGGAGGGATGATTAGGGATGATTAAGAATGATGAGGGTTGATGAGGGAGTGATTAAGGATGATAAGGGACAATGACATATGATGAAGGTTTGACTAGGGTTGATAAGAAATGATGATAGTTAATGAGGAAGTTATTAGGGAGGATGAGAGTGTGACTATGGATTATGAGGGATGATGAGAGAGTGATTAGGCATGATTAGGTATGATGAGGGTTGATGAGGGAGTGCTTAGGCATGATCAATGACAATGAAAGATGATTAGGGATGTTGAAGGAGTGATAATGAAGGATGATGATAGCCAATGAAGGAGTGATTATGGATAATGAGGGGCAATGAGACTAATGAGGGAGTGAATATGAATGATAAGTGAATATGAGGGTTAATGAGGGAGTGATTAGGGATGATAAAGGTCAATGAAGGAGTGTCTTATGAGATTGTGGTCCTTGGTAGTCATAAGGATCTTTCCCCCTTGGTCAATATTGATATGAACATAATTCCTCTAGGTAAAATTAAAAGATTTTCTAAAAAACTTAAAAATTGGCCCAAACATTGATCAGTTCCCTACCCCAGTGGCTAGGGATGCAAGTATCAAGCCTAAAATTAGTCTCCATTTTTTTAAAGATGATTCAAATCTTAAGGTTAAGGAGAAAAAATTCCCTCCATCCTTTATGAGGCTTTATTAAAATAAGAGAGTGGGTAAGCCCTCAATTTTGCTTAAGTAGCTCCCCCCTCTTTTATTTTTTGTGAAGGGTATTAATTAGAATGTGAGGGGTCTTGAGTCCCCTAAATGAAAACCCATTGTCAAAAAATTGAGACAGTCAAGAAGGGGTATTGATTTTCTTTTCCTCTAATAAATTAAAGTTGTGGGGATTAAGCTTGATTATGTACTTAATTTCATTTGGCCAAAGGCCCCCTAGTTTTACGCTAATCATCCTAAATTTAAGGGGGTGATTCCATCCTTGTGCATCTGAAACATGATGAATTTGTTTTGGATCATGGTTCATCTTCATGTCAAAGAGTTGTTTGGATTATCATGGAAAAAGATGGTCAGTCTTTTGGACTATGTAATATCTACACTCCGAATGACTATAGAGATATATCATATGTTTGGAATTCGCTAGCCTTGAACCTAAAATTTTTCCCTTGGATTTTTTGGGGAGATTTTAACATAGTTGAATAAAAAGAGGACAAGCAGGGTGGTGATCTATTTCTTTGGAAGGGAAATGAGCTTTTTTTCTAGTCTAAACTTAAAAAGATGCATAATTTTTTTGATTACTTACAAAATTCTAAAAGGAAAAGTAAAGGTATTTGGTTTACCTGGTGTAATAACCAATACAATAATAGGAGGGTATATTATAGACTTGAAAAATTCTACTTGAATAACGGTTTTTTTTTGGTATAGCAAGAGGCTAACTCTAACTTTGTCAAGGTTCTTCCTTTTACCATTTCTAACCATCATCCAATTGAGATTGAGATGTTTGTGAATAATGTTGGGATTGATAAGGACTCAGACTTGAAGGGGTTGTATAAATTATTTTTTTCTCTTTTAAAGGATGGTGGTTTTAGAGATGGCTTTTGTGCTTTTTGGAATATAGGCCAAGCAACTTCAAATTCCTTATCATTTACTGATGGGTGGAACTCTTGCATGGACCTTTCCAATAAGTTTTCTAGAAGTTTTGGTTAGTTTAAAGCCAATAAGAGGATAAAAGTGGCTCTTGATTCCCAAGAAAAAATGATTATTGCAGATCTTTCTATTCAAAATGACCCTTTTAATGACAATATTCTAGATTGTCTTTCATTGCTTAAACATCAACTTAGGTAGCATCAACCCTTCATATCTGGGGGAGCCCAAATTCACTCAAGGTTGAATTGGCTTAAACTTGGTGACAAAGGATCTAAGTTTTTCTTTAAGTTCCTCAAGGCCAATAGCTCCAAGAAAAATATTACAATGGTTGACTATGGTGGTTCCCTATCTAGTGACACTAAGGAGATGAAAAAGGTTTTTTTTCCATTCTAATCCAATTTTTTCTTCTTTAGTGGTACAGATCCTAACAATGTTAAAAGCATATATCTATGTGCCAATTTTATCCATATAAAAGTATCTCAAGAGCTTGATAATTTTTTTATAGTGAAATATTTGTAGATGAGGTTAAGTCTACTATTTATTCTCTTAAGGATGATAAGGATCCTAGGGTTTATGGGTTTCTTATTGAATTTTACAAGGCAAATAAAGAGTGGATTGCCTAAGATTATCTCTCTATGTATAATGAAGCCCTTAAGTTAGGATATTTAGGGTTTGATATTAATAGAGGGGTTATTAAGCTCATCCCTAAGGATAGAGATCACACCCAAGTAATAAATTGGAGACCCATCACCCTCCTTAATGTCTCATATAATATTTTTTCTAAAGAATTTAGCTAGGAGGCTCTTTTCTTTTCTTCCCTCTATTGTTTTTGAGACTCAGATAGGGTTTGTTAAAGGTAGATATGGTATAGATAATCTTATCTCGAGTTGGGAAGGTATGCAATGGGCTCTAGATTCTAATCAGAATGTGGAAATGATCTTGCTTGACTTTGAAGAAGCATATCATAGGATTGAATTGCCTTTTATTGAGTTGATGTTGAAAGCTTTTGGGTTTACGGATAAATGTTGTAGAATGGTCAATATCATTTTTATAGATGCTTCTATTGTTATTGAAGAGAATGGTTAACTTACCTAGTCTTTTGAGCTTTAAAGATCTATTAGACAAGGGTGCTCTTTGTCACCTTATTTTTTTATCATTATTATTGATGCCTTGCACTATCATATGAGAAGTTCTATGGTTTCCCCCCTGGTCAAAGGCCTCTCCTTGACAACAAATTTGAACTTATTGATGTATTGTTTGTTGATGACATTACCTTGGTTTTTTTATCTTAATAAGGAATATTTGAAACAAGTTTAATCCAAGATTGATTTTTATTTCTTTCCCTTTAGTTATAAAGATGCTCTTCATAAGTCTTTTACGATTGGTTGGAATGAGAATCCTTCGGAATGGCTGGCTATTTTTAGTTGGGTGTGGAAAGGCCCTAACCATTTGATTAGATATTTGGGCATCCCCTTTTCTATTATTCCCTCCTTTAAGCAAATGTGGTATTGGTTATATGAAAATGCCAATAATAATATTGCTAAATGGCATGTACATCTCTTGTCTCTACATGGGATCATCCAAGTGTGCCAAAAAGTTCTTTCTTCTTATAATATTTATTATGCCTCTTGTTGGATGTTTATTAAATCTCAGATTAAAATGCTTCATAAAATCATAAGATACTTTATGTGGTTTGATGGTAGGGGTAATAGAAAAAGAAATGCAGTGGCCTAGATGTTTTATTATGTCCCTCAAAAATTTGGTGGTTTGGGGCTGAAAGATATTCATCTTCAAGGTATTTCTCTAGTTGTCAAATGGATTATTAGACCTCTGAGTGGAGATGAGCCATGAAAAGTCTTGATTAGAAATAACATCGCTAGCGATTTTCCTAAAGGTAAACTAAACTGAAAAGGGTTACACATGTCTAATTTATTGGCTAGTTCTTTTTCTATTAAGGTGAATGGCTCTCCTATTTTTGCTTCTATATGAAAATCCTGAGAATTGGTTAAGCACCTTATGATGGTGCCTTCTATATTCAGTGGCTTGAGTGCTCAGTGTTAGGGGTATATATCAATTTGGTGGAATCATTCTATCAATAGATAACCTATGGATTTGATTAGGGGATGATTTACTTTTGTTTGGTACTTGAAGGGCCCTAAGAATTTTAGGGATCTTTTCTTTCATGATGGTTGGGCATCCTGGGTTGAGGTGTCCAATAAGTACCTCATTCCTTCTCAAAAAAGGACCTTCAACCTCCTTTCTAAGGCTCTTCAATATGCTCATGCTATTGTTATTTTTGATAAGGAGAATGAGTTTTGGGATAACATTAAATGGCTAAATGACCCACCTCTATAGGATTTTCCCACTAAGATATTGTTTGATAAGCTTGATTTTCCCAAATGTCCTTTCCTCACCCTTAACTATTCTTGGCATGTTTATGACTACTTGCATAGCTGGATATTGAAATTTTATTTTATTTGGGCTTCTTGTCTTGAACCTAAGAAATATTGTTTTAGATGGTTGTTGTTGTTGTTTAATAAGTTGGTTTTTGGGTTTGTTATCTCTAAATTTGGAATTTGCCAGCCTTATTGTTTATTTTGTGGGGAGTTGAAAACTATTAAGCATTTAATTTACTATTATCCTTATACTACCAATATTTGGAAGCATTATCTTAAAAGTTGATCATGTTTGTCTGGCTATGATATCTCTTTGTATAATATGTCTTTTGGTTATGCATGTTATCATAGGAAGCTTCATTTTTTCTTTTATAAATTTTGGTTGGTTTTCTATACTGAATTCCTTTGGCTTATTTGGAAACAAAGAAACATGGATGTTTTTCAGTTTGAGGCAAGGTTGCTTACTAGTTTCAACATTAAAGTTATCTTTAAAATGTTTTCCTTACTACAACTCAAGATTCCTCAATATCAATTTAATAGAAAATTACAAATTGGGATGTTGAATATTTCTTCTAGCTTCTTATTAGACACCAGTAGCTTTCCTAAATGACCCAAACTGCAATATTAGAGAGTTACTCAAGATTTTAAAGCCGAGGTTCAATTATCTTAACATGAATGGAAGTTGATGAAGGATGCTTTTTTTAAACAAGCAGATGATTGGATTTTTTATGATTGGCTTAGATATTTTGATTCTAAAAAGATTAATACTAATACTTAGCTATCAAATCAAAAGGAGGTGATGGATTCTTTGAGATAGTTGGTCCTAGCTCCCCTCAGGCTAGCTCTAGACAAGTGGATCCTTCATTCCCCCCCCCCCCCCCCCTAATTCTACTAATGTTGTTGCAATATTTGATGATGTGCAAGGTGATAGTGATCAAATGATGGTCAATGGATATCATAAAAATGTGGATGACTATATTAAAAATATCTTGACTCAATTTAAAAAGGTTCTTGATTCTAGAAATGTGATTGATGTTGAGGAATTGGTGAATTATGTCAAGAATTCCAATATTCGTGTGCTACTTGGTAAGGTTGAAAGTTTCTTGTCATGTGTATGTGATCCTTAATAGGGAATTGAGTTACAAAAGGGACCTATGGAGAAGAAGGATTTTATGGATGATGAGGTGTCTCTGAACACAATATTAATGGACACTAGTTATTCTGAGTAGGTTATATTGGGAAATTTGCATCCAAGATATCTTCTTAAACAAAGTTTCATTGATGGATGGACATTGTGTGAAAAGAGATGTCATGCCCTACTATGACCATGATTTCATAGGGTTTTTTTCTCATCAAATTTCACTCATTATATGAGTGAAATTTTGTGTGCAAAACTATCATTAGTTCCTTGGCAGGGTGTGGTTTTTAATGTCCCTGGGAATTCTTTTTCAACCCAATGGTGGAAGTTATTGATAAAATCCCCATATGGGTCCCTCAATACTATCTTCTATTAGGATTTAAAATTTTAGATATGATCTTGAGTTACCGGTAGAGAAAGTTGCAGAGTTTGTGAAGATTTGATCCTAAATCAAATGGATTCCATTATTCTTTTGGGAGGGGTTGCATCTATGTGGATGTCTCTAACCCAGTTATCCATTCTATTTAGATTTCTTCTGAGCATGGTCCTATGGTTGTAGCATGTGGATTTTGAGGGAAAACCTTTCAAATGCTTCCAATGTAATAAAATTGGGCATAAATTTATTATTTACCCCTCTCATAAGAAGACCCAAAAATGGATTCCAAAAGCAAAAGATGTTGGTTTAATCACTCCACCTCAAATCCCAAGCCAACCCCATTAATCTCTAGGAAACTAGTGCAGAGATTTGAGAAAACATGGGAATTCATAGAAATATAGGGTAGGGCTCTCTGCCCACATGTAGGGGTGGTGAGGGAGGCTAAGGTAGGAGAATTTGAGGGAGTCAATTTTATCTAGTAAATGTGAGTCACTAACAACCAAAACTCTAGAGCAACAGGATATAAACTTTGTTCAATAATTGGAGGAGGATTTTTCTCAAAAGGATGATGATGATCACCACTTAGGATTAGAGAGTGATTCTCACAATCTCAGAGAGATAATATTTATCCAAAGTAAAATGCTAGAAGCATTCAAAAACTCTCTCTCTTATACTCTTAAGACAGTGATGAATTAAGGGATGAAATGTTAAAATAAATAATTAGATCATTGTCTATTTTAAATAAGGTTGTAATTGGTGTTATTAAAACTCCTATATTAGTTTCTAGGTTGGTTAGTTGGGGTGCTAAACACTAGAATAATATGCTCCATAGATTGTAAGTTAGATTTCTAAATAGATGGAGCTAAATATAGTATGTTTTATCTATAAATAACTCCATCTCTTTGATGGAAAATTAATGTAATTAATTCAATAAATTATATTTAGGTCTCATATATACATGACATACTCTTGAGAAAGATGTGTGGTTGTCCATCTTCCACTAGTTATGTCTATGCTATTATATGTTATTTGATGATTAACAATATATCTAGACACATATGTATACATAGTGTTCCAAATTCATAAATGCTAAATAATAGTTATGGAAGATGAAATAGTTTCTCTTCCATGGGACTCTTCATCTTCTTGTGATTGAGATGAATGATGTCCAAATCTAATAGTCGAGTCATATGGGGGGATCCGTCCCTTCAATAATGAAGGCAAAAACATTGTAAGCACTTGGTGGTATCATGTATTGTGAGTGGACATTAGTGGTTTGGTTTGTAATTATGTGGAAACCTAATAAAGCTAATGATGAAGACCACATAAGGTTTGGCATAAATAATTAATTAATTCATACCTACCTTAATTAACTCATACCATTAGAAATGTGTGTGTGACATTTGATGGAGATGGATTGGTGATCTTGGAAGTATTATGGGCCTTTTGAAAGTGTTTTACAGTATTGTAGACCATGAAGCATGCAATGGCATTACCGCACACCATGAAGCATGAGTCAACAACATTAATACATGCCATGAGAATGGGCTCCCTGGTATGATGAAAATGTATTTTGAGAATCCCCTTGGACTAATCTATTACCATTAGTAAATCATCAAGCATATGTCTTATTTAGAAAAAAATAATATATCCATAGACATAAATTCCCAAGATTTTTAGGAATGGGTATTGGAGTGTAATCCCATCTCCAATTGAAATAATTATAAATAATACAAACCACACATCTTGATGAATGGTAGGCCAACAAAAATATGTTTGAATTATAGTCAATTTTTTATGAATACTGAAATGGCTTACCACCATCATGACACACAACATGGGCCTTTAAAGGATATGTGCATATACTTCAACAAAAATTTCAAAATTTTTGCATAGAAACATATCTCTTTACATTATTAGTCTTTTCATATAGAAGTTCAATCCAAATTTTAGATATCATGATGCCACATTCCTTATTTTCCCAAATCACTCCTTTGTGAAATCATACACATTTGTTTAAATATTGGGAATATTTAAAATCCAATGACATTTTTTTTATATGGTTTTGTGTATGGGAGGCAAGATATCAACACAACTAAAGATCACCATAGTTATGGTGACCTAAATGTTTATTTATTTATGAATTTTATGTGAAGTGCAATATCAATGAGGATTTTCACTCTTAAGAAAGATATATCCCAAAAGGTTGAAATAAGTGGAATTATTCTTGTTAGAATTATATTATTTTATGTAATGTTTACTTGCAATAATGACATGATCCACATATTTTTCAAATAATTAAGGGTTAGTTTATACTGGTTAGTCACTGTGTGTGACCGGTTACTTAGGCATCGTGTATATAATCTAGGGTTAGTTCAGATTAGTTAGTAACCATGTATGATTCGTTAGTTAGACATTGAGTAGAAATAAGTTAAGAGAATGGTCAATAAATACATATCATAATGTACTTACTCATGTTATGAAATATTAGCTTTCATCATAATTTTATATAATTAATTTACTTTTTTAATATAAAAATTAATTTATTATGGTAATATTGGTATCTCTAAATTTTAATTGTGTGATTTCTTATCCTAAATCCAATGTATGCAATTGACAACTATTTATATGACAACTTTAGATAACTAAAAAATTGATAGTAATTAGTATAAATAACCTCTACAATATATAAGCTCTAACTACGAGTGAATTGAAAGCATACTCTAATAAAGTTATAACATAAATATCTATAAAGAAACACATCTTGAATTCCTTTCCATACTAAAATACAATTTATCTACGAGCAAAAATTAGAAACAAGATCCACCCCAAAAAATAAAATGACAGAATAATTACATGTAACCGATATACGTATGTATTATCTTCTGTCACTGGGTAAATAAAATTACACAGTTGACCAAAATTTTCCCATAAAATGACCTAATTCTAAACACTTAAGTGAGCACCCAATTAGCCAAAAAGTATTTGGCCATAACAATCTATCTTTGAATAAAAGAAATATTAAATCATGTGAATCTTTTTAACAGTATTAAACTATTCTAAAGCAGGCAATTAATCAAAAACTTAGATAAATGAATATTTTTAATTTAAATGCTAAGTTGTGTTAAATATAGAAAGTTGTGTTAAAATGACACAATTAAAAATACAAAACATTTTTTGTTAAGGATGTACGCCCTTTTTGTATTAAAAACCAATGGGTATGTGGACAGAGTTGGGGGACAATTATGTGGACATAACCCATAACACATACGTGTTATTGTTATAACATGTACACATTATGGATATCGATTTCCAAGCCATAATGTGTACGTGTTATAACAATAATGCATATGCGTTATTAAAACTTATATAAACTCATACACATTATAAAATGCCTATGCATTTCTATAAATTTCAATAAAATGTACATATTATTGAAACCATAAAATAAAAAAAATACCCTCATCCTCCTCATTCTTCTCATTCATGTTTTGTTGATTTCCATTCACGTTTTACCCTCAAGCTCACATTTTTCCTACAAGATTCATGTTTTGCCCTCCATTCACTAGATCGATGATGCCATCATGAAAAAGAGGTATGTTTTTTGTATATTAAATATTTTTTTAATTTTTTGTGAATATGAATTACATCTAGTTTATTTTTTAATTTTTCTCCAATAGGTCGGCAATCTCTCCTAACCCTCCACTAATCCTCTACCTAACCTTCCACCCAACCCTCCTAACCCTCCACCCAACCCTTCACCTAACCCTCCTATAGTTCCCCTAGATCCCCTAGGTAGCTAGGAGGATATAGTTGCTCACATATTATAGAACATAATTGAAATTGAATAAATAATTAGGAGAATGAGGGATCCCACTTACACAAACACCCACTACACATATTTGGCCAATAGCCTAGAGTTAGTATTAGGTCAAGTTAACTTGATAACGACTCAAATTGATAGATGAAGGTCATAAATGGATAGTTGTAGGGCTTACTATTTTGATAAATTGTCAACATTTGAGGTGAAGAATAAAAATATAATAAAAGATCAAATTTATGCCTTATTTATCAACCTGACAACCAATGCCCCATTTCTCATAATGACCAAATGTTTCCCAATCCACCGATAGCAACATGATTTAATTAAAGCTAATTTTTGGGAATGATGGTGGATGGTGTTTGGATATCCCCCTTGTAATAACCATGAGGTCCCTTTGTACCTTTTGAGGAATCTCTATTGTGCGTTTGTCCTCAATCAAATTCCAAACTACTTTGACTATGGTGAGTTTCAAGGTCAAGGGAAAGGCTCTGCATAAGATTGACCAGGTGCACATCATGCAACTAATCGACTTACAAGGATCCCTACCCAAAATCCACTTCATCTAGAGATTCCCTCTGTGGTGATAGAGGTTATGGAGACAGACACTTTACATGCACTTAATGCACTTACTGACTGATGATTTTTTGGCACACATATTTGGTTTAGATACATTGGGAGTCTCTACAAACATGCATATATCTTTTATATAAATTTAATGTCAATTTCTTAAGTTATATTTGCATTTAAGTAAAAAGGTAAAAATTAATTTACATGTTTAAATTGAATAATATATATGTATTTTTTTATGTTTCAGGAGGAGATGTTGCCTTCAACATCACAACTAGATAGTGGGCCAACCTAGGCTACTACATCTATGCCACCATATACATTTATAGAGGTAAAATTTCAAGTGAATCTTATATACTCTATATGTACATTCATACACCTTAATTGCATCCTTGGTATATTTTGTGTAAGAAAATATAAAATACCTAATTTATAATTTTGTTGGGCTTTTTATTGTTTGATGTATTAACATGGATTGGCATAACTTGTTAGAAACTCATCCTCCATCTCAACTATGTTTTCAATAACCAAAATAACAAGTTGAACATTTGCTTGATATCTCAGTATATGTAGTTTGCATAGTGGGTCAATCCCAATCAGTATGATTGGATGTAAATATATATATATATATATATATATATATATATATATATAGAATCCATTTGATAAAATTTATTTGTTACAATATATTTATATTAATTTCCCAATCGAGCATATCATGTCTTCATCAATATGCACACCACTACTTTCTTTTAAATACTATCCTCATAGCCAAGCACTTGATTCCTTGTTATCCTAATCACATATAGTGGTTCAATTTCTATGATCCATATCCAAAATGGTCATAGCTATCAATTCAATTCCCATCTTGATTCCATCTGAGCATTATAATTTCATCTCTATCTATGGAGTTATGAATTTAGATGGCATAGCCTCTTGATCCCATTGTACCTAGTCAATTCCATTGGTTTGTTGGGAGAGTGTCCATTAGATCCCATTGGTTTATTAGGAGAGTGTCAACTATAAACTATAGCCTATATGTATATGGCATAGGCCTTGTGACCATATACAAATAGGGGACCTCAAACCCATATAGAAAGATGGGGTTGAGTAGCTTGTTACCACCACCTACTTAGGGGGCCCAAAGACCTACTATATCTAGTTGGGAGGAGAGGTCCTATCTATATACATTGATGCAGAGATATATCAAGTTCTATAACAAACTCTACCTATATTCCTTCCTTTAAACGTTTTACTTCATCCATTCATAACTCATTCCCTTAGTCCTTTGGTCAATCAAATAACAATGATTATATTAGTCAAATCAATCCTTTTATCTTCTTATCACACTCTCTTTACATCCTTGTTCATGTCACTAACTCAAAATCTATGTCTACTGACCCCTCACATACACCTTTATAGATTTACCTTCTACCATCCCTATTTTGGGGTAAAGCTCCTTGTCTAGGCATTAACCCTTTTCCCTTAAACCTTCTCGCTTAACCCTTTTCTAGGTATAGTAATAGATCACAACCTCATTTGCATACTTTTCCATACCTGACAAGCCTGAAACCACCTCCATTAGTGAGAAGACATAAATAATATAAGATTACAAGTTTTTAGAAATTTTCAACGGTCAAATCTCATTTTATACACTAAACCCTAGAATCAAGGTTTATAAGCCATTACTAGGGTCAAGAGCACACTAAAGGGGATATATTTTGTTTTAGTGGGTTTCAAAACCCCAAACCTTTTTCAATTGGTCTATACTGACCCTATACAACTTTATCATTCAAACAACAATTTCGAAAAGCTCATAATTAATTACAAACTCAAAACTCTCAGTTTACAACCTTGCCTATGCACACAGGAAAATAGGGTACAATGTTACTTTGCCTTTCCTTGAAATTACAATATATTCAAAATCTAATATGGGATTATATACACTTCCATTGAATATCTTATACCCCTTAGAATCTCAATGGAATCCCAAACTAGTTTCAACATAATATAACTTAGTCCTTTGACTATATGCTACCCTTTAGCAAATAAGGTACTCAGGGATTGTTTCCTCTTTCAATGTCAAAGCACTATAAACCTATATCAAGATGATCTCCCCATTTCTATGATAATTCAATATCCTTCTTTAAACTCTTTAGAATCTAACATTTGAGTTATCAATTACACACCAACTAGACTAACTTAGACTAAGGGAAAACCTATTTGAACTCAAATTCAAATTTAAACATTTTTAAGACACATTTTAGACCTTGTATTAGCATTCCAACATGCCCTTGCATTTAATGACTCAATTTCACAAAATACACTAAAAATCCTCCCTCGTTGTCTTGTCCTTATCCCTCATGAAACTGATGTTTCTTTCCTTTAGTCTGTTGTTACAAGTCACATTTGCACATATCCACTCGTCACATTCATGCTTCTTATGACCTCATTAGATTTTTTCATATCTTATGCAAGACTAAGTTTGTTATCAACTTGTTTAATTAATGAATTGCCCAAGTTATTAATTATTAGGTTGTTTGTTCAGCTAATGACTAGGGTGGACACTCCTCCATCATTGTGAGTCGAGATAGACTCAGGAATTGTTACTACAATGTCATCTATACAGGGACTCATCAAGGTATGTATATTCACTTGTAATTTTGAATTATAATTTAGTACTTTTATTTTAATAATTTTACTATATACTTTTACAATTATAACTTATATGCATGAATGTATTGTGTATGTAAGGCTATCATATGACATTTGATAGTCTGATTTAGATGACTACTACAATAGATCCTCATGAGAATAAATAGTACATAAAGATTAATCATCTTCTTGGATATAATAGATTGGATATATGGTCAAAGTCATGTGAGGATGTCATGTTAGTAAGTTACAATGCTAGTAGAACCTGATATATGTTGATTGGAATTAGAGGTTTAGAACTCCAATCATCCACCCACCCTTGTTACTCACACTCATTCCAAATAAAGTCCATGCATGCAAAACAAAAGCATGCCAAGTGTCACATATGAATAGTCCAAGAACATACATTTGAGCTACGAAATGAGTGGAGCTCATTTGAACCTATTAGGGTCATACAATCCTCATAGTTTGCCAAGTCTTTTTCCTCCATCAACCAAAAATGTCTATGAATAGTAAAATTTACTTGACCACCATGACATATGTTCTCATTATACCAATCAACCATAGTTTTTGCATCAATCAAATTATCAACATTGTCATAATTTAAATCCTCCCTTGCAATGGCTCTCTTTATACATGGTCTAACATAATCATGCTCCCCTTTTCCATGGCTAGCCTCAGTGAAACTCCAAATATGTTCTACACTAGTGGTAACATGCATCCTACTCAACCAATAAAACATCCATGCATTCTTGAATTTTGATGTGCAATTATCTGACCAAATGTAATTTCATTTGCAATTAATGTTCCTTTAAGTCAACTATCCATATAACTTATCAAAATAACCTTGCACATAGTCTGTACAATGTGATTGATCATCACTGATATATAAATAGTACTCCCTTAATATTTTTTGATCTTATTTTATACTATCAGGTGCATGCATGAATGCTATATGCATGAATATGGTAATTTGTGTTGAGTTGTAATACTATGATTGAACTTCCATTTCTGGTTTGAATGTGTAATTTTCTACAAAGTCATCTAATAAAACAATAGAATCAAGTGGGAATGTGTCTTTTCTTAGCTTTAAAAGTTCATCCAACCATTTAACCCTATGTGTCTACCTCGATTACTCATAAATAATTTTCTCCATGAATTCGACCATAAATTCTGAAATAGGTATCTCATTTGTAACAAGCTCACAACTTTTAGATTTTTTGCCATATTTTACTTGATAAGTCATAGATTTGTATTTGATAAAAACAACTAATTCCTATCTAATTTCACTTGTACAATCCTCATGTTTCTGTCAGGGGAAACCCCAGAACAACAAACATGCTCTGATCCCACTTGGTCAGGATCTTGCTCTACCAATTAGAGCACATATGATTACTACTCGTATTAGAAACTAAACACGGAAATTAACCAAAATCAATAAGTAACTAGAAATATGAAACAACACAGGAATTGAGAGACAATACACAATTGTATTAATAATCACTCAGAAGAATATACAATAAAGAAGATGCCACTTCTTCTTCCACCTCAAAGGTTTGCCACACCTCAAGACCTTCTTCCCTCTCTCTCTTGGTCACAAAAATCAATTCCAATACAGAATTGATGTTCACCTCACCAACTAGTCAGTATCCTTCACTGCCAGTAATCCAGTGCTCCACGCACTCCAAGTAGATCCCCTGCTCTCTGCTGATACCTGCAAATAACTAGATCATACTCACCATGTAGATGCCTTTCTACACACCTAAAGAACCCTTGTCCTTGCCTCACCAAGTCCTTATGATTCTTCAACCAGTACCCCGGTGGATCAGCTCCTAGACCTTGCAGACCTTTCAACTCTCCCTGATCAAACACTCTCAGCACCCCTTCTGGAACTAGGAGGAGCTACACTAGCTCTCTCTAAAAGCTTTATGGCTTTCTAGTACACACTTACAATATAGCCCATGAGTCCATATATAGATCTCATGCTTACAATAATTAGACAACATAATTACAATAATTAGACTCGCAACTCAAGACTAAGATTAGCCTTCAACATGCAAACTAGCAGTCTTAAATTAGACTCTCCTGGGATCAGCATGCGAACTGCCTATTCTTGCACAGGCTGTCGACGTCAGCACCTTCATGACCGATGTCGGCTGACTAGTGACCGACATCAGTTGCTTCCTCTTGCTATCTGATCGACGTCAGTTGATCAGATCGACGCCATTTTTCTTGCAACTGATTCTGCAACTCCCCGCAACTCTGGATCCTCCTTTACTTCTCCTGTTTGCATCTTGGTGAAGATTTTAGCTCCACAACCTAACAATCTCCCACTTGGAGATAAATAGCTGCACCTATACCTGTACCTGTACACCATCTAAATTATTCCCTGGCTTGTATTCCTCTTCAAGATCAACCCTGAAGACCAACCACCACACAACCTGTGATGCTATACCCGTCATTCAAGTAACCTGCCATATTCGAACCTACATATCCATGTAGTGAAGAACTTGACCCTGCATAACAAGAAACCCTGCTGCTAGTCCCACTGAACTGCCCTCCAGTACTCCTTCCCTGAATTGGCTCCATACTTTCTAACAACCCCCACTGATTGGGAAAACTTAGGTCTACACTAGACCTCATGTGATTTCGAACCCTGTTTCAAGCTAAGCTTGAACTGTCCAGCCCTTGGTGTGCTTTCTAATTCTGCATCCTGCATCATGAACCCCACCAACACCGTCTTCACATCAGCTCCCACTGGAGATCAAATCTCCATGTCTCTTATGCCAAAGAATTTTGTTGCTCCAAATTCTTCATGACACGCCTCTGAACTAAACTTACCTTTAGCTCAGCAAATCCCTATATGTACAAACCTGCTAGCAAATAACCCACATACAGTAACAAGATGATGTTGCGACCATCATCTACCTGGTAAGACAAAACCACAATAGTTACACTGACATTGACTGAAGCCATGCTTAGTCATCCACCTGTCAAAACCTGTACCACTGTCCTGCAGCTTCCTCAAGACTATATGCCATAGCCTTTCGTCTCTTGTGTCCATCCACTCTCTTCTTTAAAATGGAAATCCATTTCGTCTCTCAGTGCTTACTTCCAGCTGACAACTTTACCAACAAATACCTATTTGGTTCTTCTCCAAGGACTCACTCCTCATCCATGCCAAGCTCCCACTATTTTTGGACTCTACCTGCATTGCTTCTTCCATCTTCCTGGTTTATGACCATCAGTAAGCAATATAAAGAAGGTGAAAAATGAATATGAGGTTCACTTACCAATCCTGACCTCGACATGAGCATTTGAGACTTGCTGTCCGCCCACTATCCGTTCTAGTGACCAATCTCGACCATCTCCCAGTCTGTTTCTGACCGATGTCGACTCCCTATACTGAACCTGACTATCGACGTCATTTCCCTGGCCGATGCTGGTGTCCCTCCTGCCGACATCGGTCCTTATGACTGACGTCGATCTTCCTGCTACCGACGTCAGTTACTGTCTGACCAACGCCGGTACCTGTGTTCATATGTGAGTGACAACTTTTTACCCGTGAGCTCTCCATGGATCAAAATCCTAATCAAATCAACCCTGCTTTGCTCAAAATAATTCAGTCTCCTCACCTGATCTTTGTCTGTCATCTCCTCCATGAACACCAAGGCTTTCCAGTTCTTTAGCTTGTCAAAAACATCTGACTTCCGCTTCAAAACCTGCATTCTCCTTCTACATATGTGACTAAGCCTATGAAGCCACATCTCTACAACAGAAGGTGAATCAGTAATATAAGTAGATAGATAAAGGATACCTACTTTCTTACCACCATCTAATTCAAGTGCATCCACTGTGAGAGTTACAGTGCATCTCTCATCACCCAAATTTCCTGAAGAAATTAGACTAATCTCCAAGACTGGTACCTGCATGACTTCCTTCAACCACTGTGTGTCATTTGTCTGCAATTTTAGCTTCACTTCCCCTTCGTCAATAATCTGACAAGGCTCTCCAACCCCTAAATAAATCTCTCCAAAGTCTCTAAAGACATACCTGTGAAAAGATGCTCTATTTCAGGCTGCATGGAAAGATGCAAAAGAATCTGTAAACAAAGATTCCACTTTATCCAGAACATCCTGTGCAATATTACCTGCAACATATGCTTCCACCAGCTGATCTACTACCGACCAACGATCTCTTTTTACCTGCTCCTTCTTTCCATCAATCAGACCATTCATGCTATTCAGTTTCTCCATTCGTAGCTTACTATCTTCTATCGTTGCTATACTCCCACTCAATCTGAAACCCCTATGAGTGACCTGTAATCAAAAACACTACCAGATCTGAAACCACCTGTTAGTCAACCCAACCAAAAGCTCTGATACCAATTGTTGATATCAGCTCTTGAGCCTACAACCAAGGCTCTGATACCAATTGTCAGGGGAAACCCCAGAACAACAAACATGCTCTGATCCCACTTGGTCAGGATCTTGCTCTACCAATTAGAGCACATATGATTACTACTCGTATTAGAAACTAAACACGAAAATTAACCAGAATCAATAAGTAACTAGAAATATGAAACAACACAAGAATTGAGAGACAATACACAATTGTATTAATAATCACTCAGAAGAATATACAATAAAGAAGATGCCACTTCTTCTTCCACCTCAAAGGTTTGCCACACCTCAAGACCTTCTTCCCTCTCTCTCTTGGTCACAACAATCAATTTCAATACAGAATTGATGTTCACCTCACCAACCAGTTAGTATCCTTCACTGCCAGTAATCCAGTGCTCCACGCACTCCAAGTAGATCCCCTGCTCTCTGCTGATACCTGTAAATAACTAGATCATACTCACCATGTAGATGCCTTTCTACACACCTGAAGAACCCTTGTCCTTGCCTCACCAAGTCCTTATGATTCTTCAACCAGTACCCCGATGGATCAGCTCCTAGACCTTGCAGACCTTGCAACTCTCCCTGATCAAACACTCTCAGCACCCCTTCTGGAACTAGGAGGAGCTACACTAGCTCTCTCTAAAAGCTCTATGGCTTTCTAGTACACACTTACAATACAGCCCATGAGTCCATATATAGATCTCATGCTTACAATAATTAGACAACCTAATTACAATAATTAGACTCGCAACTCAAGACTAAGATTAGCCTTCAACATGCAAACTAGCAGTCTTAAATTAGACTCTCCCGAGGATCAGCATGCGAACTACCTGTTCTCGCACAGGCTACCAACGTCGGCACCTTCATGACTGATGTCAGCCGACTAGTGACTGACGTCGGTTGCTTCCTCTGGCTATCTGACCGACGTCGGTTGATTAGACTGATGCCATTTTTCCTGCAACTGATTCTGCAACTCCCTGCAACTCTGGATCCTCCTTTACTTCTCTTGTTTGCATCCTGGTGAAGCTTTTAGCTCCACAACCTCTTTTAGCTCCACAACCTAACAGGTTCCTTTTTTTCAATTTTGGTAATCCACCACAAATGCTGTAATTTCCATTCAAACATGCTTTCTTATAAAAATAACTATCCATCTTGTCTTTTACAAAAAATATTTGAAATAAATTCCATGGCTGATTTTGGGAGAACTTCTATGCCACACTCCTACAAAATGTTAGTAGTATGCAAAGTATAATGAATATGGAAAAAAACATCAGAGTGCATTGAAAATTCAACATGTTGCCTACAACAACAAGTGGTGCGTGTGTGATTTATTTTTACATAAAAATGTTTGGCCATCTCAAAAAGTCTTTAAATAATAATAATTTGTGGATGTTTTTCCAAAAACTTAGATTACAATTGTGTTCGAGTCATATCCAAGAAATGTTTTAGATGTGGTTCATGATTATGAGAACCAACTCTTCTTTTCACCACATCTCTTGCATTAGGCAAAACTCTTGTATTATCTTTTCAAAATTGTGCAAGTAAGTCTTTCAAAGCATCGAATATAGCCTTGTCCTTTCATGGAAGTCTACTAGAGAATGCCTAGAGATCTTTCGTATTGGGTTCATTAAGTCTTTCACATCTTGAAATTTCTTTCATTAATGTTTTTCTATTTATATCAAGTTTTTGACTTGTTTTTGAAATCAATCATTTCCCCTATTTTAGCACTAATTGTAAAATTTGTCATTATTACGTCATTCAACATTATAATTTTTATTGCATGATTTCAGGCCTATAAAATGATATGCATCATGTATATTTTCAAAAATTTCATCATTTTCATTATCCATGTTAGATGTTCTTAGTCTTAATGTGTACATTATAGGTCTCATCTTAAGCAATTTCATCAATGAAACAAATAATTGATATCTTTGACTATCATACCCCAAATTATGAAACCATCCCAAATTTCTTGAGCCAATTTTCTTGAATGGTGGTTAGGCATTTTTTTATGCATTGGTTTCAAAATATTTTCATCAACTTCAATTAAGTACTTATCTTTTCTATACACAATTCTTAGAGGTGTTGTTATTGGTGGAATCTGTTCAAAAGGTGTTTCAAAATAATTATATGTTTCCATGAAATTTTCTTCATTATTAATTTCTTCATTATTCAAGCCCATTAAATTTTATTCATTGTTTGTGGGTAAAGTATCATGCGTAGGCTCTTCATCAACATAATAAAAAACTTTATTTTTTGAATGTGAATGTACAACATTATTTAATTTTCTATTGTCAATTTCATCATAATTTAATTCATTATTATGAATTTTATCATAATTCAATTAATTATTGTAAATTTCATCATTATTCAATTGTTTATTGTCAATTGCCTCATTATCTAAGGCATTTGGATCATTAGGGTTATTATTTTTAACTTATATGGAACAAATTGTTTGCATTCGTACCTTGTTTTTTCTCTCAACTCTTCTAATTGATATGATGTTTTGTTCTTCAACTTCTTCCTCCTCCTTGAATGTGAACTAGAGCCCATTTTGAAAAAATAAACCAAGAAAGTACTTCAAATGTGGGATCCAAAAAAAATTGCAACCAAGAAAGTACATAGAGTACACAGTGAATGTCTGTGGGGACAACAATCTCAATTATGGATAGAAATAGACATTGAAAAGTTAGTTTTTATTTATAATTTATGGAACACGTATGTGTTATATGAATGTGTACGCATTAATATAATGCATATGTATTCATTTAACTATAGCCATATGCTATACTAACAAGCAAAAAGGCTCATATTCAAGCATTTTTTCCATTATAATACTATAATATGATGCAATAACACTCAATAAGACTATAATATGATGCATAAATCCCTACTATGATGTAATAAGACAATTAGATATTGTAATAATGCTATCATATAAAGCAATAAGGCTCAATATCATGTAATAAGCCTATCATATGATGCAATAAGATTATCATGTGATGTAATAAGATTATCATGCGATGAAATAAGACTATCATATGATGCCATAAATCTCTAATATGATGCAATTAGGCTATCATATGATGCAATAAGGATCAATATGATGCATAAATCCCTAATATGATGCATAAATATCCAATACATGATGAAATAAGACTCTTGATAAGACTATGAAGGAAAAAGACTAATAAATGATGCAATAAGGCTCAATATGTAAGACAAAATGAACTAATTTTGTGCAAAATCCCATCATAGGTCATTACAAAACTAAGTGAATAATAGGTTCACAAATTGGTACTAATCACATTCTTTAATTTATGCATTTGTGATGAAATCAAGGAACTTAGGGGTTATGTTTGTTATAAAATTAGGATTTAGGGTTAGGGGTTTAGTGTAATGGGTTTGTGCATGTGTATATGTCATGAAAATAGAATTTAGGGGAATTATACATGTTCAAATGATAAAATTAGGGTTTGTGATCAACATGTCATGAAATGTGACTTAATTTAGCCCCTTCAATCACATCATAGACTCCAATTTCGGTTTAATGGGTTAAAATTGGCCATATTTGCATTCATATTTTCATTTTTGATTAAATTAGGGTCAATTAAGTGATACATGTTACATCTAGATTATACAATCAATTAGGACATAGATCTAGTTTAGGGGCTCAATTTTGCCCAAATCATGTCCCTAATTGAACCAATCGACTAATTAGTTCAATTTATGATAGATAAAACTGTACTTAATTTTTTCCCAAATCATGTATATATCATGATCTTATAGTTATGTCAAGAAGGGGTTCAAATTGGCCTCCCATGCCTCCTTGATTGAATTGTCCCTATAATTGAACCTTGTTGTGCCATGTGTGTACATCATACACCTGAAAGTGTTAAATCTATAAAAGATGCATCATGTCCTAGAATTTTTAGAGTTGAAAATGCCCTGGGAGGCCAAATCCAATTATATATCACCATGTGTACCTCATACATGCTTGAAATTGTTAACATATTTAGAGGTGTCAGGTCCTAAAATCTTTAAAAATATCTATCAGATCCCTTTAAGGATCAATCTAATTAGATATACACATGCACATATGTATCTTATCTACACATATATTTGTATTAGAAATCTAATTATCACTTATCCTAGGAGCATTAGATTTATTAGAGCCTCAAAATTCCCAATCCAATCAAATATTTTTATGTGTGTAGGTCTAGTACACCTAAAGAAGTGTTAGAGTTATCAGATATGCACATCTTTGATACTTAGACATGTTCCATCACTGAGCCAACCAATCCAACTAAGGCCTATTCAAAAATTTATCATACATACATACATACATACATAGATGCCAATAATGTTTAAAGATCAACATCAATACAATCAACTCATGTCTAGTAAATAATTCACATGGTGTGAGCCTCTGACTTGCCATTACTATACAAAATTTTTCATGTAGAGCCATTTAAGGTCCCATTTGAATTAATCAAGCATCAAACATTATCAGTTTTATACATGTATGCATTCAAATTATTTATATCCCTCTGCTTTGGACTACCTAGATAGATATCCCATAGCTTACATTCATATTGAGTCTTACACGCAGGAGAGAATATAATTCAACATGGATGAGCCTCAACCTCAAATCCTAAGCTGGAGCATGAATTCTAAGACACATGTACTACTTTTTTGCAATCCACATCATAAGGTTTAAGCTCATTATAATGAAATATGAACAAGATGATTGAAGATATATGTATAAAATATATATAATCTTGAAACCTTCAACAAGGGGGTGCACATTGGTATTCAATTTTGATCAACCATCTATATGAGGTGAGTAGTTCATCATCCACATGAATAATTATTAGTTCTCTCTACTCAGCATCATCCTTGGGGGGAAGTAGGTCTCATATTTAAGGGACATTATCATAGGTTTAATGTATATATTGAGTAAGTTCAATAGAGTTTACACTAAGGTAACTTATACATATGTTGTACTTGGTTAATGTTAGGTCTACGCCATCCCTTAAATGTTTTGAACAAAGTTCCTAGTGCATTTAGATATTTTCTAAGCTATATATTCATCACTATAGGCATGAAATCTTAAAACCACATCTTCACTAATGGATACATGTGACCATTTCAAGTTTATTGAGCTCAAAACCACATATTATACAAAATAAAATGCATACCCAAATTGACCAAAATATTTAAGAATTTAACATGTACATACATTGTAGCTCCATCATGCTACTTTCGTATCTTACCATCCCAATTACATAGTAAGGTATAAAACTCTATATAGTATTGATAAACATCAAGTGTTGTCTAGCTTGTTTTTGAGATTGCAATTATTGCATCCATGGTGCAGCTAGGACTAGTTCCAATACAAAGACACACTCTTTAGATGACATGGGAATAGATGGAGTGGTTGATGGTTGTCCCATGTGTGATGGAGGGGTAGATGGAGGAGGTGCACAAAATGGAGGATTAACCATATTTTCACAAGAGATATTAATTTTAAGCAAAATTTTAATAATGTACTTGAATACATTAGGGAAATCAAACTTTAATAATTGTAACAATAGAAGACTCTTGTTAGAGTTTACATTGGGACCTCAAAATACATCCATTGAATTAGATGCACTAAGTGACCTTGGAGCAAACTTAAGGGATTTAATTCAAAACATTTTAGGAATGTTTTTGGGACAATCCAAGGCATGATTCACAAGTATTGGGATCCATTAGATAGCATTATTGAAATAGATTTTAAAGAGATGCACTATTACACCAAGGGCTCAATTCTTATTTCTACTTACAAAAGATATCTATACTACATAGTCCAATTCAATGAGTTTGCCACTTAAAAAAATTATTTCAAAATTTATAAATAAAGGGGTTTGATCAAAGATATCAAAGAAACAACAAAAGGGTAAGATAAGATTTTAGGCAGGTAGGATAATATCAATAAGAAGTACAAAATTTAAGGGCAAGTAGGCTTTTAGAAAAGTAATGTGGTAAGGTATATCCTTGCCTTACTAAGGGAAATATTCCAATAGTTGTGCATGTTTTAATTATCGAACAATGCTTTTGTTAACATGTGTTCTATTAACAAAAGATATTGGTGTATATAAATATTAAAGTGCACTAGAAGCTAAACATGTAACATCTAATACTTGTTCAACATTTATTATATAAAATTAAAAGTAACCAATCAAATCTTGACATGTAAGAGTCATGTATTGATACTCTAATGCACAATGATTGGTAAACTAAAGGTTAAGTTTTGATCATAGGTTTTAAAAATGCATTTTATGACCTCTCATGATAAAATCAGTTATATTGTCAAATGTATAATGTGTTAGACCTTGAAACCTTAGTTATAAGTATTTAAGATGACATATTGAAATGGGTAAAAAATTTGAAGTCTAATATGATGTCAATTCACTGTCTAAAGCTAATGGGACCTTTCCCCTATAAAACACATTAAATTTGACATTTCCCCTATAAGGATGCATGGATAATGGGACCTTCCTCCATAACAAACACAAATTTTATTTGATTGGTTTTATATCAAATAAATGAGTATGCATTATATAACATGTACGTGTTATTTGTTACATCACACATTATTTCAATTTGAATTTAAAACCAAGCCTTTAGGCCTAAAAATGGCTTGGATTTTTGAGCCAAAGGCTTGGGACTATGCATCTACAGCTGAGATCAAGAGTTTTAGGAAAAACTAATAAATTTTAAATTCAATCACCAAATACGCTATTGATTTCAACATCAAAATTCAAAAAGTTATTAACATTATGATGAACACATTGTCCTCTTTCTAAATGTATGTATTTTATAATTTTTTGGAATTTTAAGGGTTCAAACTATATTTATTTCTAACAACACCTTTATTAGGCCATGCTTAATTATAAAATTAATAAAAAAAATTCATCAAAAAAATATAAAAAAAGTTCATAACACACAAGAAGATCTAGTCTAAATATTCACTAAAGGGTTTCTAACAATATCAAATGATTCTAAAAAAATGGTGGGTCGCATGAAATGGTACAATTCAAATTTTCTTAAAAAAAAAGAGGTCCTATTAAAATTTTAGATGTTTGACCTATTTATATTTAACCATTTTTCAAAACAAATAGTTTTTTGGAAACTAGACTCAGAATTCTACAATTCATATTTTTATACCATCTTCAAATTTTGAGTGTAGTTAGTGCATGAATAAATTCATCTCAAAACTGAGATGACAATAACTCTACCCTTTATAGGCCTATTAGGCTAAATTATACCTCTTAAGGACTTGATACAAATAAGTAAAAAATTACTTTATTTTTTGGACTCATTCACTTAAAAGACTTAGTGAAAATATCAATACAATGATACAAGACTCATATGTGTCTTTACATAAGCTCAAAATACCAATTAGATCATCAAAGTGCCCAAAAAGTTGATCAAGTCCTAAGCACTATTATAGTATTATGTATATGCATGTTTGGTCTTGAAAAGGTGTTATTAATCTACAATCATCAAATTATTCTTATAAATATTTATTAAAATGTTTGGATACTATTTTTGAGGATGAAAAACTAATTTCCTTTATTGCTTTCTTAAGAATTAGGCTTCAATGGAAACTTTGCTCTTTAGGTCTAGATGGCCTAATATGCTTACTTAGAAGGATATTGACTTGGCTTAGTTTCTAAATGCTTTGAATAACTTTAAGTAATTATTATATAGTGTTTAAAAAATAACATTGGACCTTAATAATAGGTTTATACTCAATCAATAAAGTAAAACACTTGAAGTTTCTCTTGATTGAGCTTTCTTATGACTATCTATAGGTAGATCAAGAGACAGTCCTCTATATTTGTAAGAACAAGGTGAGTTTGAGCATGATACATATTGTAATACCTTATAAACCTTCTCTAAAAACTTCCCTATGATTTTTAGGAGATTCCACTAGTTTAGATGGAAGTTATGGTTCTTTTTGTATCATAAACCCTATTTTAAGGTTTGACTCTGCATACAGATCCTAGTAGCTTCAAATTGATTATTCATATAACTTAAAGACTATTATAAATAACTAACACTTGGAATAGAGTCTTGAATACATACCTCAACTTATCCAATCTTATAAATAAACTCATGGAACTTTTTCTATGTGATATAAGAGAATGCAAATGATTATAGATACATACAAAATAGGCTTTAGAAGGTTTTAATGACACGAACCTTAGATCAAGTACAAATTATCTTCAAATAATGTTATATTTCATTCATACATGCAATAAATTTTTAAATACAAAAAATTAATTAACAACACACCTTTTATTCACAATAAAATGATTATTTTGACTACATAGACCCCTGTTCTATCTTGGCAAACTATCAACTGTACTTGCAGTCATGAAGTTCTTCACTTTCTAAGTTTGTTCTCACATTCAATTCCTTATTTTTTTTTATAGTTTTGAAGTTTATAAAATTGTTAGATACATAATATATTTGTATTTTTATATCTTTTCCTTGGAATGTTCTTAACAACCTTGTTCTCAACTTAGAAAATGAACTTTAATTAATGGGTCTATTAATATGCATAAATGAATAGCTTGTAGTATGCAACCTATAGATTGAAATGACAGGGGTTATTTTCACCTATATAGATAAAAGAGTGCCTAGGGATGTTTGTGTAAAAGTCTTGAAGGTGGATTCAAGATGAATTCCTAAATAATTTTTGGGTTTTTAATCAATGGGTCTATCAATATTGTTACATCCTATTTTCCTCTACCAGGTTTTAGTCTGATGAATTGTTGTCCCTTTGTCATATGTGTCATTGTGACACATTGGATATGGTACATGTGTTTACATTTGTGTGAATATTTAGTCTTGATATGCAAATCAAGAAACTAGAAATTTTATTTTATGAATAAATTAATAAAAATATCTTTATAAACATCTTTGAACATTTAGCCAATTCATTATTGACATCAGAGATATCAATATAGTACGACATATGTCAATAGAACCTATATGTATATATACACTAGTTTTCAAAGATATAATTCTCTTTTGATTATGGGCTTATGCATGTATATCTATTAAATAACTAGCTAATGTTGCTTTAATAATTTTCATGCAAAGTAAAAAATTGAATATCTTTATTATACTGCTTAACTAGACTTATTGTTTATTAAAGTGGTGTATCACTCAGTACTAAGCCAATTATATGTTTTTATCTAAATTAAGGAATTCTTCAATGAGATAAACTATGGATATGAATAATAAGTTAAAAAAAGAAAATAGAGATATAATTAATTATTGAGGGAACTTAAGACAAGATTGAGAATTAGAAAATGATGACTAGGGCTTGTAACAAAAAGTTTATAAGAAGAAAGTGAAGTTGAAAGAAGAGTTAGAAACCATGCAGAGATAAAAAGACCATGCAAAGAAATCAGGTGCATGATATCAAAGGAAAGAAGATAAAGTATATTGGGCAATGAACATTAAGAGTGCTAAGTTTTTTTAGATGAGACTAAATAAAACCTTGTAACTTAAATGTTATATGGGGGCCATTGATCATGCCTTCTGGATGGCCTTCATGAAACCCTTGTTATCACCACGTCTAGGGTTTGAACCTAATGGAGTAGCCTTTTCATCCAACATTATTAACATTTATGCCATTCCAAGTTTTGTTTTTTTTCTTATCATTAAGTCGACCAGAAAATAAGGTTCACACCATTCTTTTTATCTCAGCTAATTCAAATCAAATGCATTCCATTCCAATAAAGGATTGTAATGGACCTTGTAATCCCCTCTATACTATCAACATACTACTATATGTGCTTATCTCCATACCTAAACATGACATATATATAATGTATATCTGTTGTGGTCATGCCTTCTATGGGGAGTGCAAGCTGTTTCAAGTCTATTTCCTACATTTAACAATTATAAGTAAGGGGGATAATGTTAGAGGGATACATGGTCACTAAAGGAGTGGAGGAGAGAGAAAGGTGATGGCTAGTGTAAAATCAACAAGAAGAACACAAAAGGTATAGAAGGAGAAGAGAGGATGTTGGATGAAGAAATAATAAAGAAGAGAGGTTGGCATTGGAGGTGAGAAGAAAGAGAGACCAAATAAGAACATATATTGACCCAAATCCATTTAATTTGGCAAAGCGTATACCAGATGAGTAAATATTTGCACTTTAAATTTTTTAGATTATTCCTTTTAGCTTATGTGAGTTTTGATGCAAATTATATTATGTGGAGGCTTGTTGAGTCTTCTCACTATAGTTAAGGAACATGGTTATCCTTACTTATATACGCAATTTTTAAATAATGACATATACTTGTAGTAGTTAGGAGAGAACTACATCTATCCCTGATTCTATGCATGTAGGAGACATAGTAGATATGTATGGAAGCTTAGGTAGTGAGCACGGGCATATGAAACTAACCTTGATAGGTATTTATTAGTATGACATCTGCTATAAATGCTACTGAAAGCAAATATCCTTTTTGTAGCACAATATTGTTATGCAAACTTGTCGGTAGGATCAAGTTTGTAACATCTTGTAAGGATGAACACTATATGCAGTATATTTCATGAGAGAGTTAACTATGAAACTAACTAGAAATTTTTAGAATAGCATAGTGCATCATGAGGTGTACCTAGAGATTATGCTCTCTTCAGATTATTATTGAAGGTATGCTCAGATAGTATAGTCCTGACTTGATTTATTATTGTGGTTGGTTGTAAGATTATCATTGGTATTGAGTCAGATACTCAAACACAAAGACCTATGACCATATGGGATGTCAAAGAGTTTTATAGTATGAAAACTACTCATATGGTACATACTATATTCATTATATCTTGACCCATACCTAAATGAATATATAAGTTATGGTTATTAAATGCTTGGATAGAGTAATCATGAATTCTGATAGTATGGGATATCATAGGATACTTCAGTGTAGATGTATATACTTGGGTAGTAGACAATATAGTTGTATGTTTGAACTCTCACCTAAATTGATGGCTCTAATGATTTTATTGGTTATTACTTGAGCAATATATTCATAATAGTTAGTAGAACAACATGTATGCATGCATACAATCTTGAGAGTATTAACAAATGATAGGTTTGAATGTTATGTATGTTATGTCTTACCTTGTTTTGTACACTTAGCTTACTTCTATTCCTAGCATGTGATTCTTTATGGAACTAGGAATGGAGATTCATTCATCATTGCTATAATCTAGGTTTTATGTGAGAGTGCTTGGTAAGCACACAACCCTGGATAGTAAGGTGTTATATTTGAGTGTGTCACTTAGCCACAAGATTATTGACCAGAGCTTTAGAAGCTCATCTATGGCATGATTATATTGTTACCTATTTGGATTAGAGTGATAACCCCTTTGCTGGTGATGTCCCATGGAGGAGACCATCACATTTGAAAGGATAACTATATCAGACCCTGATTCTGAAGAGCAAATATGTAGGCTACCCAAGATTGTGGTGGGATAATGGGTCTAGATCTTTAGGATAGGTTAGGGTAGACTTGATTGCATAGCAATCTGAGTGATTGGTTGAATTAGTAGCAATACTTAGTATGAGAATTTAGATTGTGTTAATGTTCCTTGTGAGATAGTAAACTTTTTGTATCTTACATTTTATTCTATTATTTATAGTATTGGAATGTTGAATTGTTATTACTTAAAGTTACTAATTATGAATAAATGAATTATTCTAACAATTATGGTTGAATGAATGTTTAATATTTAGGTTTTTTTTTTTATTGCATTTTCTAAGTATAACTAGGAGGTTTGTTATATGTGGTATCAGATCTTAGGCTCAAATTCTAGGACCTAATGAGTCCATTAACATTTTTGTATCTTTTGTTTGTCAGAAATGAGAATTTGGAAAAACATGTGGTACATTGAGTGGGTACCCTAAGAACATTTGTAACCCCTTAGAGTTATTAAAGGGTGGGTTTATTGAGTGTCTCGTTGGTGATGGTTTTATAAGGTGTATGGTTAGGAGAGTACATATCTTAGTTCTTGAGTTGTGAACAAGAGTTTCCTACCATATTTTTAATCTTTTGATTGAACACCTCGAGTATGAATGCATCTTTATTGGTAATCAAATCACATTCACCAGTTACATTTGTGTTTGACATGCATGTGGTGTTTCTCATTTCAATATATATGCTTACATTTTGTGTCTTGTTTACATAAAAATAAGGAATGTGAATTTCCTTTGTTGATTGTAGATGACTTGATTATAAATTCCATTGTGTTAGGAGTTTGTAGATTAGCATCCTTATTTTGTTTTATATAATTTAGAAGAAGTATCATCTATCTTCATTAGCTTAGAGGTGAGTTGTTATGCTCATTCTACTTGTACATCATTTTAATCTATGGAAAAGGTTCATATTTTTAGAATGTTGATTTAGTGTTTTCTTAAGTGGAAACTTGTTTTTGAAATATTGTTTGATCTCATTTCTCTTAAGTTCATGGGATAGTGTTTCCTACTTCTTATTGAGAAAAGTTTTAGGATTGGATGGATTGGTGCATCCTTGTGGTTAATATTTTATTTCTGGTTAAGGTAAGTAGATTATGATTCTACTCTTGCAATTTTGTAAGTAACATGGATTGTGGTGTTATCTTTTACCATATGAGGATATGTAGGAAGTATTGTTTTGAGAAATTATCTCTCTACTTTTTACTTGTAACTTTATAGAGTTACTATTTTATCTAAAATATAAAATTGAACATGAGGAGTGGATAACAATGGATTTATATTAATTATGGTTAATTATAATTAGTATGTTATTATCTACCTTTGTTAGATTAATATTATTCTATTTTTTTTTAAAAACATGTTGTTTTGAAGAGTAGTATGTGTACCTTTTTGCCATGAGAAAGTAAGGTATTAGATGTATATAACATCTTGGTAAGGGTAGAGATAAACTTTTAAACTTGTTATATGCTAGACATGCAATCAAGAGACATGGTCTCACTTATAAGATTGAAGTGCGGTATAATCCCTTACCTACATATGTTATGTTAATTGTGAGATTATTTATATAATAGGTTAAGTGGTGAAATTATGATACTAGTTATGCTTGTAGAAACTTAATACAATATCAAAATGATTGTGTGATTTTCTTATATGTATATTAGTACATATGGAAATCTTATAACTTATAATATTGTTTTTTATGATCTGTTAGTATAGATTTGTGTTTCTTTGAGCCTTGTGCACATTTTTTAGAGATCATCAAGTCATGGAGACCCAAGGGAATAATGGTGAATTAGGAATGTGAGTTATAAGTGATAGGATGGTATCCTACTTAGCCTCACATTGACTCAGATTGTTGGTACTAAGTTGGATCTGATAGACAAACTTATTAAATCTGAGATTTGACATGTAGAACTTGTCAAATTTAGTCATATGGCCATACACATGTATAATGGATGGGTGTTCCATGTGGATGATTATTCTATGATTGTATAAATTATTACCATTTCTTATTTATCATCATACGTGTCTGGAGCCCTGATTGAGTTAAGACAATATTGACATGTTATACTTATTTGAGGCTATGTAGAGTAGTGATAATATTAACATATATATATATATATAAAATTCTTTCCAGGTGCACTAAAAACTTTTCTCCAATTTGAGAAAAATAGTCTCTAGGTTGGAGAGATGTGCAAAGGGATTGGAAGGTTTTGTAGAACTCTTCTTGGTTATTTTTATTTATTTATGTGATGATCTCATGTGTTTTTGGAAAGCCAATAAGACTTTTTCCAAGATGTTGGACCTCAAGGTGGTAATGTTAAACCAATTAGCATAAGTGATATTCATAAAAATTATTTGTAAAATAGAAAATGTCATCGAGTAGGGTCTTGTGGGATCGATACTATATGAATAATATTAAATGAGTGCACTAGTATGATTTTTTTAGGTAAAATTTGTAGTTATTTACATACTATGATATTAGATAGTATGTTTATATGGTGATAAACTTTGATGTCATTTGGAACTTTTATGGCATCGGGGTGATGACCAGTTTTAGGGGGGAGGATGTTACATCCTATTTTCCTCTACCAAGTTTTAGTCTAATGAAATTTTGTCCATTTGGGATATGTGATATTATGACATGTTGGCTATGGTACATGTGCTTACATTTGTGTGAAGATTTAATCTTGATATGCAAATTAAGAAACTAGATATTTGATTTTATGAATAAATTAATAAAAATATCTTTATAAATGTCTTTGAACGTTTAGCCAATTCATTATTGATATCTGAGATATCAATATAGTATAACATATGTCAATAGAACCTATATGTACAAATACCCTAGTTTTGGAAGATATAATTATCTTTTAATTATGGGCTTATGCATGTACATCTATTAAATAACTAGTTAAGGTTGTTTTAATAATTTTCAGGCAAAGCAAAAGAAATGAATATCTTTATTAAATTACTTAACTAGACTTATTATTTAGTAAAGTGGCGTATCACTTAGTACTAAGAAAATTATATGTTTTTATCTAAATTAAGGAATTATTTGGTGAGATAAACTATGGATTTGAATAATAAGTTAAAAATAGAAAATATAAATATAATTAATTATTAAGGGAACTTAAGACAAGATTGAGAATTAGAAAATGATGACTAGGACTTGCATTTAAAAGTTTACAAGAAGAAAGTGAAGTTGAAAGAAGAGTTAGAAACCATGCAGGGATAAAAATACCATGCAAAGAAATCAGGCACATGATATCGAAGGAAATAAGATAAGGCGTATGGGGCAATGAGCATTAAGAGTGCCAGGTTTTTTTTAATGAGATGCAAAAAAACCCTGTAACTTAAATGTTATATAGGGGTCGTTGATCTTGCCTTCTGGATGGCCTTCATGAAATCCTTATTATCACCACATCTAGGGTTCAAACCTCTAAGAGTAGCCTTTTCATCTAGAATTATTAACATTGTTTCCATTCTAAGTTTTTTTTTAAAAAATTCTTTAACTCAACCCAAAAATAATGCTGCCACCATTCTTTTTTATCTTAGCTAATTTAACTCAAATGCATTCCATTCCAATAAAGGATTACAATGGACCTTGAAATCCTCATTGCGTTATCGAAAAACTACCATATGCTTGTATCTTCATGCCTGGGCATGACATATATATAATATATATATATATATATATATATATATATATATATGTATTATGGTCATGCCTTCTACAAGGAGTGTGAGCCATTTCAAATCTATTTCCTATGTTTAACAATTATAAGAAGGGGGAGAATGTTGGAGGGCTACATGGTCACTGGAGGAGTGGAGGAGAGAGAAAGGTGACAACTGGTGTACAAGCATCAAGAAAAACATAAAAGGTATGAAAGGAGAAGAGAAGATGTTGTATGAAGAAATAATAAAGAAGAGAGGTTGGTGTTGGAGGTGAGAAGAAATAAAGACCTAATAGGAGCATATATCGACCCAACTCTATTTAATTTGGCAAAGTGTATACCAGATGAGTAAATATTTATACTTTAAATTATTTGAATTCTTCCTTTTATTTTATAGCTGTGCATTTTGTGTTATGTTTTAAGTTGTTGGATATATACGATAAAACTCTTATTTTCAAAAAAGATGCCTTTATATAATAGATGAAATACCTTACCATTAAATGTATCTTGAAGATTCCCATATAAATGTTGATTTGATCTTTGAAAGCAAAATTTATTTTGGTGTTTTAATTAACATGGGTCCTTAATATAGATGTCACTTATTTCTGGTCATCTTATTTAAAAAGATATATATAAAAAAAACCCTATGTAATGATAATCAATTCTTAAATTCTGATCTTTTATCCTTATGTATTTTTTCTTGGCTTCCAATTGATCTACTCTTGGATTGAGTGTTTAGGTAGTTTATACATATAGTGTAACTATATATGCATGGATTCAAGATGCATGAGATGGTTTCACTATAGTTTATATATCTATCTAGTTGATAAATGATCTACGATAACCACACTACATATGATGGTGTATGACTTATGTGAGTATATATAGCGTGTATATATTATTAATTTGAAAATTGACAATATTTTGTGAGTTATCTTAGATGTATCATTGTTAAGTTCTAACATTGTCTAAATATAATATAGGGAATGAACAAGATTATCGCACATATGTGATAAATGGAAAGATATTATAAGGCTTATGAAGAAATCAACAAAATATGTTTTAAAAATGATTAAATTGTGATAATACATATTTTGTGTTATTTTAAAATTATGAAAAATGGGTAGTTAGAGATTTGTATTGAATGTAATTATTTTGTACAAATAATTGAATTATACTTAAAATTATCTATTATAATTAAGTTAATATAGACTTTTTTTTCATGTTTGGTTGGCATGGATTTGTTAATGTATGCTTAATTATATCAGATATTACATGTATGTGATCATGATCCCTAGATTAGTTTACCTAGATGGTGAGCTTATGCTTTAGATTATTTATCTAATATGTATATTATGGGGTTCACATTGATGATACTACCCAAGCCATGAGATTATTTCTTGAGTCTAGTTATCATCACCAATGATGGGTATGGATAACCTGATCAAGTGATATGTTATGAATTTGAGTAATCTAGATGATCATATGTTATTTAAAAAATTTAGTCAAAGTAATGTTAGATTAACATTGTTAGTTCATATTTATGATTTACATGTTGTGTGATATCATAATAGAAACATATTTTTCTTTATGATACATGTCATGTAGTATAATCTTACATCACATAGGGGATTATGTGGGGGATTTTTGGTCCTTGGTTGGAGTGGTATAGAGCTCGAATGATACTCTCCCTCCCCCACTACAATACATTCCTAGAGACAACACTTGAGGTTATCAAAGATATGTGAGTTGGTACAACTTGAGCTTCAAAGAGTTAATTATCTTTAATATAAGGCTAAACAACTAAAGAATTTATAAATGTAATATAATTTTACATGAACAGTCATTATTGTATTGGGAGATTAGCCATAGTTGTGTCATTATATAGTTACTAAATAATTATATGTCTAATTTGAATTTAGACATGGTAATTTATACACTTTATGGCTAAGACAAACTTGCTTATATGCTAGAGACCTGAGAAGTTTTCCAAGTACATTTATTTATATATGTATAACTATCCATATATGTATATATTATGTGATAATGTACATCTTTAACACCTTAGCTTATGTGAGTTTTGAATCAAATTATATTGTGTGGAGGCCTATTGAGTCTTCTCACTATAGTTAAGGAACATGGTTATCCTTACTTATGTATGTAATTTTATAGTAATCATGTATACCTATAGTAGTTAGGAGAGAAATATATAGCCTTAATTTTGTGCATGTAGGAGACATAACAAATATGTATGGCAGCTCAGGTAGTGAGTGTGGGCATAGGAAACTAACCTTGATAGGTATTCCTTAGTATGACATCTTCTAAAATGCTAGTGAAATCAAATAGACTTTTTGTAGCACAATATTATTATGCAAACTTGTCGATAGGATCAAGTTTGTAACATCTTGTAAGGATGAACATTGTATGCAGTATATTTTTTGAGAAAGTTAACTATGCAAGTGACTAGACATTTATAAAATAACATAGTGCATTGTGAGTTGTACCTAGAGATTATATTCTCTTTAGATTGTTATTGAAGGCATACTCAGATAGTATAATCCTGACTTACTTTATTATTGTGGTTGGGTGTAAGATTGTTATTGGTGTTGAGTCAGATACTCAAACACAAAGACCTATGACCATATGGGATTTCATATATTTTTATAGTTTGAAAAGTACCTGGATGGTATATACTATATTCACTATATCTTGATCCATACCTAAATAAATATATAAGTTATGATAATTAAATGCTTGGATAGAGTGATCTTAAACTATGATAGTATGAGATATAATAAAATACTCTAGTTTAGATGTATATACTCAGGTAGTACATATTATAGTTTTATGTTTGAACTCTCACTTAAATTGATTGCTCTAATGATTTTTTTGGTTATTACTTGAGCAATATATTCATATCAATT